>CM062819.1:1171450630-1172006605 GCA_031772625.1 Pinus tabuliformis
GCGATGCCATCGTGGGTTTGGCATAGTACAACATGTGACCATCATGTTTTTTAGCCTCATAAGAGTGAGGATCCTCAAATTAAGGATTAAGAGATATTTCTTCAGGGGAAGCTCAAGGAATTTTCCAGTCAATGTCTTAGGAAGGCTCTGAACTGCATATATGAATGAGTACACTGCATTATGGTCATGTTTCGGGCACTTCAGGGTATATCATTGGGAAGTGCAGGAGGTGTGACAAAATACTGTGTAACAAGTGGAGCAAAAAATCTAGTGGTTTCTGGAGAAAAGACCATGCTATGGGATCAAAATCTTGGACATATTGGAGAGAAGGGCCTTCAAATACTTCATGGTAAAGGTATGGTAGAAGGTATGTCTAATAGCTCTCTAGATTTTGATTTTTGTGAAAATTGTGTATATGGGAAACAAAATCGGGTAAGTTTCCCCTCTGGTGGCAAGAGGACAAAACATATAGTAAAGCTTGTGCATAATGATGTGTTTGGACCTCTGTCAGTTCCATCACTCGGCAAGTCTGTGTACTATGTATTATTTATAAATGACTTCTCAAGGAATAGATGGATATATTTCCTCAAGAAGAAATATGAAGTCTTTGACAGTTTAAATAATTTAATGCTCTAGTGGAAAACCAGACAAAGAAGAAGATAAAGGTGTTGAGGATAGATAACGGTGGAGAGTATTGCAAGAAGGAATTTGAAGATTTCTATGAGAAGTGTGGTATATCATGGCAGAAGACTACTCCACACACACTTGAGAAAAATGGAGTTCCAAAAAAAATGAACACGACGTTGATGGAAGGGCAAGAAGGATGCTTAGTGGTGCCAGGTTAGGACAGGAATTCTGGGTAGAGGCAGTGGAGACTGCATGTTACCTGGTCACCTTCATCAGCGTTGGAGGATAAGACTCCACAAGAGGTATGGAATTGTAAGAATCCTTCTCTTTCACATATGAGGGTATTTGGATGTGATGCATATGTACATGTTCCAAACTAGAGAAAAGAACAAAGTTGGATAGTAAATACGACAAGTGCATCTTTATTGGGTATAATGATGGTTTAAAAGGTTATAAGATTTGGAACCTGTTGTGCTCTACAACAACCCCCCATTTCATACCATTTTTACTTATAAACATTAACGTATGAAATGGGCCCCTTTAAAATTTGATTTGGTATCAATCCTATCATAATACAAACAAGTCCAAAAAAATGAATAAATGCACTTTATAAAACTTTCTGGGCAAACCCTTAAAAGAAATCACGTAATGATTTGTCATTGCGATAAAGCGATCGCAAGATCGCATATCGCAATAACACATGAATTATAAATTAAGCACCCCAAAGTTTTCTGCCGATGCGCATTCGGCGATCGGCGATATTCCATGTACATGTTATAATGCCCCACACCAATAGTCCCGACGCGATACACATTCGGCGAATTCGGCGATCGGCGACACACTACAACAGTTGTGATGTTCCCAAAGACTTGTCCCGATGCGATGCGCAATCGGGAATCGGGTATCGCGACAATCTCACCCAAGTCTTATTGCACTCAAAGTTTTTCGCCGATGCGATATCGCATTCGGCGATTGGTGATATCCAATACACACCATTAAAGCGCACTAATTATATCCCCGATTGCGATCCGATAAAGTGCGGTTTTCAACAAAGAGTCGTTAAGTGATGGGATGGCACAATTCAATTGTAATAAAAGCTTGATCTCTCACGCAATCCTTCATCTATGCTCAACCGCCAAAACGTCCATTGCATGCTTAAATGAATCGTTCACCTGAGTAACGATATAATGGGCATTTAAGGAATGACGGATTGAAAACGGCTAATTAATAAGATCATGTCCTAAAATCTTTTCACGATTGTATACGCGCCCATTTCAAAAGCTAAATCCTTCAGTTATGCATCTATTCATATATGCTGTATCACTTAAGAGTTTTTCATCGCTATCTCTGTGTATTACGCCCAATTGCCTCCTTGTGCAGAATTCATTCACAGAAGCTAGACCTGAGAAGATGGGAAAGAAGTCCAAGAAGACTGCAGGTGCTTCCGCAACACCAACTGCAGGACACGCGGCCGCAAATAAGAAGAAGGGACTAATATCCGATACCACATGCACGGGGCTCACTAGAGTGACTTGGCAGGGCACTTATAACCTAATTGAAGCTGAGCAACCACAAAGGATAGTGACAGAAGCTAGTGTGGACTTACTCAAGAAGTCTGATGCAACTCTCAAAGATTTGGCCGACTCTTTCCTTCACAGGATAGCGGCCAAAGATCAAATCCTTCCTTATACAGACGTTGTGCGATGGGCGATTGAAGAAATCCCCATTTTGGACAAAATTTTAATACCAGAGATGGGAGGATTTTCGGGTCATTCAAGCCAGATGACCTAAGGAAAATGTATCATTTGCCCGAGCCAGAGAAAATATATAACAAGGACTTCCTGGAGAAGTTTGCAAGCGAGAATGAGATCGAATCTAAACCTATCAAGGATTGGAGGCAAAATCCCAACAAACACAAGCACGAATCCTCTGGTAGGTACTCGGTCGACTCTTTAGCTTCTCCTTATTGTTATGCGGGGATTATGATGTATAGGCTGTGGGGATTGCATGATTCTGCCAATTTTACCATTGAAATGGTTCCTTTAATGGAGGCAGCAGTAAATAGTTGTATTATGGATTGGGCTACTATTCTTTCCGATAAATTAGCAGTAGCTGTTCGTGATTTTAGGTCTCAGTCTGTTGTTTCAGAAAGGAAAATGCCCCCGTTCTACTATAGTGCATATATCTTAGACACTCTTTGTTTCAATTCCAAATTTCCTGTTCTCGGGTGGAGGAGGACTGCACAGGACCCTTCACCCATTCATATATATCATCAAAAACTGTGGAAGTCTTCTTATAAAGACCACCTGTATCAAATCTGTAATGGTTTCATGGTGCCCATTTACTATTCCATTTTTGATAAACCCATTTCAAAAATTTCCTGTCAAGCTTCCTTTGATTTACCAGCAGTAGCAAGTTGGTTTGGAGAAGAAAATTTCACCTATATCAGAGTTTTCGGCAGCAAAGCCGATCCACATGTTCTTCCTCTTTATGTTCCAGATAAGCTGATAGCAAGGGAGATTGCATATCAGATCATGGCTGAGAGTACTACATAGACTCTCAAAATAGAAAAGAAGAAAGGATGGCCATCTTTTCCCTTCAGATGTGGCGTTTATACTCTGCATGATCTTAAACATGCAGAAAAGGAAGCCACGAAGCTCCAGTCTTTAACGCTGGCCACGATCCCAAACAGACCATACGACCCAAAAAAGACTGCTTACAATGCATTAGAACAGGCCAAATTAACGAGGTTTGAGCATCAGAAAGACATGTTTGATGACCTGTTCGTTGCCGCTGAGACAATAGGTCATGTTAAAGAACTCGCTAGGATGCGATATAATGATGAGGGATTAACTGAGTTCAATAAACTCAGAGAACAGAGGTTGCAAACTCTGCCTCTGCATTTACTGGCAACATCCCCAGCAACATCATCAAGCCGACCTGTTCAAGAACAGGAGGAGCAGCAGAAGAAGCAACAGGAGGAGCAGCAAAAGAAGCAACAGGAGGAGCAACAGAGAAAAGAACAGGCAGAAAGGCTAAAGAAAGAACAAGCCGAAAAACAACATAAAACACAAATGGAACAAGAAGAAAGAAGGAGGAAAGAACTGGCAGATAGGTAGAAAAGGGAGCAAGAAGAACAGCAAAAGAAGGAATAGGAAGAAAAACAGAGGAGAGAAAAAGAGGAGCAGCAGAGGAAAGAACAGGAGAAAGAGCAGCAGAAGCAAACCACCAATGTAGACACTACTATAGACCCCAATTTATTACAAGAATGGCAACAATTTCACTCCATCATTAGTGGATTGGAATGTTCGAAAAATGGGGATAATTCTAAGACAAACGATACGCAGGATGTTACCTCTCCTCAGTTTCTAAGTGGAACCAGCGGCCCACCAAGTTCAAAAGAAGTTGAAGTTATTCCGAAAGACCCCTCTGAACAAATTATTCTACAGATAGAAGATATTCCGCCATTGGATGTTTTCTACAGCCCAAGACACAGGGCAGTTGTAAAGCGGTCAAGGAAGAGACAAAGGATTGATCAACCTTCTATCTTCCCCGAACAAACGGTCACGGGTAATGTAGTATGGAAGGAGGAATTGGATCCCTCCGATGACTTAACAAAGCTATCACAGTATGCAGGCGCTTACTCGGCGGCAACAATTGACAAAGCATCGGAGGTGAGCCTTCTATTGAAGAACAAGGACCAAGAAATCTTCGCGTTACAGGTAGAATTGGTTGAAACCAGGCAAAAGGCAGCTCAAGCCGAAGAACAGTTGCTGGCGCAAGAGCAAGAGAACAATCAGTTGACTCAGCAATTGCAAGCAGAAAGGAAAAGGATCGATCAGGGTGCGATCCAGAAACAAAAAGAATTGTTGGAGGCGTTGGAAAATTTGAGAGTGGCGAATGAGCAAATGATAAAGACCAAAGATGAGCAGATTGCTCAAATGTCATCGCAGCTGGAAAAGATGAAGGGTGCATCGCAGGTAAAAGAGTTTAAAACAGAGGCATTATTGATAAAAAATGCGTTGATAGCTCAAGTCAGACTCTTATGTCAACAGATCGATCAAGCTGAGTCCCTATGTGAGCTAACTACAACGATAAATCAACAGGTGGAAAAGGCTAGGACTGAACTAGATCAAGCGGACGAGGCCATTACTGCACATCTTGACTGGCAAGATACTGATTTGGGAAAAGCAGCAAAATTGCCCAGGATTAACGAAACACAGAAAGATATTCTTTTCACAGAATGGCACACTCAAGTGATGAAAGCAGAAAGGGCGGCTTCAAGATGTAAAACAACTGCCAACAATCTAGTGGATCTAGTCAATAACACTCTTTACCTGGCCAATATGATTTCTCAATGTACATCGGGAAAGATAACAACTCCAAATGCATTAGAGCAAACATGCTACCCTGAATTAGAAGAAAAAGGAAGATTAATCGCTGGAGTTAAAAGCTTGTCCTTAGATGCATATTGGCTCTTTTTAATCAAGCCACATACACAGAGATCTACCCTAAAGTGCCTTACAGACGCAATCGGGTGTATAATTCCCGATATCCAAGATGCCACCTACGCTGCACAACTCAGTTCGCGCCTCAACAAACCTCCGGAAGTTGATCCGATGCTTGCAATTAACCAACTCAGATTCAAAGGAAAGCAGCCGACTTAATGAGTCACCCTCCCGCTTGCCAGATCGCCAGCCAAAAAAGGATCAAGAGTTATTGATACCAGCTTAGTAGGATTTCTGTTTAAGTAGATATTTAAATTAGATTAGTATTTATAGACCCTTTCATTGTTTTGGAAAGGGTCGTAAAATTTTGTAACAGACTTAATAGGCTGAAGTTTGCACTACTGTGCTTCAGTCGCTATTCTTTTATGAAATTGGACCAGTTGTTCTGAATTCGACATTAATTTTTTTTTATGCAATTGCGCACTATTGCCTTTGTTGAGGACGATTTCTGTGTTGAAGGAAGAACTGCTAATAGCGATTGATATTTGGGAATGTGTTGCAGCTCATATGGTACTTTTATCTACGTCTGAAGTCATTCTTTTTATATGAATTGTTATGCCATTTATTCTTGCTATTATTGAATACATGCATGCGCTATAACAGCAAATCTCTGTCTCAGCCCACTATTGGATGTTTTGTGATTTGCATTTCTTTTAATTATGTATGTAACAATGATATAAATGATAGTGTAGTAATTTCGCTGTTATCGCTTTGTGTAACTATTTATGCACAGCAATCTTGAACAATTTAATATCTATGTTTGAAGACAGAGTCATCTATATGCCTGTCTAAAAGCTCAGATCATCAAACGCTACACTTTAGAGATCGATAAAACCCCGGGGTAGATTATAGTTATTATATTCCTGCCGATAGTTGTAGTTATTCGCTTATCACTAGCATAATCTATAAGTCGCTCATCCATCCCATTTTATCCATTTTTGGGAAACTGGTCCCATTATCCCCAGTCGGAGCCACTATTCCAAACGGAAAAGGAGCTGTACTAAGGTCCGGACCGGGTGGTTTCCCCTATGTTGTTGCAGCGATTTTCGAGGCTTCAACATAATTGGCGCTAGAAGGAGGGCCTCAACTGTGAATGGCACATAAGTCCAAACCTATAAGCCATTCCAAGAGTAATTCTCCCTCCGAATCCCCTTGACCTTCCCATTTGCATACTGGTTCGCCGGTATCCAAACAAGGAGAAGGGGAATCAACTACCACTGCTCAAACCCATCATACCACAGAACAATTAAGTCTTGAATCACCTGAAGTCCAGTCTCTAATCCATAAACTTCAAAGCTTCTCGATTTCACCACAGAAATCTGAGGTATCAGAAAGCAGTGCGACTTCGCAGTTCAATCTCACTCACCCTCTCACCAGACTTCAGAGCGAAAAACTCGGTATTGAACCCACTGAGTTCCCTTTACCCAAAAGGAAAAAGGCGAAGAAAATTACTGAAGGATCTGATAGTGAAGAGCTCTCATCCACGTCCTCCATTGCATTTTCCCCTCTGCAAGGTCAACCATCCACTCCCCCATTACAAATCGTCGTTCACCAGGGATTAGAAGCCTCAATATCCCAACCTGTTCACTCCTCATCTTTGATCCCTTCCCATACATCTGGAATCCCAACAGTAGTGTCAACCACTGTCGCTATCACAATGGCAGACCCATGGACTAGGCCAGGTGCAGTCAACATGCCTGCACCATTGCATGATCTACCAGATGCTCCCGAAAAATGGCTACCTAAATTTAATCCAGATGACAGGACCCAGGCTGAAGAACATATCAACAATTTTATGTTAGCAGTTAACTTAAAAGGAGTGACAGAACAAGATGTTGTTGTAAGACTATTCCCCTACACCTTACAAGGATCAGCAGGATCCTGGTATTTTTCCTTACCCTCTGGTTCAATTACCAGTTGGAACACATGCCAAGAGCAGTTTCTTACCAAATATGGAGATGATAGGTCCTTAGCTACTTTAATAAACGACCTCTCCAATCTGAGAATAGAGCATAGGGAACCAATAAAGGAGTTTAATGCCAGATTTAATAAACTCCTGAATAAAATCCCTACCGCTTCTAAACCAAGTGAACAAATCCGAAGCGAATGGTATATTACTGCCCTACCTGCCAACATAGCTATTTTTGTAGACAGGGCTGGGAAACCTACCTTAGCTGAAAACATGAGAGAAGCACTTGCTGTTGAAAAGCGCATCAATGCTCTAGAAAAGAAAGCTGCTTTGGAAGATAGAAAAGCTAAAAAATTCTCATTTAAAGAGGATTCCAAGAAGAAAACCCCAAAGGACCCGTACGACATGGAAGGTTTACAAAAGGTCCTTAAAACGTTGTCTAACGAAATGGTCGAGATAAAGAAGCAGGTGGCCGAAACCTCAAACAAAAGACCATTTAGAACTTATAAGAAAACTGAAACAAAGCCACCCAATGTTATATCTAACGCAGATTCAGAGCAAGAAGAAGAGGAAGAGGAAACAACCTCACAAACCGATGATGAGGAAGAAGTAGCTGAATGCCACGGAATGTGGGATTTTATACTCCCAAACTCTGATACCGAGAATGAAGAAGAAGCCTTTCCAGTTACTACAAGAAGTAAAAGTACTTCTGAACCTGCTCAGGCAACTTCAAAGAAGAGAAGCGCAGGTGCTGCCACAACAAAGGAAAAAGTTCCCCCAAAGAAGCCGCCTGTACTAGTTCCCCAAAACCAGCCTTCGACTTCTAATTCTCCTTCAACATCCAAGACATTAGTGGTATCTGATTCAATGGAATATAACATTGTTGATGACATGAAGAAAACTAAGGCAAATATAGCTATGTTTGAGCTTAGTAAATTAAAGCATCAACAAAAATTACTTCTTAAAGAATTGAATGCTGTTCCCTCTACTCCCCTTCCCAGTGCAAGAGTTGCCAACGATTCAGGCCAGCCTCCTGCAGGTATGGTTGAAGCTACCGATTCAGTTCTAATTGGAGATAAATCGAATTCTCACACTCCACCCTTCCTGCTGACTTATGAGATTTATAATAGAAACCTGCACAACTGTTTAATTGATTCAGGGGCCTCATCTAATATAATGCCAGCTTCAGTTTGCTCTAAGCTGAACATTGAACCCCAGAAGTCTGCCATTCATATTGTACAGTTGGACAGGACCAAAGTGCAGGTTGTGGGAGAAATTAATTCCGTAACCATCAGGTTGTCTGCCGATCCAAGGATTGTACAACGGATTGATATCTTAATTGCCGACATACCTGAATTCTATGGTTTAATTTTGAGCAGAGATTGGTCCGAAAAACTGCATGGGTACATTTCCACAGATTGGTCACATATGTGGCTTCCCTACAAGGGAAAGCCAAATCAAATAAGGATCGACCGAGAGAAACATATGACCCACACAGTTACTGAATTTGAGCAAGAAAACCAACCTGTGGCATTCAACAACAACATTTTGGGGAACTATTCGTCAGAATCATTCTTTGGCAACTTTGTTGCCCAACCATCTCCTTTTTCAGTCTAATGATGATGAGAAAAATGTAAATATTTTTGTTAATACTCCTTTATTTTGGTCTTTGTATTTTGATGGCTCTAAGTCCAGCGAGGGCTCAGGAGCAGGTTGCATTTTGGTTAGTCCGCAAGGAGAAAAGACAATGTTGTCTTGTAGGTTAGAATTTGAGTGCACTAATAACACAGCCGAATATGAAGCTTTAGTCCAAGGATTATATAAAGCAATCAGCCTCGAAGTGCAATATCTAAAAGTATTCGGCGATTCGGAAATCATTGTCAAACAGGTGAGGAATGCAATTCATTGTCTTTCAAGTCACCTCAAGCATTATCAATCACTAGTACAGGATCTTACCTCACACGTTTCAGCATTTAACATTTCTTCCATTCCTAGGTCACAAAACTCGGCAGCCGACCTACTAGCCAATGTAGCTTCTAAGCTTCTACCTTCTGAAGACTACAGCCTTGATAGATTTTCTGTAGAATTACTTTTTAGGCCTTCAATTCCTGACAATGTCACTAATTGGAGAGTATTTAACCATGACGAAGATATCTTGCAGTTTCTAACTTCCGAAAAATCCTATGACAATCAAGTTATTGAGGAAGATGATCATGATCTACAGATGAAAGAAATACCTCAAGAAAATTCAATTCCTAAACCAGTGGTGAAGCTTGAAGACCTTTATGATATCAAAGACAGGTTTAAACCTGTAATTAATGCAAAGCTTCAAAGTTTTACCCTTAGGTTTGAATTAATAAATCTAGGCACTGACGATGCTCCTCAAAACATCAACTTAGGATTAGGACTTTCCCAGGAAGAAAAGAAAGCATTTATTAAATTATTAAGAAAAAACAAACAGGTCTTTGCTTGGAAGTATGATGACTTGAAGACATATGATACATCTATTATCCAGCATACCATTCCCATGCTTCCTGATTAGAAACCAATTCAGCAAAAGTTAAGAAAAATACATCCAAATTTGGAGAGCCAGATAAAGTCGGAGCTTAACAAGCTCTTGAAAGCCAAGATTATTTTTCTGGTCCGACATTCAAACTGGGTCTCTAATATGGTGCCAGTCAGAAAGAAAAATGGCGACATTCGAATCTGTATTGATTTCAGGAACCTGAACAAAGCGAGCTTAAAAGATAACTTCCCATTACCTACTATGGAGCAAATCCTCCAATCAGTAGTAGGCTCTGAATTGATGTCCTTTCTTGATGGATTCTCAGGATATAACCAAGTTCTGGTTCATCCTGATGATCAACTTAAAACCACATTCAGAACAAAATGGGGAACATATGCATATCAGAAAATGCCTTTTGGACTCATAAATGCAGGAGCGACATTCCAGAGAGCCATGGATATAACCTTTAAAGGGTTGATTAATCGATCAGTAGTCGTCTATTTAGACGATATTACTGTATATTCTAAGAAGAGATATAATCATTTGCATGACTTAAATCAAATCTTTCAGCGATGCAAAAGATATGGTATTTCTCTGAACCCAAAGAAGTCTTTCTTTGCTCTTGATCAAGGAAAACTCTTAGGCTTTATAGTATCCAAAGATGGCATTTATATTGATCCTGATCGGATCAAGGAAATTTCTGAAATCCCTTTCCCACACAATAAAAAGTCGATGCAGTCATTTTTGGGCCAGATTAATTTTGTTAAACGATTTGTTCCAGATTTTTCTCAAATTGTATTACCACTTCAGACAATGATCAAGAAGAATTCAGTCTTCAAGTGGGGATCAGAAGAAAAGCAAGCTTTTGATGTTATCAAGCAATCAATAATCAATGCCCCAGCCTTGAATACTCCAAATTTTTCTAATCATTTTACATTGTGTACCATTGCGTCCGATGTATCTTATGCTGCAGTTCTCACGCAGCCAAATGCTCACAATTTAGAAGCACCCATATCATTCTTTAGTTCAAATCTTCAGGGTGCCGAATTAAACTATTCTGATGTAGAAAAACAAGCCTTTGCTGTATTTAAAGCGGTCAAACATTATCGACCTTTCCTTTTAAAAACCCATACAAAAATAATAGTTCCTTTCCCGGCAGTTAGGCAACTATTAATCCAGAAAGAGTTGGGTGAAAAAAGGGCAAATTGGGTCACAGCGCTTCAAGAATATGACCTAGAAATTAAGCCAGCAAAGATTGTTAGGGGCCAAGGTTTTTACAGGATATTGGCTGGAGCATCCAACATTCCAGAATCAAGCGAGGCAGATCAAACTCAAGAAATTAATCAGATAAGTGTTACTGATTCTGGATCTCAATATGCAGATTTAATCTATTATCTAAAGAATGGTTATGCACCTCCGAATTTGTCTTACAAAAACAAAAGGGCCATTAGATTAAAAGCGAAGAATTTTACCATCATTGATGACGTGCTTTTTAGACAGAATTACGATTCTATCTTGTTAAGATGCCTTGAAAAACCTGAAGCCCAAAAGGTTTTGCAGGAGTTACACGACAGACCAGCAGGAGGACATTTCGGAGCTGACACAACAGCTCACAAAATTATTCATGCTGGTTATTACTGGCCTACTTTGTTTAAAGATGCTCACGAGTACGTAAGGAAATGTCTAAATTGTCAAAATGCTAGCGGAAGACAACGTAAATCAGCTTTCCCCTTGCAACCAATCAACATTGAACAACCATTTGAGCAATGGGGATTGGATATCATTGGGGAGATTACTCCAGCATCTTCCAAACAACATAAGTATATCCTTACTGCTACCGATTACTTCACAAAGTGGGTTGAGGCAATCCCTTTAAAGACAGAAAACTCTGAAGCAATCATTGAATTCATAGATCAATTCATCATTACCAGGTTTGGTGTCCCAAGTGCTCTTGTTTTTGATAATGCATCTTACTTTTCAGGCAATGCTATGTTTGATTTCGCTATTAAAAGAGGATTTAAGTTAAAATATTCTGCTAATTATTATCCCCAAGGAAATGGTTTAGCAGAATCTACTAATAAGAATCTAATTAAAATAATTAAGCGAACCATCGAACAAAATCAGAGGAATTGGCACAAATCCTTGGTATTCGCATTATGGGCTGATAGGATAACACAGAAAGCTTCTATTGGAACTTCTCCATTTAATCTTGTTTATGGAAAAGAAGCAATCTTACCCACAAAGCTTATTCTTCCTTCTTTAGCCCTAGTGCAGTTCATTGAGGAAACGCCTTCCTCTTCTATTCAGTTTAGACATGACCAGATCCTAAAATTAGAAGAGGAAAGAGAAAAAGCCAAGGTTACTCATGCCAAACATCAGCAAGCCATCAAAGCAGCTTTTGATTCGACCTCATCCGGTTCAAAACAGTTCCAAGTCGGTGATTTAGTTCTGAAATGGGACAAAGCCCATGAGGACAAGGGTAAACACTCCAAGTTCCAGAAGTTGTGGCTCAGACCATTTCATATCTGTGAGAAGATAGGCCATTCAACCTTTATATTGCAAGATTTAGCAGGTTTGAGAGATTCTCTCCCTGTTAATGGCCTTGTCTTGAAGAAATTCTTTCACTGAGGAGGTAACCCCTTCTCCTTTCATTTCAGTAGGATTTTAATAGTTTGTAGGATTTTAGGAAATAAGGTTGTGAGATGTCTCCCATTGACCTTTTGCTGTATTTAAAAAAGTTGTCCCATAGAATAAATATGAACATTTGCTTTTAAAATGATAGAATTTTTTAACCAAAAAGGATAATTTCTAGGAAATTAGGTGTCTTTGTATTCTGAAATCACAATTCAAATTTTTTGTCAACTCCTCTCAAATCATAGAAATATTGTAAACCATTTTCAGTTTTCAAATTGGTCTCTAAAGGTTATCCATACTAAGATAGGAATCAATCCAATCTCAGCATCTTCAACTCTTACTCTGTCATCCATTACTCTTAAGAAGAAGATTGTTCACCCCGTTCACTAAAGTTTATGATTTTTCAGAGTGTAATTCTAAAATATAAGATATTTAAGATAAGAGGTCTTATTACAAGCCTGCTTACCACGTTCATAGAGAAACAGTTTATCTGACATTACCAATACTGCAAACCAAAACAGGGTAATGGCTTGAAATTTCAAGACAAGGGGTCTCATCACGAGCCAGTTTGTTCAGTTAAACTACTATCAGTGAGTGGCATTGTCAAACAGCTGGCCACCAAACCAGGACAATGGCTTTTTATCTTATTAATGACAAAGAAGAAAAAAGGAAATGAAATACAAAATATGTAAAAAATATTTTGAATTCATTCTGTTAATCACACTCTTAATTGGATGGGACAATGGACAATCATATGGTTAAAAGGTATCCCTGTCGAAACTATAGATGTTTGCTGGCAGCAGAGGCTCTACCTATGACAGATGAGTTTACTATAAAAGGCTGATTTGGAAAGGTATTCTATTTTATCATTACAAACCAATAAAGACCTATTTCAAAGCTTAGGATGTTTTTTATTTTCATAGAAAAGAGGGAGTCAACAAAATAGTTTCATTTTTCTCAGAATATATTGAAATCTAGTTATATTAGAAATTTCCCCATTGATTGAAACTCTATTTTTTGAAAAAGCTTAAGTGTTTCTATTTTTTGAAAGAGATAACTGGTTCTTCCAGCGAATCGCCAATTGTTGTGCTCTACAACAACCCCCCATTTCATACCATTTTTACTTATAAACATTAACGTATGAAATGGGTCCCTTTAAAATTTGATTTGGTATCAATCCTATCATAATACAAACAAGTCCAAAAAAATGAATAAATGCACTTTATAAAACTTTCTGGGCAAACCCTTAAAAGAAATCACGTAATGATTTGTCATTGCGATAAAGCGATCGCAAGATCGCATATCGCAATAACACATGAATTATAAATTAAGCACCCCAAAGTTTTCCGCCGATGCGCATTCGGCGGCGATCGGCGATATTCCATGTACATGTTATAATGCCCCACTACATTCGGCGAATTCGGCGATCGGCGACACACTACAACAGTTGTGATGTTCCCAAAGACTTGTCCCGATGCGATGCGCAATCGGGAATCGGGTATCGTGGCAATCTCACCCAAGTCTTATTGCACTCAAAGTTTTTCGCCGATGCGATATCGCATTCGGCGATCGGTGATATCCAATACACACCATTAAAGCGCACTAATTATATCCCCGATTGCGATCCGATAAAGCACGGTTTTCAACGAAGAGCCGTTAAGTGATGGGATGGCACAATTCAATTGTAATAAAAGCTTGATCTCTCACGCAATCCTTCATCTATGCTCAACCGCCAAAACGTCCATTGCATGCTTAAATGAATCGTTCACCCGAGTAACGATATAATGGGCATTTAAGGAATGACGGATTGAAAACAGCTAATTAATAAGATCATGTCCTAAAATCTTTTCACGATTGTATACGCGCCCATTTCAAAAGCTAAATCCTTCAGTTACGCATCTATTCATATATGTTGTATCACTTAAGAGTTTTTCATCGCTATCTCTGTGTATTACGCCCAATTGCCTCCTTGTGCAGAATTCATTCACAGAAGCTAGACCTGAGAAGATGGGAAAGAAGTCCAAGAAGACTGCAGGTGCTTCCGCAACACCAACTGCAGGACAAGCAGCCGCAAATAAGAAGAAGGGACTAATATCCGATACCACATGCACGGGGCTCACCAGAGTGACTTGGCAGGGCACTTATAACCTAATTGAAGCTGAGCAACCACAAAGGATAGTGACAGAAGCTAGTGTGGACTTACTCAAGAAGTCTGATGCAACTCTCAAAGATTTGGCCGACTCTTTCCTTCACAGGATAGCGGCCAGAGATCAAATCCTTCCTTATACAGACGTTGTGCGATGGGCGATTGAAGAAATCCCCATTTTGGACAGAACTTTTAATACCAGAGATGGGAGGATTTTCGGGTCATTCAAGCCAGATGACCTAAGGCAAATGTATCATTTGCCCGAGCCAGAGAAAATATATAACAAGGACTTCCTGGAGAAGTTTGCAAGCGAGAATGAGATCGAATCTGAACCTATCAAGGATTGGAGGCAAAATCCCAACAAACACAAGCACGAATCCTCCGGTAGGTACTCGGTCGACTCTTTAGCTTCTCCTTATTGTTATGCGGGGATTATGATGTGTAGGCTGTGGGGATTGCATGATTCTGCCAATTTTACCATTGAAATGGTTCCTTTAATGGAGGCAGCAGTAAATAGTTGGATTATGGATTGGGCTACTATTCTTTCCGATAAATTAGCAGTAGCTGTTCGTGATTTTAGGTCTCAGTCTGTTGTTTCAGAAAGGAAAATGCCCCTGTTCTACTATAGTGCATATATCTTAGACACTCTTTGTTTCAATTCCGAATTTCCTATTCTCGGGTGGAGGTGGACTGCACAGGACCCTTCACCCATTCATATATATCATCAAAAACTGTGGAAGTCTTCTTATAAAGACCACCTGTATCAAATCTGTAATGGTTTCATGGTGCCCATTTACTATTCCATTTTTGATAAACCCATTTCAAAAATTTCCTATCAAGCTTCCTTTGATTTACCAGCAGTAGCAAGTTGGTTTGGAGAAGAAAATTTCACCTATATCAGAGTTTTCAACAGCAAAGCCGATCCACATGTTCTTCCTCTTTATGTTCCAGATAAGCTGCTAGCAAGGGAGATTGCATATCAGATCATGGCTGAGAGTACTACACAGACTCTCAAAATAGAAAAGAAGAAAGGATGGCCATCTTTTCCCTTCAGATGTGGCGTTTATACTCTGCATGATCTTAAACATGCAGAAAAGGAAGCCACGAAGCTCCAGTCTTTAACACTGGCCACGATCCCAAACAGACCATACGACCCAAAAAAGACTGCTTACAATGCATTAGAACAGGCCAAATTAACGAGGTTTGAGCATCAGAAAGACATGTTTGATGACTTGTTCGTTGCCGCTGAGACAATAGGTCATGTTAAAGAACTCGCTAGGATGCGATATAATGATGAGGGATTAACTGAGTTCAATAAACTCAGAGAACAGAGGTTGCAAACTCTACCTCTGCATTTACTGGCAACATCCCCAGCAACATCATCAAGCCGACCTGTTCAAGAACAGGAGGAGCAGCAGAAGAAGCAACAGGAGGAGCAGCAAAAGAAGCAACAGGAGGAGCAACAGAGAAAAGAACAGGCAGAAAGGCTAAAGAAAGAACAAGCCGAAAAACAGCATAAAACACAAATGGAACAAGAAGAAAGAAGGAGGAAAGAACTGGCAGATAGGCAGAAAAGGGAGCAAGAAGAACAACAAAAGAAGGAACAGGAAGAAAAACAGAGGAGAGAAAAAGAGGAGCAGCAGAGGAAAGAACAGGAGAAAGAGCAGCAGAAGCAAACCACCAATGTAGACACTACTATAGACCCCAATTTATTACAAGAATGGCAACAATTTCACTCCATCATCAGTGGATTGGAATGTACGAAAAATGGGGATAATTCTAAGACAAACGATACGCAGGATGTTACCTCTCCTCAGGTTCTAAGTGGAACCAGCGGCCCACCAAGTTCAAAAGAAGTTGAAGTTATTCCGAAAGACCCCTCTGACCAGATTATTCTACAGATAGAAGATATCCCGCCATTGGATGTTTTCTACAGCCCAAGACACAGGGCAGTTGTATAGCGGTCAAGGAAGAGACGAAGGATTGATCAACCTTCTATCTTCCCCGAACAAACGGTCACGGGTAATGTAGTATGGAAGGAGGAATTGGATCCCTCCGATGACTTAACAAAGCTATCACAGTATGCAGGCGCTTACTCGGCGGCAACAATTGACAAAGCATCGGAGGTGAGCCTTCTATTGAAGAACAAGGACCAAGAAATCTTCGCGTTACAGGCAGAATTGGTTGAAACCAGGCAAAAGGCAGCACAAGCCGAAGAACAGTTGCTGGCGCAACAGCAAGAGAACAATCAGTTGACTCAGCAATTGCAAGCAGAAAGGCAAAGGATCGATCAGGGTGCGATCCAGAAACAAAAAGAATTGTCGGAGGCGTTGGAAAATTTGAGAGTGGCGAATGAGCAAATGATAAAGACCAAAGATGAGCAGATTGCTCAAATGTCATCGCAGCTGGAAAAGATGAAGGGTGCATCGCAGGTAAAAGAGTTTAAAACAGAGGCATTATTGATAAACAATGCGTTGATAGCTCAGGTCAGACTCTTATGTCAACAGATCGATCAAGCTGAGTCCCTATGTGAGCTAACTACAACGATAAATCAACAGGTGGAAAAGGCCAGGACTGAACTAGATCAAGCGGACGAGGCCATTACTGCACATCTTGACTGGCAAGATACTGATTTGGGAAAAGCAGCAAAATTGCCCAGGATTAACGAAACACAGAAAGATATTCTTTTCACAGAATGGCACACTCAAGTGATGAAAGCAGAAAGGGCGGCTTCAAGATGTAAAACAACTGCCAACAATCTAGTGGATCTAGTCAATAACACTCTTTATCTGGCCAATATGATTTCTCAATGTACACTGGGAAAGATAACAACTCCAAATGCATTAGAGCAAACATGCTACCCTGAATTAGAAGAAAAAGGAAGATTAATCGCTGGAGTTAAAAGCTTGTCCTTAGATGCATATTGGCTCTTTTTAATCAAGCCACATACACAGAGATCTGCCCTAAAGTGCCTTACAGACGCAATCGGGTGTATAATTCCCGATATCCAAGATGCCACCTACGCTGCACAGCTCAGTTCGCGCCTCAACAAACCTCCGGAAGTTGAGCCGATGCTTGCAATTAACCAACTCAGATTCAAAGGAAAGCAGCCGACTTAATGAGTCACCCTCCCGCTTGCCAGATCGCCAGCCAAAAAAGGATCAAGAGTTATTGATACCAGCTTAGTAGGATTTCTGTTTAAGTAGATATTTAAATTAGATTAGTATTTATAGACCCTTTCATTGTTTTGGAAAGGGTCGTAAAATTTTGTAACAGACTTAATAGGCTGAAGTTTGCACTACTGTGCTTCAGTCACTATTCTTTTATGAAATTGGACCAGTTGTTCTGAATTCGACATTAATTTTTTTTTATGCAATTGCGCACTATTGCCTTTGTTGAGGACGATTTCTGTGTTGAAGGAAGAACTGCTAATAGCGATTGATATTTGGGAATGTGCTGCAGCTCATATGGTACTTTTATCTACGTCTGAAGTCATTCTTTTTATATGAATTGTTATGCCATTTATTCTTGCTATTATTGAATACATGCATGCGCTATAACAACAAATCTCTGTCTCAGCCCACTATTGGATGTTTTGTGATTTGCATTTCTTTTAATTATGTATGTAACAATGATATAAATGATAGTGTAGTAATTTCGCTATTATCGCTTTGTGTAACTATTTATGCACAGCAATCTTGAATAATTTAATATCTATGTTTGAAGACAGAGTCATCTATATGCCTGTCTAAAAGCTCAGATCATCAAACGCTACACTTTAGAGATCGATAAAACCCCGGGGTAGATTATAGTTATTATATTCCTGCCGATAGTTGTAGTTATTCGCTTATCACTAGCATAATCTATAACTCGCGCATCCATCCCATTTTATCCATTTTTGGGAAACTGGTCCCATTATCCCCAGTCGGAGCCACTATTCCAAACGGAAAAGGAGCTGTACTAAGGTCCGGACCGGGTGGTTTCCCCTATGTTGTTGCAGCGATTTTCGAGGCTTCAACAGAACCCAATAACAAGGAAGGTTGTGTACAACTGAGATGCAGTGTTTAGAGAGGTGAAAGATGTTATTAAACATGAAGTCCTACCAAAGGAACCCGAGAAGATAGAGTTTGAGCTAAAGGAGGGAGAATTAGACTTTACAGCAGAAGATGATTCAGAAGATGAAGAGCCACAAACTTGGTTGTGAGAAGATCAGTTCGAGAAAGAAGGCAATCAGAAAGGTATAATCCATCTACTTTATTTTCAAATTTTTCTTTATCTATTACTGATGATGATCCAAGAACTGTGAAGGAAGCAGTAGATTCAGAGGATGGAAAACTCTGGAAAGAGGCCATGGTTGATGAAATGGCATCTTTGTAAAAAAATGAGGCTTGGGATCTAGTGGAGTTGTCGGCTGGAAGGAAACCCATTGGGAGTAAATGGGTGTTCAAGAAGAATATGAATGCAAAAGGAAAGGTGGAGAAATACAAAGCTCGGTTAGTAGAAAAAGATTATTCCCATGTGCCGGGAATTGATTTTGGTGATATTTTTTCTCTTGTTGCTAAGGTAGCTTCTATTAGATTATTTTTATCTTCCACTACTGCTTTTGATTTTAAGGTAGAACATATGGATGTGAAGACAAAATTTCTTCATGAGGATCTAGAAGAAGAGATTTGCATGAAGCAACCTGAAGGCTTTGCGGTGAAGGGTAAGAAAGAACTGGTATGCAAGTTAAAAAAGTATATGTATGGGTTAAAACAGTCGCCAAGGACGTGGTATCATAAATTTGATACATTTATATGGGGACTTGGCTTCACCAGAAGTAAAGAAGATCACTGTGTATTTTAAATTAATTGGTGATCGTGTTATTTATCTGGTCTTGTATGTGGATGACATGTTGCTGGTTGGAAATGAAAAAGAAATTATCTAGGACTTGAAGACCCAATTGTCCTCCAAATTCAACATGAAAGATATTGGTGCTACAAACTATATTTTGGGCATGGAAATTAAATGAGATCGGGCAAAGAGGAAGCTCTGGTTAATCTAGAGGAAGTATGTCAAGACAATACTGCAAAGCTTTAATATGTAGGATAGTAAACTGGTGAAGGTTCCTATTCCTGTAGGTGTAAAGTTATTTGCTGAAAAATTTCCCAAGACACAAGAAGAGGAAGAGGACATGTCCCATATTCCGTATGCAAGTGTAATTGGTAGTCTGATGTATGAAATGGTCTGTACTAGACCAGACATTCCACATGTAGTGGAATTCTTGAGCAGGTTTATGTCAAAACCAAGGCAAAAATGGATCATGATAGTCTTAAATACTTTTTAGAAAAAATATTATCTTTAGAAGAATAGAAAAAATCGGTCACAAATATGTTGGGTTATGAATTTGACATCATCTCCAGAAAAGGGAAGAAAATTTTTGTTGCAGATGCACTCTCAAGAAAGAATGAGGATGTGGAAGCACTGTTTTGTGCTATTTCTATTATCCAACCAGATTGGATAAACGAAGCAAGGGATGAATGGAAGAAGGACAAAGAAGTGTGGCCACTTATTCAAAAGTTGCAGAATATTCCAATTCAAACAAGATTGCCAGAACTTGAAGAGGAAGGAAAAATCAAATTGGAACTTGGAGCAGTCACAGAAACAATAACCCAACAGCTACGAAATCGATCAATTTCATAGTATCTCATCAAGTGGAGGAACTTACCCACTGGATATTCCACATGGGAGGACAAGAATTTTATACAAAAGCATCAAGAACTACTCAAGCATTGAGGACAAAACTTTTTGAAGGAGAGGGGCATGTTAGGCCCCTATATTACTAGTGTAACCCCTTATTGTTATTAGTACAACCCCCTTATTATATTGTTGTACCCATGTAGTCCCCATATTGTTATTATTGTGCCCCATAGAAGCCCACTATTGTTATTATTGTGCCCTTACATTATTATTGTTATGTCGGCTCTGATTATATTATGACCCCTTAGACTCCTATATATAGAAAGGAGGTCTTGTCATTTGTATCATCCAAGAATTATTCATTTATGTAATGTAAAGGAGGATGCCCCCTCGAAGAGGTTGAATTCTAAGGCGTTAATCTATCTTTTCTATCTTTTTGTGAACTGGTTTCATAACAGCATTGGACAATAGTGAAGCGAGTTTTCAGGCATTTGCATGGAACTAGTGATTATGGTTTGTGCTGCCAAGGAAGAACAGGATTGGAAAAAGTTTTGGACAGCCATGAATATGTTGATGCAGACTGGGTTGGAGATCTGGATCAAAGAAGATCTACAAGTGGGTCTGTGTTTAACCTATTTGGAGGTGCAGTCAGTTGGATGAGTAAGAGACAATTTGTAGTGGCACTGTCAACTATAGAGGAAGAATACATGGTAGCCACTCATGCAAGCAATGAAGCAGTTTGGTTGAAGATATTGTGTTCAAGTATGGGATTAGTACAACGAGCTATAAGGATAGACTGTGACAGCCAAAGTGCAATTTTCTTGGCAAAGATCCCTACTTATCATTCAAATACAAAGCACATTGATGTTTAGTATCACTTTATGAGGGATATGGTAGAAGACAAAAAGGTGTTGTTGGTAAAGGTGGACACTTTGAAGAATACTGCAGATGCATTGACAAAATCTGTGAGCTATGAGAAATTCTCCTGGTGTAGAGAAACAATGGGCGTTGTAAGGCTAGATCAATGATTAAGCTCTCCTGTGGCCCCCTATGGAAAGAAAACAACAAGTGGGAGAATGTTGGGTTGTGTCTCGGGCAGCACCCCAGGGAAAAAAAATTGGACCCAATATTAGGTGGGCGGACCTACCTATGGTTTTTTGCATGGATTTCGCACATGGTTTGGGTGCGATGGTTTTCTGTCCATGGTATTTTGTAGATCCATTCAAGGGAACTACGGTTATGTTATAATCTAGGGTTATGGATTGGGGTTTATGGATGCTTCAACATGTATTTATATTTATTGTAACATTGAAAGGAACATAATGAAAAATCAATCTGATAGTCCCAGTTTTGGGATCCAGGGGAAAATATCTGTATATATTTGTTTTATGTGTTATGCTCTTGGCATTGTTTATTTTCTGATTTTTACAATTCGTATGTAGGTAACTTCTGTACAGGGTTAAAACCTACATTTGATATCAGTGTTGTTTTGGCTTCAAGTGGACGCCTTTGCTGTTTAGAGGTTTTTCTCGGGCCTGTGGTAGACCTTGAATAGTGGGAGATCTGCGGGATTGATTCTTGTGGTGAAAGAAGATAGCGAGCAGTGGAAATATAGAGATCGAGAAATTTAATGGTCAGAGTTTTGAGTTGTGGAAACTCAACATGGAGGACCCGTTGGTGGACAAAGATCATTGGATTGTAGTAGATCTCCAAACCAATGGAAATGTTCGATGAAGACTGGAAGAAGTTGGATCGGAAGGAAAAAACACAATATGATTGTGTGTCTCAGATTCATTATTGCTGAATGTATTAGGGGAAGCTACGGTGAAGGATTTGTGGGACAAGTTAGGGACTTTGTACCAATCTAAGTCTCTGGTGAATAAACTATTCCTACGGAAAAAGCTACATAACCTAAGGATGAAATATGGAGACTCAGTGACAGAGCATATGAACGCATTTAATACTATGGTAAGCCAGTTATTATCTATAGATATTAAAATTTTAGATGAAGATAAGTGCATTAGTTTGTTGTGTTCTCTAACAGATTCATGGGATAGTCTGGTTGTTGCGATAGGTAGAAATTCAACTGCCTTACAGTTTGATGAAATCGTCTCATCCTTGTTGACAGAGGAGATGAGACGGAAAAATATGGAGAGCCAGAATGGTGATGCCTTGTCTGTATGAGGATGGTCCCAAAATAGAAACAAAAATAATTCCTCGAGTGGGAGATCTAAATTTGCAAGGAGATCTAAATCTCCAGGAAAACCTGTAAAGGTGTGCAGGAAATGCGGAAAGGAAGGGCACTACAAAAGGGACTGTAAATCTAAATATCCTGAGAAAGGAAAAGGATCTGATGATTCTCCTTCTGTAGAGGCGAAAACCAACTCAGATGAAGATGGGGGTGTGTACTTGGCTTCTTCTTCAAGTACACATGTAGATCATGAGGCATGGTTGATTCACTCAGGTGCGTCCTTTCACTTCACTCCCCATACAAAGTGGTTCTGCGAGTGTGAGAAATATGATGGTGGTGATGTCTTCGTAGGGGATGATAGGAAGACTAGAATCATTGGTCATGGAAAATTCAACTTGAAGTTGCAAGGTGCAAGTATTAGAACACTTCCAGGTGTTCAGCATATTCCTGCATTAGCCAGAAATTTGATTTTTGTAAGCAAGTTGGATGATGTAGGTGTAAAAACAATGTTCGAAAAAGATAACTGCAAGATGGTTTGGGGAGAATTGGTATTGAAATGGGGAGACTGTATTGGAACTCTGTACAAGTTGTAAGGTAGCACTGTTATTGATGGGTGCAACAGTTCTGTGGTTCCTGAAAGTGGATCAGAAAATCTAGTGGTCTCTGGAGAAAAGACCATGCTATGGCATCAAAGGCTTGGACATATTGGAGATAAGGGCCTTCAAATACTTCATGGTAAAGGTATGGTAGAAGATATGTCTAATAGCTCTCCGGATATTGATTTCTGTGAAAATTGTGTATATGGGAAGCAGAATCAGGTGAGTTTCCCCTCTGGTAGTAAGAGGGCGAAACATATACTAGAGCTTTTGCATAGTGATGTGTTTGGACCTGTGTCAGTTCCATCACTGGGTAAGTCTATGTACTATGTATCATTTATAGATGACTTCTCAAGGAATACATGGATATATTTCCTCAATAAGAAATATGAAGTCTTTGACAGGTTTATAGAATATAAGGCTCTGGTGGAAAACCAAACAGAGAAGAAGATAAAGGTGTTGAGGACAGATAACAGTGGAGAGGTTTGCAAGAAGGAATTTGAAGAGTTCTGTAAGAAGTGTGGTATAGCACAGAAGAATACTACTCCATACACACCCAAGAAAAATGGAGTTGCAGAAAGAATGAACAAGACATTGATGGAAAGGGCAAGAAGCATGATTAGTGGTGTCGAGTTAGGACAAGAATTCTGGGTAGAGGCAGTTGAGACTACATGTTACCTGGTCAATAGATCACCTCCATCAATGTTGGAGGATAAGACTCTAAAAGAGGTATGGACTAGTAAGAAACCTTCTCTTTCACATCTGAGGGTATTTGGATGTGATGCATATGTATACGTTCCAAAGGAGAAAAAAACAAAGTTGGATAGTAAATCCGAAAAGTGCATCTTTATTGGGTATAAGGATGGTTTAAAAGGTCATAAGCTTTGGAACCCAGTAACAAGGAAGGTTGTGTACAACCGAGATGTGGTGTTTAGAGAGGTGAAAGATGTTATTAAACATGAAGTCGTACCAAAGGAACCTAAGATGATAGAGTTTGAGCTAAAGGAGGAAGAATCATACTCTACAACAGAAGAGGAATCAAAAGATGAAGAGCCACAAACTCTGGTTGTGAGAAGATCAGTTCGAGAAAGAAGGCTGCCAGGAAGCAATAGTCCATCTACTTTCCGTTCAAATTTTGCTTTATTTATTATTGATGATGATCCCAGAACTATGAAGGAAGCAGTAGATTCAGAGGATGGAAAACTCTGGAAAGAGGCCATGGTTGATGAAATGGCATCTTTGCACAGAAATGAGGCTTGGGATCTGGTGGAGTTGCCGGCTGGAAGGAAACCCATTAGCAGCAAATGGGTGTTCAAGAAGAAGATGAATATAGAAGGAAAGGTGGAGAAATACAAAGCTTGGTTGGTAGCAAAAGGTTATTCGCAGGTGCTGGGAATTGATTTTGGTGATGTTTTTTCTCCTGTTGCCAAGGTAGCTTCTATTAGATTACTTTTATCTGTTGTTGCTGCTTTTGATTTTGAGGTAGAATAGATGGTGTGAAGACAACATTTCTTCACAGGGATCTAGACGAAGAGATATATATGAAGTAACGTGAAGGATTTGTAGTGAAGGGTAAGAAAGAACTTTTATGCAAGTTAAAAAAACTCTCTGTATGGGTTAAAACAGTCACCAAGGATGTGGTATCATAAATTTGATACATTTATATGGGGACTTGGCTTCACCAGAAATAAAACAAATCATTGTGTGTATTTTAAATTAATTAGTGATCATGTTATTTATCTGGTCATGTATGTGGATGACATGTTTTTGGTTAGAAATGACAGAAATTATCCAGGACTTGAAGACCCAATTGTCCTCCAAATTGAACACGAAAGATCTTGGTGCTGCAAACTATATTTTGGGCATGGAAATTAAATGAGATCAGGAAAAGAGGAAGCTCTGGTTAAATGAGAGGAAGTATGTCAACACAATATTGTAGAGGTTTAATATGCAAGATAGTAAACCGGTGAAGGTTCCTATTCCTGTAGGTGTAAAGTTATCTGTTGAACAATGTCCCAAGACACAAGAAGAGGAAGAGGACATGTCCCGTGTTCCATATGCAAGTGCAGTAGGTAGTTTGATGTATCCAATGGTTTGTACTAGACCAGATATTGCACATGCAGTGGGAGTATTGAGAAAGTTTATGTCAAAACCAGAGAAGGAGCATTGGACAAAAGTGAAGCGGGTTTTCAGGTATTTGCGTGGCACTAGTGATTATGGTTTGTGCTACCAAGGAAGACTAGGATTAAACAGAGTTTTCAACATCCGTGGCTTTGTTGATGCAGACTGGGTTGGAGATATGGATGAGAGAAGACCGAAAAGTGGGTATGTATTTAACCTATTTGGAGGTGTAGTTAGTTGGATGAGTAAAAGACAATTTGTAGTGGCACTGTCAACTACAGAGGTAGAATACATGGTAGCCACTCATGCAAGCAAGGAAGTAGTTTGGTTGCAGAGATTGTGTTCAAGTATGGGGTTAGTACAACGAGCTATAAATATAGACTATGACAGCCCAAGTGCAATTTTCTTGGCAAAGAACCCTGATTATTATTCAAAGACAAAGCACATTGATGTTGAGTATCACTTTGTGAGGGATATGGTAGAAGACAAAAAGGTGTTGCTGGTAAAAGTGGACACTTTGAAGAATACTGCAAATGCATTGACAAAATCTGTGAGCTATGAGAGGTTCTCTTGGTGTAGAGAAACAATGGGTGTTGGAGGGTGTTACAGATCCATCTGGGCACATCAACCCCAACTTACGAAGAGATATTATTAGGACCCATCAAACCCTAGTACAAGTTGTTACATGCCCTAAATAAGTTAGTCATCAGAATGCCTTACTTCCAAAGAAGTTCCATCACTGAAAAACATCCAAAAACTACCTCTAAGAAGATCAGCACATGTAGGCCTTCATTAGTGTGTGCTGCAATGAAAACCATACACTGACAAGGTGCTATGTAGCGCACTTGGTCCCTCTTTGGCCTGTGCTAAGCGAATTTGAGCAAATTTTTGTGAGGGTTTGAAGATTCCTTATCCATTGGAAGCCTCTAGAAGTTTCTCAATGCCACCTGCTCCTTTGAGTTTGCATTTGGATGAGAAAGGGAATTAGGAAACATCAATCTCCTATCCCTTCTTCTATGGAACTAATTTCTAAATTTAGAAAGGCATTCATCATCACCGTTGATGGCATAACCTCCTTTAGTCACCTATAAATAGATCACTCATCTAAGAGATCAAAGGATGAAAAATATTGAGCTGTAAGGAGATGCTAGTGATATGAGATTAGAATTGAGTGCAAGTATTGTGATAGTGTTGGAGTGTCTTGCTTTTCATGAGGTGATGAAGAATTGAATTGGAAGGATGACATTGGATCGAGCTCATATGGGTTGTAATCTTTCCTCTTATCAATAAAGCTTTCAAGACTTTTTCCTTATGCTTGTGTTATAAGTTAATGCTTTCATATGTATATCATGTTTTCGATTCCATGTTATTTATAAGCAATATATCATTATGCCTTGATGGGTTTTTGTTTTTGTGATTGTGCAGGTACTTTCCAATCAGCTTAAGTACAGGAAGGAGCAGCAAAATCGCTCAAGGGAGACAAGGAGCTAGCAAAAACTACAAGTAGGTTTCTCTACTCTCTTGTTTTATCTGTTGATTATAGAAAAGGTTAAGATTACTTTGTCTGTTGTTTCTAGATCCGCTATTAGATCTAGAGAGTTAGGCGTTTGTGCAAGAACACTAAATATTCCCGAAACAAATTGGTGACTCTGCTGGGGACTAGATTATCCATCTTAGTATCTTATCAACCTCTTAAGACATTTCTGCATACTGTACTTGTGGTTTTTCATTGAATTTCAACCCTCTTTCATAGAAAATTGATTTGAAACTGTGTAAAAATTACCTTCAAAATTGCTCACTGTCATCAGCGCACTGTCTCTAACTACTGCTTGCACTGCAGTGCACTTCCTGCATAGGTATAGAGTGATTCAATGCACTGTCTCTAACTGTAGCCTGCGCTGATCCCTTGAGGGCCAGTTTTCCATCTAGGAACTGAAAGTTTTTGCCAATTTTCTCTTGTTTGAATTAGTTGTTGAATGTCAATGATCTTTTGTCTCTAAAATCAGTTTTTCATCTCCTTAATTTGGCCCTACTTAGACTGGATTGTTGGATGTTTTTTATGTATTTATTTTATCATTTGCAATCCACTGTCGAAAGGTAGTTTTGATCGATTGTTTTGTTGATAGAAAAGTGTCGTAAAATCGTCATTTTCTTCGAAAATTGAAGTTTCGTAATGTCTTCCTTCATAAATAATCGATTGATTTATTTTTTCAATTGATTTGTATTTTCATTTAAAGTGTCGAAAATATTCATTTCTTTAAAATTGAAAGTGTCGTATAGTCTTCCTTTCCCTTTTAAAAGAAATTGTCACAAATCATCATTTTTTATGAAAAGAGTTATGAATCGTTTGTGCATTAGTTTTTCTTATTGCATCATTCACATTAAGAGAAACTGAAAATAAATACATGCAATTTGCCTTTTAGATCTTGAGTTTGTGTGTTCAAAAGGAATGGTTTAGGGAATTGCATTAGTTTGTGCTCTTTGTTGCTTGTTCAAAAAGTACTTGTATGCTCTATCCCTCATAGCTAGGATTTTCATTGTTAAAACTAAATGGAAAGAGTGCTTCTCATTCTAGTTGCATTTTTAGGAATTTCAGAATACATCACGTGGTGAACTTGAAAGGCAAATTTCTAAGCAAGATCAACTTAAAATGAACATCAATTTATCTAATAATGCATTGGAACTTAACGAAAAACATCTAGAGGTCTAGGCTAGAGATGTGTTTCGGCGTCTTTAAACCTAGTGGCTGTCGTTTTCACTGAAGGTTGGGTGATTCCTCCTCTCTGATTCGATAAGTGCTAGTACAGACTTGTGCTCCTTGTACCATCGAGTATATGTTGGGAGACCCCAATAGGTTGAAATCCTTTATCCCTAGGAAGCTGAGTCTGTCGCCTTACCAATCGCAACGCACCGAACACAACACTCGGGAATATTGACTACCATACGTAAAGTCCTTGGTCATTTCTCTTTCATTTATCACCAAGGTGTATATTGCAGTTTTGTGATTTGTCTAGTAAACCCTCTTGTCTAGAATCTCCAAAGAAGTAACTTTCGTTCCTTTTCAACTCTTAAAAGTAAAAAGGATCATCTGAGCACTTTTCCTTTCAAGCTCATTAAAAATCAAAGGTGACTAGAGTCATCTTTTATTTTTTCTCGACTCTTTAAAAATGAAAAAGCAAAGTTGTGTTCTAGTGTCGTAAAAATTAATTGAACACAAATAACATCCTCATTCCTTAGTTGACTTTAAGTTGATAAAACTAATTAGCAATCGTGGAGGAACATCAACCCAAACCCCGTCGTTCGCGGAGAATAGCAAGCCAACCACCTTTTCCTCTTGAAGTGACACCAATTCATACAAAGCGGTCTCATTTAACTGAGTCTAGTACATCAAGAACTCCTAGTTATTCATTTGGGTTACCTGAAAAATTTGTTTCAGTAGCTACAGAGACTCCAGTTACTCCAACTATTTCTAGTACATCCGTTCCTAAAGAAGAAGTTTCACAATTACCTGAGGACATTAGCACTGATCCTAGTGTAACAGTAACCGAGGTTGTCCAACAACAAGTTGATACTCAACTTGAAATTGTTCAACAAGAAAGTGCTTCTGAACTTGAAACAACTCAACCAGGAGTTGGTCCAGAATCTATCCCAGTTCAAATAGAAGTTACATCTAAACCTGAAGTTGTTCAGGAACCTCCCTTTGAAACTATTGTTCATTTACCTGAACATCTGGACTTCGAATTTCAACATTCAGAAGTTGTTACCCCTCAGACATCAGTCACTATTGAAACTACTCTTTCATCAACACCATAAATCTTTTATGGACCTGATGGTCAAGTTCTTCCACTAGATTTGATTGCCATAGAGGAGGAATTAGTAGAAGATTCCACACCTGGAACCCCGTTTCACTTTGGAACTAGACTTAATCTTTATCCTACTACTCTTGATTACTTTGCTTCATCTGATCCTACTTCCTTTCAAGTACCCGTCAAATCTTTAGGACAACTTTTGGGCCAGTTAACTATGGCTGAACAACCGTTAACATCCAAGATTGTATCATTTGATGCAGCTGCAGCAGAATCTTCTGTTGTAACTCCTTCTATGTTTTCTACCACACCTGAGTCGCACCTGTATGGTGAATCGTTCGTCCTGATTGGTTAGCAATCATTGTCTGGAACCCACTCAGGGTTGCTTCACCACCATGGTCATCACCGTCCTCATTCGAAATTCTATTTGGTTCTTCTCTAATAGGAAATCAACAGTTTGATCCTGCACATCAGTATCAGGCTGGGAAATCTAGTCATCAAAGACCTGTGTATCCATTAAATATTGGATTGCCACCATATGGAGAGCAATATGCTTATTCACTGTATCCTCCTTATTCCAGAGGATAACCATATGGTAATTTCCCACAATATTCAAGTCAACCTGGAATTACAATTTGTCAATGGCAACCACCAATGCCAACTCAACCAAGGCTTGTGTATCCAAAACAACCAATGCAAACTGTGTCAACTATTCCTACTACACCTGTTATTACTACTGTGCCACAGTCACAAGTTCAAACTGTTGTATCTCAACTGGTACAAACTAATCCTTCTTCCTTGCAGCCACAAATTTCAAGTCAAGAGGTTCAAGTTTCTCAAGTTGTTATACATCAGCCACTTGTTTCTGGAGCTCAGCAACAACCTCAGGTTAGTATACCTTTATTTGGACTGACCTAGGCTTACACTAGTATAGTTGATTCACAAACTGGTCAACCTTTCATTGCTGGGCAACAACAATTGGTTCAACAACCGTGGTTGCCACAATTCCAACAACCCCAGTTCCAACAGTTCTAACCTCAGTTTAGACTTGGTTCACAAGCTCAACTTGGTTTTGGTTAATATCAAGGTTACTGAGGTCTTGGGCAACAAGGCTTTGCAGGTTATGGACAACAAAAAATTCAGTCTGGTTATCAAAAACCATCTTATATTGGTTTTGTTCAATAACCATACCAATGTTACCAAATGCAGATGCCCTATGCTGGTATGCAAAGACCTATTTCACAGGAAATTCCATAATATCCTGGGTATGCTCAACCTGACTTGAATCGATAATTTCCATTCGTAGAAACTTTAGAATTACCATATTTAAACCGGCTCACTAATGATCCAATCGCATATCCACCTTGGTGGCCGGTAATTCCACATAAGTTACCATTTGATATTCTGAAGTTTAACGGAAATCATGGAGAAGATCCATCGAATCATGTTATGACCTTTCATTTATGGTGTTCATCCAACACTTTGAATGATGATTCAATCAAACTTCGTCTTTTCCAAAGAACACTTACTGGTCTAGCTACTAAAAGGTACATTGAATTACCAAGAGCTTCTTTCGATAACTTCACCACTTTAGCCACTACCGTTTTGACCCACTTCCAGTTACTTATCAGATACGAAACTGGAACAGAACTCTTGACCAACTTTAAACAAACTACCTCCACGCATATATCAGATCATATTCATGAGTGGTGGTGTCGTCGTCGAATGGTTAAGACATATGTTCCTGATCAGTTTTTAGCTGAGTGGTTCATAAAGTCCTTATTGCCATCCATCATCGAGGATGTGGCAAAAGGTGGAGTTGTCACAGAAGAGAAAATTTTCACTCATGCCCAATACTTGGATTTGATTTACACAATCCGGCACGCTCTATGATAAAATTCCCGATGCACCTAGACCAGCGTTCATGGTTCCACCACCTCCATAATTGATTAGGGACTCTCATGCCGGCGACGGTGTGATCGGTTCTTCAAGCACACAGGGGGAAAGAAGACAATCTGGTCAAACTTTTGCTATTTCCAATCAAGCTACCAATGCATTAGAAAACAATCATGCCTCAGAGATTAATGTCGTGTCATCTAACAAAGGCAAAAATCCAAAGCAACAAGGAGGTAAGAAAAAGGGTAAGAATAACAAGAAGAAACAAGAAAATTCCACTCCAGAGAAATCATTTGAATCCCCTACTGCGGCTAGGAAACCTTGTTATCCATGTTTGATATGTAATGACGAGCATTATACAAGAGATTGTCCACATCGCTCTGAGGTCTATAAACTTTTAAAGACTTCAACCATATCAGCAGTGTTGACCATTCCGTTTCCTACCCCAGAGACACATTTGGTTGCAACTGACAATGCTTCCACATCCCAAGTAATCATGTTATCCATCACAAATCCATAAAATGATGTTTTGGTGTCAACAAGAAACAAAGATTATGGAAATCCATCATCGTCGAATAACCAGGCCAATGAACAACCTAGTACTTCGACCTCAACTTTACCTGAAGTTGTTCCACCAATTGTACCTACATTGACGATAAAGCCACCAAAGGGAGTTGTGCACAAATCAACATTCAATCCTCGTGCTCGAGCAGCTCAAAACTATAATATAGTGGAAGATATGGCTCAATCATCTTCTGCTATGTCGACACTCGAGGTGTTGCAAAACTGCCCCTCCTAGAAACAAGCTTTATTGTCAGCAATAGGTGGAATAGATCCTATGGATTCAAATCTTGTGTTTTTTAACCATGCAAGATATTTACCACAGTTACCAATGCAATTAGCTTTCCTAATACAAGTAAAAGCTCTCAATAAGAATGTTCACCAAACTATTATTGATGAGGGGGCATCTACTTGCATTATGTCTATGAGCTACTGGAAAACACTGGGTTCACCACCTTTATCATGATCACGAACTACGTTAAAAGCTTTTTATGGAAGGACATATACTCCATATGGGATTTGAGTAACCTACAAATCAAACTAGGGGGCAAGACAGTTATTGTTGACGTTGAGGTAATTGACGGACTCCTCAATTACAACATTTTACTAGGAAGGCCTTGGATATATGCTATGGCTGCTTTTGTTTCCACGTACTTTCATACAATTGAATTTCCTTTCAAGGGTGGAATCATAGTCATTAATCATCTAGCCTTCTTTTCCAATAGTTCACAGGCTACGGAAAGCATTCCGTTGATACACGGAAACCCACTGTTACTTCAAAGTGTTGGAGTAGGTCTCCTTAAAGATCCATCTTTGATGGGAACTTTTACCATCCCGTCACCATCTGGTTTGGCGGAAGTGGAAAGAGTGGAGACTTGCAACATGATTTCTTCAATATCATCTGATTTTACGAAGATTTCCAACTACTTTGAAATTGATAGTCATAGTGAAGGGTTGTCGTTCAGCCCCATTGAATCATCATAGCAATTAATTTTTCGGGCTTGTGCTGCAAACCCTAATCCACACTCAACAATTTTATGGGTAGATAGGTCGTTAGAATATGGTACCTCTTCAAATCCTTTTTCACATATACATTCTACGGATGAAGGAATCGTCAAATCAATGATGATAGGGGAGACATCGTGGGAGGATTATCATCATCGTTCCCACCTTCGAGATGACAATCAAGATTATTCAAATGAGCTAAATCACCCATCGATCGTTGATTTCTTGTCAAATTTTGTAAATACTGTAGATTCTAAGTGTAATTTGTCCAACATAGAAGAAACGATTTCTATAAACATCTCGACCAAGCCTAACATTGTAGAAAACATTCATGTCGGAAAATCTTGTTCTCCATTGGAACTTGATAAGTATTGTGCTCTTTTTCACGAATTATGAGATATCTTTACGTGGTCTTATGAGGAGATGCTAGGCATTGACTCAAGTATTGTTGAACATGAGATTAAAATGTACCCTAATGTCAAACCAGTACGACAGTGGCTTCGACCTATTCATCCTAAGAAAGTCACTGCCATTAAGGCAGAGGTTGAAAAACTTTTGCATGCTGGCTTCATTTTCCCTGTACCTCTTACTGATTGGGTATCTAATATTGTTCCAGTGATGAAAAAACAAGAGAAAATTCGAGTGTGCATCGATTATAGCGATGTAAACCAAGCATGTCCAAAGGAAAATTATCCTACACCTTTTATCGACTAGATTATTGACGAATGTGCCAGATGTGAAATTTTTTCATTCATGGATGGATTTTCTCGCTACAATTAAATCAATATCCGCCCACAGGACCAATCGAAAACCGCTTTTATATGTCCGTGGGGCACATTCAATTATCGAAAGCTACCTTTTGGTTTGAAGAATGCAGGGGCTACATTTCAGAGGGTAATGAATTATGCTTTCCATGATATCAAGCACATTGTTCAACCTTATCTTGATGATTTGCCTACTCATTCGCGAAAATGGGCTGATCAACCGCAACATTTGAGAGCAATATTCTTATGATGTCGACACTACAAGATAAGACTCAATCCACATAAATGTGTGTTTTATGTTGGCTCTGGTCAATTTCTTCGATTCGTAGTTTCAAAAGATGGAATTTGACTCAATCCCATTAAGTTTCAGGCAATCCTTGACTTGCCTCCACCTTCAAATTTGTTACAGATACAGAAACTTCAAGGGAAGGAAAACTTTCTGAGGAGGTTCATTCCAAGCTACATTGAATTAGCTAAAGGTTATACACATCTATTGAAGAAAGGGGTACCCTTCCATTGGGACCAAGTTGCGCAAGCTTCTTTTGATGCTCTCAAAGATTCCCTGATTAGAGCATCATTAATGTATGCCCCAAACTATAAAAAAGACTTTTGCCTGTATCTCGTTGTTGCAAATACAACCATTGGTATGGTTTTAGTTCAAGAAGAAATTGGAACTGAACATCCTATTTACTATTTGAGTCGTAATCTGAACGATATAGAAAGTAAGTATTCATATGTCGAAAAGTTAGCCTTGGTAGTCGTTCAAGCTATGCAAAGATTTCGTCATTACATCCTCCTTTGCAAAAATACCATTGTATCAGATTGCAACCCTATGAAATACATTTTTTCACTTTAATTGTTGGGGGAAAAATATTCTAAATGGATATTTATCTTGCAGGAGTTTGATTTCATCGAATCTAAATCCAAGAAATCCCTTGTCTTTGCCGAGTTACTTTGCGATCTTCCCTCATCCTCCAATGATTTAACATCAGAAGCATCAATCTTGGATGAGTCTCTGTTTCTAATCTCATCAACTGATCAATGGTATGGAGATATACTGGTCTATCTCCAGACCCAAGATTTTCGGCCCAATACTTCTCGCTCTGAATAGCGACGTACTCGATACCAAGCGAAAGATTATCTAATCATTGGTGATACACTTTATTGTTGTGGTGCCGATACGATCTTACGTAGGTGCCTTACTCATGAGGAGGTCGAAAAAGATTTGAATGAGTGTCATTTAGGTGCTTGTGGGGGGGCATTTATCTGGTTACGCAACTGCACAAAAAATTATATGTGCTGGTTACTTCTGGCCAACCATATTCAAATATTGCATTATTGTTGTCATAGGTTGCCATGCTTGCCAGATATTTGACCGTAAAACTAGATTACCACCTACACCACTGCATCCAGTCGTTGCTATTGGCCCATTCGAAAAATGGGGCATTAATTTTATGACATGTAACCCCACCTCGGTCGGCGGGCATGGGTATATTATAGTCATTGTTGACTATTTTACCAAATGGGCCGAGGCGATGCCAACATTGAACAATAGTGGTGAAATGACTGCTCTGTTTTTTTTCAACCATGTGGTTGCAAGGTTAGGTGTACCACAAGCTATAGTTACAGACCATGGGTCGCATTTTCGCAATCACATGATGGTCGAATTAACTGCCAAATTAGGACTGTCACATGATAATTCTACTCCATACTACCCGCAAGCTAATGGACAAGTTGAGGCTATCAACAAAGTCCTTAAATGCATGTTGCAAAGAATGATTGGAGTTCATAAAAGGAATTGGTATTTAATCTTATACTTGGCTTTGTGGGCATATCGAACCTCGATGAGAAATGCGACCGAATTACACCTTTTCAGTTGGTGTATGGTTTGGAAGTAGTCTTACCAATACAATGTGAAATTTCATCTCTCAAACTCACGATTGACCTAACACCTAACACTTCTAAAGAAGAAGCACATTTCTTAGAGTTAATCCATCTGGATGAAACCCATCGTGATGTCACAGTGGCTAACAAGACGCATAAAAAATGCATCAAGGCTCAATATGATAAAAATGTTAAGCCTTGTGTCTTCTTAGAAGGTGACCTAGTCTTGCTTTACGATCAGGATTTTAAAAAACTTGGAGTGGGAAAATTTGAACCACTATGGATGGGCCCTTACATTGTTAAACATGTTTCGATGAAAGGTGCCTACAAGTTGTTGGAATATGATGGGATTCCATTGTCGCAGCCCCAAAATGAGTTGTACCTTAAACGTTACCATGCTTAGTTGAGTGTAGTAAAACTCACTGTATATATGCTTTGATTTGCATTTGTGTGTGTGTTTCTTTTAGAGTTTTTTTTATCTGGTTAGGTAATCCACTTCGCATTTGTTGCAGATGTCAAACTTTTCGGAACCATTTGTTGGTTATGTCGATGGAGCTAGTCGTAGTACGCAGAATTTATCTTCTGCAGCAAGGGCCATCTTCGCTCCAAGTGGCGAGTTAGTGAGTTTTAGAGGGATATGTATTAGATGATCAACAAACAATATTGCTGAGTATAGCGCGTTGATTTAACTCCTCTTTGATGCCATTTCACTTGGCATACGCCGAATCATCATTAGGCTAGACTCACAACTTGTCGTACTACAGCTTATTGGCGTCTATACCGTCCGTAACCCAACAATTCATCACATTTTCCTTAGAGTTAGTATTTTGGAAATGTATTTTAAATTTATTCAATATCAACATATTTCCAGAAATCTAAATACATTAACTGACTCTCTAGTGAATTATGTGTTAAATAGACATTTGCGACATATGTAAAGTAAACATTTTCAATTCACATCATCATTTGAATAGGATTGCATCACTTAACCCTAATAAAACTCTGAAAGTCAAATAGATAGATGTAGATAGTTGTATATAAGTTTTTACAAATAGTTTGTATCTAAGACAAAAAAAATCGGTCATCTGACCCAAAACACTCAAAAATGTATGCAGAAAATATCCAAGTAAACTAGTGCTGGTCATGATAATAGGTCACAACATGTTCTATCATGCGTAGGAGTCTCATCCAACGACTCGGCATGCCAATGGTATGGCGCTGCAATCGTATAGGTAACGCCTCGATTCGGACATCCAGAATACTGAGGGTCAAACCCTCTATGTGATCCTCTAGCTTGGCCAATGTCTCTACTAAATCCAAGTCTCGGAGAACTGCTCTCTCAATAGCTCTCTGTACTGGCGCACCCACCTCTCGTTGGTGTCCCACAGGTCAAATAGATCCAACATCTACATGCGTATAAAAAATGGCTGTTTAGTCTTGGAAATAATAAAAAAACAAAAAAATGTAGAAACTTTAAAAACAAAAACACTTTGGTCAAAACAATTTACCAATAACACTCCACTGCGCTCCAACCGGTAACACCAGATTTGGATCACCACAGAAATCAATCCCTAAATATGGATATTCTGCGAAGGCCATCTTCTGATGGTAAAACCACTCAAAGAAAGCAGAGGTAAATGAGATCAATGACTGGCCAACATGCGTAGCCATAAGATCTCCCACCTCTGCATCCATGGGTCTCTAGGTCCAGGTACTCCCAGTGAGATTTGTTGTGGCTGCATGAGTGGAATTCTCTCCAAGGCAAAAGAAATCATGAGACCCATAACCAAAAAATTTTGTCTTCCCATTCTTTACCTTGGTCAGCTGTACTTTCATGGATGAAAAAACTATCTCACACCAGTTGAATACCTTTGGCTCCAAACACTCTAAAGCATATTGCATATATGACCTATTTTCCAAGTGTAAAGTTGCGCTGCCAGCCAATTTGGTGACGGTAAAAAGGATTGTTCTCAACGGTAAATCACTAACATCCCTGATATTGATCTTTCTGTCTCTGCTAGGTTGAGCTCCTTCCCAGCAGAACTGTCCTATATAATATCTCACTGATTCACCTCCTCTGGTAAATCCTGATAATGAGATGGGGGCACCTCGCCTCGACAATCCCGTCAGAAAGTAAATACCATCGATGGTAAAGGGGATCATTTTATCCCTAATGTGAAAAACTTGATTGATAGGATCCCAAAAACGAACAAGGTATTGCAAAAGCTCAATTTGTTGCCGCATGCTGGATAATCGAAAATACTTTAGCAACCCACAATTCCTTAAGGCATAAACTGTTCCCTGATCATTTAGGGCAATCATATCTTGTTCTTCATGTTCTCATTCTCTCCATATAATCACCACTTTGATCCGATGAATGTCTAAAATGCAACCGTTATACAAATTAGGATCCAATTTTTGCAAAAAACAGTGGGAATTTTGGGAGAAAATAGCTATCAAAATTTGGTTTTTGCGCCCATCGCACCCCTCCATTAGAGACAATGCGCTGCATTGCATACTTCCTTCTAGATGTATGAAATTCAGCACACCTTTCGATATAGAAAGGGTGTGTTGATCCAGAGTGCGCAAAATGAAATCCTAGGGGCCTCAAAAACCAAATTTTTTTGCTCAAAACTAAAAATAAATGGAATAAAATGGAAGAGAACAGGGATAGCTCCTACCTGGTTTGGACGGCATGAGAAACGGTCCACTGAATCCTCCACAATCAGCTAGTGAACTTTGAGGTAGAAAACTGCTCCAAAGCACCAAAATCAAAGGGTAAAAATGAAATGGTAAAAATGAATAATAAAACTTGTTTTTATGTTTATTTCTTGCACGTTAATCGAGTAAACATTGGTTTTTATTCATTTTTATCCATGAACATGTATTTTTAATCCTCTTTGATGGAGTTTTGAGCAGGTTTAACAGCTGAAAGAAGAATTTGATGTGCTCGAGTGTAAATTGAACATCTTTGACCACAAAACGAACTTTTGATTCTTTTTCGAGCTTTGTTAAAAATGAAAAGAAACCCCCATGGAGTCATCTTTAAACTCTTTTTAGACTCTCTAAATATGAAAAGATTTTCGAGCACTTGTCCATTCCAGCTCGTTAAAGGATTTGAAACAACATCTCTTTGGTATTGTTTTGCGCCTTTTCAGACTTGAGAGATTATTTTATGAAAAAGAAATTATGGAGTTTCCTTTTCGTCCCTTTTAAAACTCTGTAAACATGAAAAGGACCGAGTTTTCTTTTTCGTTAAACTCGCTAAAAACATCAATTAGCGACAAACTTGCCCATCTAGACAAGACCGAGTTTCACCTTCACTAGACTTGTTAAAGCATCAAATAAAGATGGGTTTGCCCGAAGGGTGAATTATACAACAAGCATATGTTATCCTCCTCAAGCTTGATACAAAATAAAGAGGTATTGGTCAGCAATGACTGGGGAAAATGGAAAAAATCGAGAAAATTTTATGGTAGCGAGTTGCTCTTGAACATGACACTGTCACCTCATCACTGTAACTATGTGGGTTGGGTCATTCGGCTTGATGGTTATCGCATCATTGGTCTATCATACCATCCATTACCTTTTTTTGGGTCAACACTACCAATTCATCTCAGTGTCACTGATATGTTCAAGAGAACTCATTCAGTTCAAATTTCATCCTTTGCAATACCGTAAACCTTCATTTTCATGGCCGCCATTCCTGAACCTTATGTTGTCAGTCGATTCTCATCTCCAAAATCATTTACCTCATTTCGTGTTGTAGATGTGGGATACATCAAGGCCCTCATGCGATGTGTTTCTTCTTGTTGACATCAGCACATCATCCAAGAAGTTAACTTAGAAACACCCCTTCAGTACCTTGAAGCTTGCATGCATCAATGGCAGGTTTCTCGCTTCTGGCGATAGGTTGACATCAATGGCCTTCAACCAAAAGACTTTGTGTGGTGTTTGACATTAAATCATTTATTCACACCATGTGAAATGTACTTGGTCCCTCTTTGGCCTGCACTGAGCGAATTTGAGTGAATTTCTGTGAGTGTCTGAAGATTCCTTATACATTGGAAGCCTCTAAAAGTTTCTCAATGCCACCTACTCCTTTGAGTTCACATTTGGATGAGAAAGGGAATTAGGAAACATCAATCCCCTATCGCTTCTTCTATGGAACTGATTTCTAAATTTAGAAAGGCATTCATCATCACCATTGATGGCATAACCTCCTTCACTCACCTATAAATAGATCACTCATCTAAGAGATCAAAGGCTGAAAAATTTTGAGTTGTAAGGAGATGCTGGTGATATGAGATTAGAATTGAGTGCAAGCATTATGATAGTGTTGGAGTGTCTTGCTTTTCATGAGGTGATGAAGAATTGAATTGGAAGGATGACATTTGATAGAGCTCATATGGGTTGTAATCTTTCCTCTTATCAATAAAGCTTTCAAGACTTTTTCCTTATGCTTGTGTTATATGTTAATGCTTTCGTATGTATATCATGTTTTCGATTCCATGTTATTTATAAGAAATAGATCATTATGCCTTGATGGGTTTTTGTTTCTGTGATTGTGCAGGTACTTTCCAAGCGGCTTAAGTATAGGAAGGAGCAGCAAAATTGGTCAAGGGAGACAAGGAACTAGCGAAAACTACAAGTAGGTTTCTCTTCTCTCTTGTTTTATCTATTGATTATAGAAAAGGTTAAGATTACTTTGTCTGTTGTTTCTAGATCCACTACTAGATCTACAGGGTTATGCGTTTGTCCAAGAACACTAAATATTCCTGAAACATGGGGTTGGATCAATGACTAAGCTCTCTTGTGGCCCCCTGTGGAGAGAAAACAACAAGAGGGAGAATGTTGGGTTGTGTCTGGGGAAGCAGCCCTAGGGAAATTTTTATTTAGACCCATGTTAGGTGGGTGGACCTACCTATGGTTTTGCGCATAAATTTCGCACATGGTTTTGGGAGCAATGGTTTTCGTTCCATGGTATTTTGTAGATCCATTCAAGGGAACTATTATTATGTTATAATCTAGGGTTAATGAATTTGGGTTTGTGGATGCTTCAACATGTATATATATGTATTGTAACATTGAAAGGAACATAATGAAAAATCAATCTGGTAGTCCCAGTTTTGGGATCTAGGGGAAAAACTCTCTATATATTTGTTTTATGTGTTATGCTCTCGCCATTGTTTATTTTCTGTTTTTTACAATTGGTATGCAGGTAATTTCTGTACGGGGTTAAAACCTACATCTGGTATCAAAGGTTTTTTGGCTTCAAGGGGATGCATTTGCCACTGAGGGATTTTGCTTGGGCCTGTGATAGAACCTGTTCAGTGGGAGATCTGCGTGATCAATTCTTGTGGTGAAAGAAGATGGCGAGCAGTGGAAATATAGAGATCGAGAAATTTAATGGTCAGAGTTTTTAGTTGTGGAAACTCAATATGGAAGATTTGTTGGTGGTTAAAGATCAGTGGATCACAGTAGATCCAGGTAATAAACCAACGATAATGTTCGATGAAGATTGGAAGAAGTTGGATCGGAAGGAAAAAAGCACAATACGATTGTGTGTCTTAGATTCAGTATTGCTGAATGTATCAGGGGAAGCTACAATGAATCCTTTGTGGGACAAGTTAGGGACTTTGTACCGATCTAAGTCTCTGGTGAATAAACTGTTCCTACAGAAAAAGTTGTATAACCTAAGGATGAAAGATGGAGACTTGGTGATAGAGCATCTGAACGCATTTAATACTGTGGTAAGCCAATTATTATATGTTGATATTAAAATTTAAAATGAAGATAAGTGCATCAGTTTGTTTTGTTATCTACCAGATTCGTGGGATAGTCTGGTTGTTTCAATAGGTAGCAATGCAATTGCCTTACAGTTTGATGAAATAATCTCATTCTTTTTTACTGAGGAGATGAGACGGAAAAATATGGAGAGCTAGAATGGTGATGCCTTTTATGTACAAGGACAGTCTCAGAACATAAACAAAAATAAGTCCTCGAGTGGGTGATCTAAATCTAGAGGGAGATCTAAATCTCCAGGAAAACCTGTAAAGGTGTGACAGAAATGCAAAAAGGAAGGGCACTACAAAAGGCACTGTAAATCTAGAGCTCCTAAGAAAGGAAAGGGATCTGATGATGCTTCTTCTGCAAAGGCGAAAACCACCTCAGATGAAGGTGGAGATGTGTACCTAGCTTCTTCGTCAAGTACACATGTAGATCATGAGGCATGATTGATTCACTCAGGTGCGTCCTTTCACTTCACTCCCCATAGTGAGTGGTTCTGCGAGTATGAAAAATATGATGGTGGTGATGTCTTCCTAGGGGATGATAGGAAGGATAGAATCATTGGTCGCAGAAAATTTAAGTTGAAGTTGCAAGGTGGAATGATTAGAACACTTCCGGGTGTTCTGCATATTCCTGCATTAGCCAGAAATTTGATTTTTGTAAACAAGCTGGATGATGCAAGTGTAAAAACAATGTTCGAGAAAGATAAATGTAATATGGTTTGGGGAACACTAGTATTGATGCGGGGAGTTTGGATTGGAACTCTGTACAAGTTGTAAGGTAGCACTGCTATTGATGGGTGCAATAGTTATGGGGTTCTTGAAAGTGGAGCAGAAACTCTAGTGGTCTTTGGAGAAAAGACCATGTTATGGAATTAAAGGCTTGAACATATTGGAGAGAATGGCCTTTAAATACTTCATGGTAAACGTATGATAGAAGGTATGTCTAATAGCTCTCTAGATTTTGATTTCTGTGAAAATTGTGTATATGAGAAGTAGAATTGTGTGAGTTTCCCCTCTTGTGGTAAAAGGGCGAAATAGATACTAGAGCTTGTGCACAGTGATGTGTTTGGACCTGTGTCGGTTCCATCATTGGGTAAGTCTGTGTACTATGTATCATTTATAGATGACTTCTCAAGGAATACATGGATGTATTTCCTCAAGAAGAAATCTGAAGTCTTTGACAGGTTTAAATTTAAGGCTTTGGTGGAAAACCAGACATAGAAGAAGATAAAGGTGTTGAGGACAGATAACAGTGGAGAGTTTTGTAAGAAGGAATTTGAAGAGTTTTGTAAGAAGTGTGGTATAGCACAGTAGAAGACTACTCTATACACACCTGAGCAAAATGGAGTTGTAGAAAGAATGAACAAGATGTTGATGGAAAGGGCAAGAAGCATGCTCAGTGGTGCTGGGCTAGGACAAGAATTCTGGGCAGAGGCGGTGGCGACTGCATGTTACTTGGTCAATAGATCACCTTCATCAATGTTTGTTTAGTCAATTTATTGTTCTTAAATTGCAAGCATGAATTATTGACCAGGGAAGGTAAATTGATGAAGTACAACGGCACTGTATGTGCTAGAAGTTAGTTTTGTCATTTAGGTGTTTATGTTATGGTTAATGTCTAAATCTAGAATCAGTATGGAGATGATGTTACTGTCTATATTAGAGTATTATCCTTGATATTTCTTAACTTGTTATTCTAAAATTAATCTTAATTGAATTGAACTTTGTGGGATGGTTGAATAGTGATCCTAACTCTACTTTGTTAGACTATTTTTTATTATGTTTGGATTTTTATGCTGCAGCCAAACTAGGCTAACTATGAAAGCATGGAATGATGTGAAGGAGATCCTACTTTATCGAATTGGAAAATGAAAGATGCTTGAATTCAGTTGCTAAGAAAACACTGTCACTCTTAACTATTGCAGCTTCACTCAATGCAAAAGTAAATCAAGAACGAGATTACTAATCTATGAAATAATGAAACTAAGAAACAAAATGCTTGAATTATACTAGGTAGAAAGCAAAAAAAATGATTGAGTTATGCTAGGTATAAAGAAAATGAAATTACTAATGCAGATGTCAATTAATCGCGAACTCTATTGGACTGCATCCTAAAAATATAAAAAAGAATCCACAAATTAATTCTAAGAAACAAAAGGAAATCTACTTGCAGTGAGTCAAAGACTTAATCTACACGTAGGGTCCCTCCATGAGGCAGTCAAAAACTTTAACCAATGCAACATAAAATGTATGAAACAAGATCTATTAATCGGAAAATAGTTTCAACAGGATTCTTTCAAAATTACATACGTTGGCGCGCACCAAAACATAGAGTGACCATTGTTCTTATAACATTTTCTTAATTAAATACATGAGAAATTAAAGCCTGAGTATTTTCGCTACAATCCTTATCAAACCAAATCATATCGCTTATTCATCGATTTGCTATTTGAAAAATCAAATCGACAATATCTCTTGAAACTCAAACTCTGTTCCGACACATTATCTTGCTATTGACTGTCATGGTTGACCATGTTGCAATGCGATTATCTTGATGGATTGGTTCGAGTGAACAGGAAGAAATCCATGAGGGGATCATTTTCTATCTACCCATATACTCCTTTGCTGAGCTAGCGCACTTGAACCCTGTCAACAATGGAAGTAGTTGCGGATCTATGGACTAGTTGTAGAATCAGGTCAATTCCGTAGCTAAATGCAAACTTTAATAAAACAATAAGGTATATGGACAAAATATGAAAAAGAGGACATATAAGTGCTTACCTTAACAAAACCTTATATTTATTGCATTTATTTGGATGATAGGAATAGGAAAAAAGAGATAATATGGGAAAAATGGTGTCAAGGTAAAGTAGTTCTTGGACTCTACATTCCCCCACACTGGAGGTTTTGTATGGCCCCATACAACACAAAATTTTCATTCTCATGTACATTCTTCCTATCACATCAAGGATTCACTTTCTTCTTCTTTCTGGCATCCAATGCCATTCTTAGTTTCTTCATGAGGATCTTATACTTTATGTTCATGATTTCTCTTTGCATTGCCCTATTTTCTTTCTTCAACCCCTTGTTCTTTTTGTGCCATAGACTTAAGTGAAGAATAAGGTTGTCACTCTTGGCAATTTGAATTCCATTCTGTGTCTTTAGTGTTTGATTTTCATTTTTGAGGTATCTATTTAATGTCTCCAGCTCAAAGATTTCTTGCTTCAAAACATTAGATGATGAAGGTTCTTGTGGCTCATTAAACTGATTACTTCCTTCTCCTAGACTTTGGATTGAAACTTTGGTTGCTGCTTCCTTTCTCTCTAATGATTCTATGTAATCATAAATTTATTGCTGAACAGGATTAATGCTTGGACTTTGTACTAGACTTCTTGGAGGTGAACTGAAGGGAGGTGGTGACACCCTTGGTGACAGTCTCAGTGACTCTCTTAGAGAGTCCTCAAGATCTTTAGTTTGCTCTTTCGACTCAAGATCAATATATTTTGCAACTCCTGAAGCTGCTTTTTGTACTATGTTCAATCTGGTACTTCTTAAACCTGTGGTTGGAAATCCCTGAGTTTTCTTCTCTTTAGCTTTTGGATTTTCTTTCTGAGGAAGGATCTTGGTTTGGGGTAAAACCTCTGTTTTCTTGCCAGCTTTCTTTCTTCTAAAATTCCCTTTTTTCATTTTCTGCAAAATATCTACAATGGATAGTTCCTCCTCTGATAATTATTGTTGCGATTGGGGTTCTTGTTCTAATACTATTTCCATTTTTCTCTTTCTTCCCCTTAGGGTTCTACTACCACTTGGCTGTTCAGGGGTTTTCTCTTCAAAATGAATTCTTACTAGAAAATTTTCCCAATTGTCACCTATGCTTTGAAGATGAAACTCAATCAAGATTTTTATTAGTCCATGATGGTACATTGATATCAAGGGCCCGACAGTTCGATTCAGCCATGAGTTTGGCTAAACCTTGGCCTTTGATAAGCTTGGTGGGTTTTATCCCTATGTCATATTCCAAGATTGTGGCAATCCATTTGCCTCTTTTTCCTTCAGGTCCATTTTGAGTCAAAATGTCCTTAACTACAGAGTTTGGAACATAAGCAATAATGTGAGAGTACAGAATGTATACTCTGAAATCTTTGATAGCCTTAACCAAAGCTAAAGCCTGTTTTTCCATGATATTGTATTTGAGTGTGGCATCTCTTAAGGATTTACTAAAGAATTCTATTGGCTATTCATATCCTTGATTGTTCTTTTGCAGCAAGACTGTTGCAATGGTGTGTTCTGAAGCAAAAGAAAAAATAATAAAATCTTTGTTAAAGTCAGGACTAATTAGGACTGGAGTCTTGGTTAATGCTTCCTTAATAGCTTCAAAGGATTTTTTGGCCTCCAATGTCCATTTAATTGCTAAGTCCTTTCTTAGCATGTTATTTAATTCCCTAATTAATTCTACTAGATTTGAGATAAATCTCCTAAGAAAATTAATCTTACCTAGAAATTATTGTATCTCTTTAATGTTTCGGGGATGGGAAATGGTAAAAATGGCTTCTATTCTAGCAAGGTCTATCCTAATCCCATCTTTAGATATGATGTGTCCTAACAACTTTCCCTCTTCAAGACCGAAAAGTGTCTTTTTAGGATTTAAAGAAATCCCAAATTTCCCGCATTTGATAAATACTTTTCTGAGGTGGTCTAAGTGTTCATTGTCAGATTTAGAGAAGACTGTGATGTCATCCTGGTATACTACTAAGAAATCATGGATTTCCTTGGCAAAAGTTATATCCATAGCTCTTTGAAATGTGGCACCTGCATTCATTAATCCAAAGGGCATCTTCAAATACATGAAGGTACCCCAAGGAGTAGTAAACGTAGTTATGGCTTGGTCCTCATGTTGGACTAATATCTAGTTATACCCAGAGAATCCATCTAACAGTGAAATCCTAGATGATCCCACTACACTTTAAAATATATGGTCCATTTTTGGTAAGGGGTAGTTGTCTTTTAAAGAGACCTTGTTCAAGTTTCTAAAATCTACACAAAATATAATTTCACCTGTCTTTTTCCCAGTTGTAACTAAGTTTGAAATCCAGTCTGAGTATCTAATGGGGGCTATTATTTGGGCATCAAACATTCTTTTAACCTCTTTTTCTATGGGTGGCATATGAACTGGGTTTATTCTTCTAAGTTTCTATTTGAAAGGTTTATGATCTTCTTTTAGAGGTATTTTGTGTTGGATTATGCTGGTGTCATAAGATTTTAAGTCTTCATAACTCCAAGCAAATACATCCTAGAATTCCTTTAACAGATTTATATATTTGACCTTTTCTTCTAGGGGTAAGGCTTTAGATATCTTGATGAGTTTTGGTTTATCCTCAGTTCCTATGTTAACCTCTTCTATGTCAGCTCTCAGAGGTTCCATCTTAGGTTTCCTAGCTACATCATTAGAGTCAAACAAATCCTCTAAAGGTACTAATCCTTTAGGCAAAAAATTAATTTTCAAATTAAGAATCTCCGGGTCATCATCCATTATTTCATCTATCTCTACATTCTCTAAACTATCTATTTCTACACTAGTAAATTTAGTTGGTTTAGCTATATTGAATATATTTACATCTAAGCTACTTTATATATTATTGTCTACTATACCGTCAGTATCTATCTTGCAATTCTGAAATTCCCCTTCATTGTTCATGAAATTGTAGATCTGAGAGTCCTGGGAGAAAATTTGCCAATACTTGAGGTTGTCTGGTATAACAAGCCTAGGTTTGACTTCTGCAGTGTACTAGTGGTTTGGTTGAAATGACAATTTACAAGTACTATAAAAGGTATCCAGACAGTGGGCCTGCATGTTTTTTTTCTAGGAATGGCAGCAAAGTTTGATTCCAGGAGGTCCTTGATCAAGTCTAAAACAGTATCCATATATATATCAAGTCTAGGGTTGTTGACATAGTATTCACCACTAATCTGTTTAATAATCAGTTATGAGTCTCCCATGATGGAAACTCTTTTGGCTCCCAATTTCCTAACCAATTGTAACCCTAGAATCAGGGCTTCATATTCGGCCATGTTATTGGTACATTTGAAATTCAATATGAAAGCATGCCCCTCATCATGATTATTCTTCATATTATGGATCCATACTCCTGCACCAGCCCCTAACCTATTTACAAACCCATCAAAGTCTAAATGCCAAAGTGACTCATGGAATATGTTCTCACTGTCAGTTGTTCTGTATTCAAGGTCTTTGGCTGTGATTTCCTTTTTATCATTTTCTGCATTGTATAAGATGAAACAGTCCATATCTGAATGCATGGAATATATGGGAAAGTTTTGTGTCTTTTCCTCGCTACCGACCATGTACTTCAACAAGGTCTCCCTATATAATTTTCTTGGTTGGCCAAAAACGGATATGGTGGCATGACATATCCAACTGCAAAGATCCCTGCAGTTTTTCTCCCCATGAGCGAGATAGCAGCATTTCATATTTTGGTGGGATGTCTGCAACTACAATGTCCATCAGAATGCTCTTTGCAAGGCACTGGACAAGAGTCACACATAAGTCTTTGATTATACCAAGGCATTTAACCTAGCTCGAGTCAAAAGAAAATAAATCCTTATAAGACCTGGTAATGTATAGGTTCAGTCTTTCCATTATTGCCTTTGGCATGCGATTGTGGGATGCTCTTGATTCCAACATAACGTTATGCAAAATTTTATCATGAATGTTTAAGCTGATGTAAAAAGGAAGAACTCCCCCTTGCTGATGAATTCCATTGGCCTTAGGGACAAATAATAATTCAGGCTGGTCATCATTCAAATTAACAAAATCCTGTCCCTCTCCTATGTTCAAAGTCTTAGTTATCTGTGACCTATAATATTCATTCTTTACCAGTTCGGCTAAAGGAACTGATATCTTTAATTTAGCTATTTCATTTTTAATATTGAGAGGGAGCTGAGGTTTGTTTGTTTGATTTAGATCTTCCTTAATGTGTGCAGTTTGAGTATCTTTATTTTTTTTATCAGTGGTGGGAATTTCAGTCTGTGTTTCTACTGTTTTGCCTTGATTTCTTTTATTTCGATTGTTTTCAGGGATTGTCTCTGTTTGGGTTTCAATGGAGGTTATATCTACAATCCTAGGGGTTGAAGTCTCCGGTGTTCCCCTAGGGATAATTTGCAACACTTTATTAACTGGAGCTTCTTTTACTATCTTAGTCTAGGTTTGGATGGATCTTTTAATGGGAGTTTCATTTTTCTTCTTACTTCTCAAGCTATATTGTTTATGTACCTCATATATAGTTGACTCATAACCCTGTTTAAAATCAAAAGATTCACCAAATTCTAACTGCAATTGCTGAAGCATATATAACTCCTGCTCTTCTTGAGTAAGAAAAACAGTGTCTTCCTTTGTGGATTCCAGTAAGTTAATCTGGGTATCATCCTCTGCTTCTTTGTTCTATGAATCCTCAACATAATTTTCTTGGAAGGGGGGCATAATCTATTGGTCTAGTGTAGCATTTTTTGCAAGTATTAGGGTTCTTCCTAAAATTTAGGTTACTTATTGGGGGTTTTTGTTGTTGATTCTCCCATTGATTTTTCCTCTCCATGTTCTCTAACCTATCCATTATTATGTCTAAAATTTTAGCTAAAACATCTACTTTTCCATTTGAAGTTGAAGCTTCTTCTTTAAATACAACTTTCTTGTCATTCCTCATTCGTGCTTTCTTAGCTAATAGATTGGCCTCTACACTGAAAACATTACTATGCATTTGTTCAAGTGTTTCAGGGTTTCTCTCCCTTAGCTAGTATGACATGTCAGCATCAAAACCATCAGGGAACTTAATTAATGCTAGGTCAAGTGGAGGCTTAATGTTGGCTGGAATTACAATATAGATATTATTAAACCTAGTGCAATAGTCCTGAACTGACTCATTGGGAGCTCTCCTAATATTGTCATATTCATAAAGCATTTCCAATGGGTTCTTCTTTCTCTCCCATCTATCAATGAATAACCTTTGAAAATTTGCTAAGTCAGTAATATGGTTGATAGGAAAGGCTTTGAACCATTTCTTGACATCTCGAGTTAAAGTTTGGGCAAACAATCTCATTTGGACATCTGCTTCATCTATTTCATGCAATTCAAAAAAGTCAAACATCTTGTTTACATGCTACTAGGCAGTGTAATGACCAGTAGCATCAAACAAGAAGATTTTACTCTGATAATCTGCATTCATGGGATGGAGTTGGGCACAAGAGGATCATAAATGTTTGCCATTGCTGTGATTCTAGTTTGACTTGGGGGTAAAGTTGTGGTGGTTGAAGAAAGGCTTGAAACTGATGGAGTTGAACTAGATGATGATGAAGATGGTTGATTAATGAGTGGTTTAGGTGATTGGATTGTGGTAGATACAATTGATGAAGTTGTGGTAAAGGAAGGTGGATTTACAACGAGTGAAGTTTGTGAAGAAACTCCAAGGGCAGCAGTAGTAAGGGCAACTAGTTCAGTAGATTGTTGAATGTAACAATCACCTATATTACTTATCAATTTAGAGGCCTAAGCTTATAATTTGTCAAAAGTATCAACGACTAATTTATCTAAATCTGAATGAATAACCCTTTTTGATTCAATGAGTTGAACAAACTTAGGATCTAAGATTGTTTTGTGGATTTCATTCTCAGATTTACTTCTAAATAATGAGAGGTCAAATGACAAATCGAAAGGGATGTCCTCTAAAGTTGACAACTCCTCAAGGAGTGAATTGGATCTAACTAACCTGCTACTACTGGTTTGAGTTTCTGTTGTTTTAGGTTGTCTTAAAATCCTCCCTGGGTCTTCCACTATAGCTGTAGGTTTTAGATCTGGGTTTGCTCTAGTATAGTGAATCTTTTTAGGAGCCAGAATTTTAAGTTTTTAAACTGTTTTTATGAAATTTTCTGAAAACTTACTTCAGGTAATGACCTTAAGGGGCTCAAGATTTAATTTAAGGTTTCCTTAAAGTTTTATGAGACTAAGGATCGAAGTCCCCAGTATGGTCGCCATAAATGTTATCACTCTGATAATTCTTTTGAAGTAAAAAGAAAGAAAAACCAAAGGTAACCACAAACCGCTTTTGGAGATCAGGACCTAGCTTTCCTAATGCTAAGAGAGGGCTCTCTCTTTGAAATTTAACTTTGTTTTAGTTAAGATGTTTTTAGGCTAGTTATGATTGTTCAAGGGGTTTTTTATTTTTGTTTGAGATTGGGTGGTGGGATCTGCTTAGATATATGGATAAAATGATGTCTTTAGACCATTGGGCTATGGAGTCAAACAATAAGGGAGTGAAACTAGATTAACTAACTAAAGGGAGTATTCCAAGGGCAAGATAGTAGAGTGTTTTTTCAGATATTTGAGACAGAGGGGTGAAAGGGTTTCACTCGAGGTGAGAGAGCAGTTAAGGGTTCTTAGACCCGAATAATGAATAAGGAATGAAGGGGTAATCAAGATCAAAAGGAAATTAAGAATCCTTTCACCTGGATATTCAAGAAATCAATCTAAACCAAAGAGCATTTAAGAATTCTTTAATTTAAATATCAGAGGAAAACATTTAAATGCATAACCGTTAAGACAGAGTGTAATTAAACAAGTTTTGAAGTAGTATTCCAGTTATAACATTTAGATTGAGAAACACATTAAAGACTATGAATAACTTTGAGAAAAATAACAATAACACGTGAAAATACTTGTCTGAAATTCGCTCAATACATGAATCCTTGGAAACGTCTGATCTTTATTTATCAATCCAGCTTGCTGGCTCAATAAATGATACAATAACCCTCTGGGTCTTCTGATAAAAAAGTCTATAGAAATGTCTAATAGAATCCACCCTAAATACTTCGAATTATGAAGTATTTATACAAAAGTTTATTAAAAAATATCTCAAACTAATTTGATATTTAATCTAGGAAAGAAAAATATCTTCTTGCAAGAAGATAGAGACAACTATTGAATTGTTTCATGCTATCCCTTTTATTTTGGTTCTGCTGGCTTTGATCTTTTGCCCTTTTATCTACTTTGTTGTTTGATATTTCACGTTGGATGCTTCATTTACTTTAGCCTTTCATTTGATACACTTTGACTCTGTTGATCTGTCCACATCCTCTTACCATGTTGTTTTAATTTTACTGTACATTAACCTTTTACTGCATATTTCTATAGTAAATCAGTTAATTTCTCCCATGTTTCAGCATCATGTAATTGGATTTTTAGCATCTTCCTATATGTTTCATCCGCCTCTGTGTATTTGGAAAAATTAGGTTTATTGATAAACAAGTGTTTTACCTCATGTTGGAGGTAAAATAAGTTTTCAAATGTTTGGTAGAGTACTTTGCCTGTTGGCAATGCTTTCATTGATGATGTATTTACCTGATCGCTTGCTACCTCTTTGATTTTCTTATTGTAATCTTCCTGTGTCATTAACTTATCAATTATCACTAAGGGATTGGGTAGTCCCTTTTCTCTCAAAATCTGGAACTTAGCCATAAATCTATCAATGGCTAGCTGCATATTCTGACACTTATCCTCCAGTTTTTGCATCAAGTTCCTCTTGGAGAGGACCTTTCTGATTTCCAAACTAGTCTCTATTCTATCCTCTGTTTCCAATTCCTACTATTGGGTTGTTGGGGCCTGACCCAGGTTCAGAGTTGATTTAGCCAAACAAATCCCGATACTACTGGCCCTTTTCGGCAATAGTCCGCGGAGCACAGACTGAGGTCTCACCTGAAGTAGTAAGGGAGGGTGCTAGAATTAGGTTTCCGCACCGTGGAGATGTTTGATGAGTTCATGTGGTCCACAGTTCAACCCTGCACACAAGTTACTTCGCACACTTTCCTGTACCTCGTAGCCTAAGATACTACCTTCGTGCAGCCCTATTCAGGGATTTAACGCTGCACTTCTGCGTTATTACCCAAGACTTTACTAGTATTCCAATGTTAGTTGATTATCTTAGCCTACTTGCATGCTTTAAGTTATACTTAACAACATAAACCATTCACACAGGTGCGCGCAGTAAATAAGCATTATATTTGAAAATTATATCAAACATGCATTAACCTGTTGAAGCCCCGAAAATCGGGTCGACAACAAGGGGGATACCCACCCGGTCCGGACCTTGGTTGGCAGCTCCTTATCCGTTTGGTATAGCGGGTCCAACTGGGGATAATGGGACCAGTTTCCCAATCTAAGGGGTGTGTGTGTGTGTAGAGTTAGATGATGCTGATCTAAGAGTATTTAAAGCTAATTTAATTCAAACTTCTAAACTAACTCTATGCTATTGTAATCTAATAAGAAACAACACATCTAATCTACGCTAACCTGGGGGTATATTTCTTATATTATGCGATCTAAAGAGATTTCGAACAATAACTGGTAATAAAGATCATTCAACTATCATAAGAATAGAAATCAATTAAGATAAACCACTCTGCATAAAAAGTTAAGCAAAACAGTTGTGAACAGCATATCGCATAATAAGTTATTCACATATCAAAAACAAATAAATGACTCCACCGTACAAAAGTGCCAAATGGTAACCCACATATTCATGCATTAACATGTAAACAACTGAAACTGCATATCACTCTAAGAATATAAGCAGAAATTGGTCAAGAGATAAAAGTACCATTTATGACTGATTTCACTCATAAGCTTCAAGCAATAACGATTTATCTCTACTTGTTCTAACATCTACTAAGAGTACAAAAGTGCAACATCAATAGCAGACATTAAAATGCAAACATTAATAAATCTCGATCCATCCATTCATCAAAACCTCCTCTGAGGGTGCAAAATTGCATGTTCCGAGGACAAGTTTTTGACAAATTTCTGGACCCTTCTCCAAATTCAATGAGAAGGGCTAAAATACTACTTCCTAATTCTAATAATAGTATTATTACAAAATTTAGGATGCGGTTTTCAAATGACCGTCCTTTTTCTAATCTAGTTGAAAGAAAAAACAACATTCTAAATAAGGTTACTTATGAACTTGGTCCTTAAAGTTGCAAGTGTTCAGCATGGGCTTGAGGAGAGTCGGCTGACTGATTTCTGCACTGAGCTGGGCTGCGAAAACGGAATCTACGAGAGCTGGCGCTACTTTTTCAGCCGTGTTTGTGATGCATTTCACCGTCATCCATTCGCTGTGCAGCTTGACCAAGTACGTCCAGTAACATTCCCAATTCAACCTGGCTAATGCTTGGATTGCTCTCCCCTTTGTCTACGCTTTCTGCCTCCATTCTGTTTCTAGTTGTAACTTATTTGGTAGGTACCCCGGGGTGGTCTCTGCAATTAAATTGGCCCTGTGTAAATTCTCATTTACACAGTCGATAAGAATTCTTGCCTGTGTTGCCGTTGTCTCTGCTGCTCGCTCTGCCTGCCTGATTTGATCGTCCCATTTATTAAAGAGCAATTCTTTATGATTTTCGTTTATCCTGGGTGCACCTGCTCTTTTCCCTTCATCATCATCCTACCAAGTCAAATATTCTGTCACCCTTTTGTCACTCTGATCATAGTCACTCCGCAAGTCCAACACTTGATTGGTGATTTTATCGCTCAGCTCGCAATAGTGACTCCACTGTGATATTTTACGTCCCAACTCTTCCTGTTGCTGTAGTAGTTGCTCGTTCAAGCCAATAGATTCTGAAATAAATTCTGTCAGCTTAGGCTCATCTTTATGCATTTCTTGTAAAGTCTGCAATTGTTTTTCTTTCTCGTCGAGACTTCTTTGATAGCCTATTTGCATCTGTTGAAAGTCTTCCTGTAGTTTCTCGAGCTGTTTGGAAGCTTCAATGTTAGCGTTGGCTTGTTGCAACTGTTGTTGTAGCAGCTGTATCTGGTCTTCTTGTTCTTTCAATAGTTGTTGAACTTCCGATGCCTTATCAATAGTTGCAGAAGCATATGCTCCTGCGATCTGAGACAGCTTCGTGAGATTTTCAGTCGGGTTATTATTGAGGTCTTTCCATAAGACATCCAAATGTTCGGCATCTTGTGACAGTGTATTTTCTAGTTTTCTTTTCTTCCTCTGTCTCCTTACAACTGCTTTGTGTTGGGGACTATAGAATACATCCAGTGGGGGAATTTCTTCTACATTAAGTAGAAGCTCAGAAGGTGGAGCGATAGGAACGCGTTCTGCTTCTGCGACACTGCTGACTATGGTCGAAACCACTTCTTGCACTACCTGTGTATTGTTCACGGGTGTTTTCGGGGCTTGCCCTTCAAGATTGATCAATTCATTGAAGGTTTCCCATTCTTTGTCTAGCTCTGTTGTGACGAGTGGTGCTTCGATGACAGGAGGGGGGACATCTCTTGGTGGGGAGGCGATAACTTGCTATTGAGACATTGCACTTGACTGAGCTGTATCTTTAGTTGTTTCTTCGTTTTTTCCTTGGTCATATCCAAACTCTTTAGGATGCTCAGGTACTCCTTGCGCGGCGTTGGACTTAGATTTGGAAGTGCTAGAGTTTTCGCTGAGGCTAATGCTCGGAGTCGGTTCTCTAGCACGCAGTCACAGCTTCTCTAGAGGAATACTGGCGAGCCTTCTTTCTCTGTATAACAAGAATCTTTGGAGGTCATCTGGAGACAACCTTGACCGAGCTTCCTGCAAAATTTCTTGGAGAGAACTTCTATTCTGAAACAGATCATCAAACAAATCTTTCTTTCCAGAGAACACTCTTATTTTGACGTTTGTTGTGAACTCTTGGGCAACATCATTTGGGTCAAATGGCCTTGCTGGGAATTTAAATAATTGAAGCCACATCACATTCTCCACTTCGCCAAAAGCGTTTCCTACATCGAACAATGAGAAGGCCCCACAAGCTACAGGAAATTGAGGCCATATGGCCTTCTTCTTGTCCTTTAGGTCTTTGGTCAGGCCACCTTCTAAACAGGTTTGATAAGCAATTTCCCGAGCCAAAGGTTTATAAGGGACATATAGGGGTAGGACATGTGGAGGTACAGTGCTTCCAAAAACTCTAATGTAAGTAAACCATTCTTCCCCGAACCATCTCGCGACGGGGATGATGTCAATTTGTGCCTTGGGAGAGCACCTCGGGGGGTCCTTATCATACATTATTCTATATAGGGGCAAAATAAGCCCGTGGCAAATCTGGTAGAAGTGAGGGGCAAACTGGAAATCCCATAATACCTTATGATAAACATGGATGGGCAATGGGTCTTGGGTAGTCCATTTCCAACCCATAGTAGGGAATTTAGACACAAGATAAACAGAATCAGTAACATATGCAGACATATAAAAAGGAGGATAGACCCTTTGAGACAAGGATCTTTTAGACCGGTAATTAATAACAGCCGTGTATAGATTATCAGAAAGTATTTTGGCCCAATCTATAATGTCGGCGTTTGTGGCAGCATCAATTAATGGTAGCCATTCAGACGAAAACTTGTTGATATCCGGCATCCCAAATAACCTACAGAGCATGGCTGCAGCAAAACAATATGGAGAGGTGAGGGAACCAGTGCTGTACATACCGTTTTTGTCCTTTTTGAGCGGCTCCTCTTTTCTAGACCATTCTTTGGTGGTGTCTGATAGATCTGGGTTCTCTGCCGCGAACTTCTTAACGAATTGTGCGTTATAGGTCGCTTGCGGTTCAGGAAGATGATACATAAGCTTCAAATCTTGCGCAGCAAACGATCCGATGAGCCCGTGTCCTTGAACTTTGAATTGTCTGTTGTTCAAGTCTGCATCATCCAGTATCCACTTGATCATATCCGTATATGGTAGAATTTTGGGTCTTGCCGCTATTCTGTGAAGAAATGAACATGCTAGGTCCTCTAAGGATGCCTCAGAAGAGCGCGGTGCACCCGCGACAGCAGCAACCTTCATTATTCTACGTTTTTCCTCCTCTAGAAGCTTGTACATGCTTTCCCATGTTGATATCCCTGCATCTCTTTTACAGGCTGTGTCTGTATACAGAGGCACCATCTCCTTAGTCTTCTCCTTCGCTTCGGAGCTTTGAGCTTTATTTTTCTTTCCCATTTCTCTCTGCGTTTGTGTCTGAATCGTCTTAGCTCTTCGTTCCTACAGATTATGAGTGAAATGGAAGTGACTGATCCAGAAAGGTGATGGGAGAGTTTTAAATGCAGCAGATGAATCAAATATGCCACCTTACGTGAAGTAAATTTCTACCAAGGCACGCGTCTTTAATCCATTTAATAACTGACAACTAATTCATTTACTATCATTAAAAGCGCATGATTTCGGGTCAGTTTATGGTAAGTGGCTTTTCTTTGAATGGCGTGGCCGAAGGATTCGTAATGAAGTGATTTATGATTTGCTTACGTAACCTCGCATATCGCGCGATCTCAAATTGCATCATCGCAGATCATACCATCGCAAATCGCAAGGATGTAGCATCGCAGTGATCGCAACAATGCAGATCGGAGAAGTTTGATGTTTGACAAATCTTGCCGGCTCATTTCTGCGATATGCAATCTTGCGATCGGCGTTATCGCAGATTGGTGAATCTTTAAGTTTTTCTTTATGGGTATTACTTTGTTGCGATGCGATGTTATTGTTAACACGAGGATCTTGCGCATACCGATTTTTAAAGAGAAATGAAGGTATTTCCTATATTTTTGCAACGCGACTTTAAAGATTTTCTCCTCATCATAGACTTAGGTTTAAAATATCCAAGAGGCTTTACCTAAGCATATGATGGTAACCTTATTTTGAAAAAGACGTTCTTGCTTTTCCTAAAAATTAACTAAGGGTCCCCATTCATTTAGTATTTTGGTCGATACTTAAATGAACTAAGGGGGGGTTGTTGTTGGCCACAACAATTGGCAATTCAGTTGGGAGAACCAGTTATCTCTGATCTTCTATTGACGTTTTCAAACTCCCGAAATTTTTTTTTCTCAAAAAACTTAAACTTTATTATAAAAAGATAAAGCATATCATACTTCAAACTGTCAATGATGTTTTGTTTCAACCTTTTTCTATTTAAATTACTTGCATCCTCATCTTGTCCTTGCATCTACATCAGCCATTACTTGGTCTTGTAAAACATAAAATAAAGTTTCCCTTGTGTAGCAGCCTTTTAAATATGCTCCTTTGTCGCAGGTAGAGCCTCTGCTGCCAGCAGGCATCCATAGCCTCGACAGGGTTAACTATTACCCAGTAATGATCCTTTATCCTGCTTAAGGCTATTTACAACTTTTTCAGAGAAAAATCCATGACACTTTTTCCTTTTTATTCTCTAAAGAACAATGTCTTGGTTTGGTGGCCAAATTATGACACAGTCATTCACTTGATTTATACTTTTGCTGAACAAGCTGGCTCGTGATGAGACCCCTTGTCTTTTGATTGCAATAATCTTGAGTCGTTGCCCTGTTTTGGTGGACAGTATTGGCAAAGTCAGCAAGTTATAATATCTGTGATCATGATAAGCCGGCTCGTAATGAGACCTCTTATTCTTTGAGATATAGTGTCATTTTTGGATTGCTCCTCTGAATGCTGCGATTTCCTTTAGCAGGGAGGAAGTCAAATTTTCTTTCCTTAAGAAAGTTTTGGACGACAATGATAGAGTTGTTTGGTTATGGCTGTTTCTACAGAGAATCTTTATTTCATTATTGATACCTTTCATTGTACTGACCTAAAACAATTTCTTCACTGAGATAGCTTTCTTCAAATTTCTTGGAGTTGAAACTAACATCATATCTGGGTTAAAGTTATATTGATAATAAAGATCAAGTTTCCAAAAGATTTGCTGTTCATAGAAGCAGAAGTTCAAAATCTTTGACAGAGAAAAGGTGTCTTTAGTAAATGTCAAATGTCGTTAACCATAGCAAATGTTATTATGGAGAAAAATATTTAACGCAATGAGAGGTAGACATTCTCTAGGGTTATGTACAGAATAGGTATAATTACTTTTCTTATTTTGCCTATCAATTATCAAAAGCACACCTAATAACCTAGCTAAATTACTCCTACTCCTATTCTAGCTATATACATAAAATTAGTTAGGTGAAATGATATTTCCAATGGAACCATCTCCTCATTTTTATTCCTAGCCGTTTGTAACTTCCAAACATCAGTATTAAGAACCAAATTTTCCTTGGACTGTAAATGTTGGATGTGGAATAAGAATATATAACCTCAGTTGGAATTCTGTCTGATCTTCCTTTTTCATGAAAACTTCTTTCCAACTGGATACCTATTGGATCATAAAAATTAGGAAGAATTTTTGTTATGGATTGATGATCTCGTAATAGGAAGGATAACAAGCCAGGTTGTGAATATGATTTTTTAGTTTCAATGGCTTGTAACCTAATGTTTGTTAAAGCTGAGCTTTTAGCGATTTCGTTCGAAATGAAAGTTTCCATATATAAATCTCTAAATAAATTGATGCAAAATAGATGGAAATTCCTAAAAAGAATCTTATCAATTGGTGCAAATTGCCAACAAGTTTCGGAAGGTTCTTTCCTTGGTTGATGGTGTTTTGGATGCCAAAGAAGTTTCTTAAGAAAATCTGATATCGATTGGTCTTGGAATTGAGAAAGTTCTATACTTGCTTGACACAGTTTAGCTTTCCAAAATGGTGGCACATCTTTCGAATGTTCTTTGATAAGATGCTCAACGTACCACAATAATCTATCAAAAGTCTGAAAATTTAAAACGAAATCCGATTTTGTACAAAATGAGTGCAAGTGAGAAAGAAAGGAATGACTATTTGTACAAATAGTGTTACAGCACAACTGGGATTTACTTGTAACATCTTGCTTCTCACAAGAACTGGCCAGGTCTTGTGAATCAGAAGATAAGTTTTGATCGTGAACAGGCATGGAGGTTTCCTCATGATATGAATCATAGATCGGGGCATTTTCTTGGATAGTAAAATCATGCAAATGATCTTTTATTTTGAAATGAGGGTTGAATGATATGATTTCTAAATTTAGGATATTTCTCATTATCTAAACTTAGTTGAGTTACTTGGGATAACTCAACAACATCATCGTTGTCAAAGTAACTATCACAAATGATTTTACAGGTTTCCCTAGATTTCTCTTTTTCATTATATATTTTCAAACAAGGAAGGTCAAGTGGCTCTTGTTTGACATTGGTCAAAGGATGTGCTATAGCTGTCTCTTTATCTTGAAAATCTAATGATGAGTCGTTTGAATAACCCTCTGTGTTTTTTGAGATATCTTTAATATTGAGAGGGGAGAAGTTATTATCACTAAAAACATCAGGATAAAGAGAGAAATGTGAATCTGGAACAATGCATTTGAAAACGTCATGGAAAAAACTTTGTTCATCAGATTCATTATAGACATCGGGCTTTAGATCATACCTTTGTGTACTGATACTTTTTGAAAGAGAAATAGTTTGCTGTTCTAACCTTGGCATCTGCATTTGTTGATTTGTAATGATATTGTCTGACCTTGTATCAGAGTCATCTCCTGGTTCCAAGGTAGTCTCTCCTTCAGCATTCTCGTTTTTGTCTTCTTGCATTAGAGCATGCATGACTCCTAGGCTTTGTGGACTTTCTTCATCATGGATGATTTGTGTATTCAACTTGGAATCCTCATTCACATTAGAAGAAAATGAAACAAAGGTTGAACTAATTTCTGCTTGATCAGACATAGGAGGTATACTCAGCATAATCTGAAGATTCTTCATCCATGAGCTCACTTTCAAGATCATACTTTAGACAATTAAGATGAAATCGCATATTAAAATCCCTAACAGATTCATCTTGCTTCCGTAGGTAATCAATTTCATCATATACCTGGTCATAGTCATAATAATCAAATTCAAAAATGAAAGTCTTGACGAATTGGTCCCAGCTGTGAATTGATGCAACTGGGAGGGTTCTGCACCATTTTCTAGCTTCCGCTGTGAATGTAAGAGTAAAAATCCTGTACAAAACGCCTTCATCAATTCTCTGAATATCAGAACTTGAAACTTTTTGAATAAACTGAAGAGCATGATTAAAAGCAGAAGAATTATTCTTACCGTTGAATTTTACCTGAGATAAGAGTCTTACCACTTCTGGTGGAGTGTTGGAAGAGGTAGGAACATGGATGCAACTCCAAATAGGAATTTTATGAGCAGCCATCCTGATTCAAATTTTACAATTGGAAAACATTCCAAAAGACACTATGTTCAGGCCCTCCTTCTAGCACCAAATATGTTGAAGCCCTGAAAATCGGGTCGACAACAAGGGGGATACCCACCCGGTCCGGACCTTGGTTGGCAGCTCTTTATCCGTTTGGTATAGCGGGTCCGACTGGGGATAATGGGACCAGTTTCCCAATCTAAGGGGTGTGTGTGTGTGTGTAGAGTTAGATGATGCTGATCTAAGAGTATTTAAAGCTAATTTAATTCAAACTTCTAAACTAACTCTATGCTATTGTAATCTAATAAGAAACTACACATCTAATCTACGCTAACCCAGGGGTATATTTCTTCTATTATGCGATCTAAAGAGATTTCAAACAATAACTGGTAATAAAGATCATTCAGCTATCATAAGAATAGAAATCAATTAAGATAAACCACTCTGCATAAAAAGTTAAGCAAAACAGTTGTGAACAACATATCGCATAATAAGTTGTTCACATATCAAACACAAATAAATGACTCCACCGTACAAAAGTGCCAAATGGTAACCCACATATTCATGCATTAACATGTAAACAACTGAAACTGCATATCACTCTAAGAATATAAGCAGAAATTGGTCAAGAGATAAAAGTACCATTTATGACTGATTTCACTCATAAGCTTCAAGCAATAATGATTTATCTCTACTTGTTCTAACATCTACTAAGAGTACAAAAGTGCAACATCAGTAGCAGACATTAAAATGCAAACATTAATAAACCTCGATCCATCCATTCATAAAAACCTCCTCTGAGGGTGCAGAAGTGCATGTTCCGAGGACAAGTTTTTGACAAATTTCTGGACCCTTCTCCAAATGCAATGAGAAGGGTTAAAATACTACTTCCTAATTCTAATAATAGTATTATTACAAAATTTAGGATGCGGTTTTCAAATGACCGTCCTTTTTCTAATCTAGTTGAAAGAAAAAACAACATTCTAAATAAGGTTACTTATGAACTTGGTCCTTAAAGTTGCAAGTGTTCAGCATGGGCTTGAGGAGAGTCGGCTGACTGATTTCTGCGCTGAGCTGGGCTGCGAAAACGAAATCTACGAGAGTTGGCGCTACTTTTTCGGCTGCGTTCATGATGCATTTCACCGTCATCTATTGGCTGTGCGGCTTGACCAAGTACGTCCAGTAACATTCCCAATTCAACCTGGCTAATGCTTGGATTGCTCTCCCCTTTGTCTATGCTTTCTGCCTCCATTCTGTTTCCAGTTGTAACTTATTTGGTAGGTACCCCGGGGTGGTCTCTGCAATTAAATTGGCCCTGTGTAAATTCTCATTTACACAGTCGATAAGAATGCTTGCCTGTGTTGCCGCTGTCTCTGCTGCTCGCTCCGCCTGCCTGATTTGATTGTCCCATTTATTAAAGAGCAATTCTTTATGATTTTCGTTTATCCTGGGTGCACCTGCTCTTTTCCCTTCATCATCATCCTGCCAAGTCAAATATTCTGTCACCCTTTTGTCACTCTGATCATAGTCACTCCGCAAGTCCACCACGTGATTGGTGATTTTATCGCTCAGCTCGCAATAGTGACTCCACTGTGATATTTTACATCCCAACTCTTCCTGTTGCTGCAGTAGTTGCTCGTTCAAGCCAATAGATTCTGAAATAAATTCTGTCAGCTTAGGCTCATCTTTATGCATTTCTTGTAAAGTCTGCAATTGTTTTTCTTTCTCGTCGAGACTTCTTTGATAGCCTGTCTGCATCTGTTGAAAGTCTTCCTGTAGTTTCTCGAGCTGTTTGGAAGCTTCAATGTTAGCGTTGGCTTGTTGCAACTGTTGTTGTAGTAGCTGTATCTGGTCTTCTTGTTCTTTCAATAGTTGCTGAACTTCCGATGCCTTATCAATAGTTGCAGAAGCATATGCTCCTGCGATCTGAGACAGCTTCGTGAGATTTTCAGTCGGGTTATTATTGGGGTCTTTCCATAAGACGTCCAAATGTTCAGCATCTTGTGACAGTGTATTTTCTAGTTTTCTTTTCTTCCTCTGTCTCCTTACAAATGATTTGTGTTTGGGACTATAGAATACATCCAGTGGGGGAATTTCTTCTACATTAAGTAGAAGCTCAGAAGGTGGAGCGATAGGAACACGTTCTGCTTCTGCGACACTGCTGACTATGGTTGAAACCACTTCTTGCACTACCTGTGTATTGTTCACAGGTGTTTTCGGGGCTTGCCCTTCAAGATTGATCAATTCATTGAAGGTTTCCCATTCTTTGTCTAGCTCTGTTGTGATGAGTGGTGCTTCGATGACAGGAGGGGGGACATCTCTTGGTGGGGAGGCGATAACTTGCTGTTGAGACATTGCACTTGACTGAGCTATATCTTTAGTTGTTTCTTTGTTTTTTCCTTGGTCGTATCCAGACTCTTTAGGATGCTCAGGTACTCCTTGCGCGGCATTGGACTTTGTTTTGGAAGTGCTAGAGTTTTCGCTGAGGCTAATGCTCGGAGTCGGTTCTCTAGAAGGCAGTCGCAGCTTCTCTAGAGGAATACTGGCGAGCCTTCTTTCTCTGTATAACAAGAATCTTTGGAGGTCATCTGGAGACAACCTTGACCGAGCTTCCTGCAAAATTTCTTGGAGCGAACTTCTATTCTGAAACAGATCATCAAACAAATCTTTCTTTCCAGAGAACACTCTTATTTTGACGTTTGTTGTGAACTCTTGGGCAACATCATTTGGGTCAAATGGCCTTGCTGGGAATTTAAATAATTGAAGACACGTCACATTCTCCACTTCGCCGAAAGCGTGTCCTACATCGAACAATGAGAAGGGCGCACAAGCTACAGGAAATTGAGGCCATATGGCCTTCTTCTTGTCCTTTAGGTCTTTGGTTAGGCCGCCTTCTGAACAGGTTTGATAAGCAATTTCCCGAGCCAAAAGTTTATCAAGGACATATAGGGGTAGGACATGTGGAGGTACAGTGCTTCCAAAAACTCTAATGTAAGTAAACCATTCTTCCCCGAACCATCTCGCGATGGGGATGATGTCAATTTGTGCCTTGGGACAGCACCTTGGGGGGTCTTTATCATACATTATTCTATATAGGGGCAAAATAAGCCCGTGGCAAATCTGGTAGAAGTGAGGGGAAAACTGGAATCCCATAATACCTTATGATAAACATGGATGGGCAATGGGTCTTGGGTAGTCCATTTCCAACCCATAGTAGGGAATTTAGACACAAGACAAACAGAATCCATAACATATGCAGACAGATAAAAAGGAGGATAGACCCTTTGAGACAAGGATCTTTTAGACCGGTAATTGATAACAGCCGTGTATAGATTATCGGAAAGTATTTTGGCCCAATCTATAATGTTGGCGTTTGTGGCAGCATCAATTAATGGTAGCCATTCAGACGAAAAATTGTTGATATCCGGCATCCCAAATAACCTACAGAGCATGGCCACAGCAAAACAATATGGAGAGGTGAGGGAACCAGTGCTGTACATACCGTTTTTGTCCTTTTTGAGCGGCTCCTCTTTTCTAGACCATTCTTTGGTGGTGTCTGATAGATCTGGGTTCTCCGCCGCGAACTTCTTAACGAATTGTGCGTTATAGGTCGCTTGCGGTTCAGGAAGATGATACATAAGCTTCAAATCTTGCGCAGCAAACGATCCGATGAGCCCGTGTCCTTGAACTTTGAATTGTCTGTTGTTCAAGTCTGCATCATCCAGTATCCACTTGATCATATCCGTATATGGTAGAATTTTGGGTCTTGCCGCTATTCTGTGAAGAAATGAACATGCTAGGTCCTCTAAGGACGCCTCAGAAGAGTGTGGTGCACCCGCGACAGCAGCAACCTTCATTATTCTAGGTTTTTCCTCCTCTAGCAGCCTGTACATGCTTTCCCATGTTGATATCCCTGCATCTCTTTTACAGGCTGTGTCTGTATACAGAGGCACCATCTCCTTAGTCTTCTCCTTCGCTTCAGAGCTTTTAGCTTTATTTTTCTTTCCCATTTCTCTCTTTATTTGTGTCTGAATCGTCTTAGCTCTTCGTTCCTGCAGATTACGAGTGAAATGGAAGTGACTGATCCAGAAAGGTGATGGGAGAGTTTTAAATGCAGCAGATGAATCAAATATGCCACCTTACGTGAAGTAAATTTCTACCAAGGCACGCGTCTTTAATCCATTTAATAACTGACAACTAATTCATTTACTATCATTAAAAGCGCATGATTTCGGGTCAGTTTATGGTAAGTGGCTTTTCTTTGAATGGCGTGCCCGAAGGATTCATAATGAAGTGATTTATGATTTGCTTACGTAACCTCGCATATCACACGATCGCAAATCGCATCATCGCAGATCATACCATCGCAAATCGCAAGGATGTAGCATCACAGCGATCACAACATCGCATATCGGAGAAGTTTGATGTTTACCAAATCTTGTCGGCTCATTTCTGCGATATGCGATCTTGCGATCGGCGTTATCGCAGATTGGTGAATCTTTAAGTTTTTCTTTATGGGTATTACTTTGTTGCGATGCGATGTTATTGTTAACACGAGGATCTTGCGCATACCGATTTTTAAAGAGAAATGAAGGTATTTCCTATCTTTTTGCAACGCGACTTTAAAGATTTTCTCCTCATCATAGACTTAGGTTTAAAATATCCAAGAGGCTTTACCTAAGCATATGATGGTAACCTGATTTTGAAAAAGAAATTCTTGCTTTTCCTAAAAATTAACTAAGGGTCCCCATTCATTTAGTATTTTGGTCAATACTTAAATGAACTAAGGGGGGGTTGTTGATGGCCACAACATAACCCAAGAACAGATACACAAAATTATGGTAAAACTTCTCTTTATTAATTTCTTCCTCGGTTACAGACTCGACTCCGCCCTATGCACTCAGTTGTAGGGGTCTGTGCACTCAACTGCAGACTACTAGGCCTCTGCGCACTCAGTTGCAGAGCCTTCTCCTACTCTACAACCCAAAGACACACTTCACTTAGTCACTTAGACTCTTGCTCTCCTACTATAATCTTTTACACATAGAGCCTTGCTCTATTTATATAATCCTATGGTCCGCGGACCATGGGTAGGCTGACATTACATTACAAAACTAGGGCGGGCAACCCTATGTTGGCTTGTTGGGGCCTGACCCAGGTTCAGAAGTGTTTTAGCCAAACAAATCTTGAAACTACCAGCCCTTTCGGCAACCGTCTGCGGAGCGCGGACTGAAGTCTCACCCGAGGTAGTATGGGAGGGTGTTGGAACCAGGTTTCCGCACCCTAGGGATGTCTTGATGGGATCTGGAAGGGTCGCGAACCAATCCTACGTGCTTGTGCTACCCCACGCAGCTGTTTGGCCTTCACGTAGCTCTGTACAGAGCGTGAAGAGGCGCTGCCTAGATTCTTTACCCTTACGATGTTATTATTATAGATCTAACTTAATTTTGTGGGCCTCGTATTCTTATTTACTCATTTAACATTTATAACCAGTGCGCACAATTGTAAATTGTAAAGAGATAAAAGGATATCACCGAAACATAAACACACAGATTAGATGCACAATATTCCAAAATCAACTTATCTTTTATTAACTTTCTGTTCCGGTATAATCCAATTCAACCTTGCACACTCAGCTGCAGGGGTCTGCACACCCAGCTGCGGATTACCAGGCCTCTGCGCACACAGCCACGGAGCCTCTTCCTACTCCTACAATCCAAGACTCGGACTTACAGATTTAGAGCGAATATCGGATTCAAAAACCCATATCACTTAAGATCAAGATTCAACAAAAGCTGACTTCTACCCTTAGAGCCTCGCTCTATTTATACATTCCCATGGTCCACGGATCATGGGTAGGCTGACCCACTCTATATTAAATTATAATATTTTAGGGTGGACCACCCTAGACTCTCGTGCTCCACACCTGCATTTCGTGGGGTCTTACATTACTTTTGACCAAAATTCAGGCTACAAGCCCCAAAAATCTACTATGGGGGGATCCGCTGCCCAACAGGCCCCCAACACAATCAACATGACTCATCCCGAGTCACTCGGCTAGTGCGGTGATCTTTTCTCGGAGTCCATCCAGCAACTTCTACGCTTCACGGACGTCTACCACACACTCCGCCGCTATCTGTTGTATCAATTGTGTGCAACTCTCTGATGCATTGTTGTCAGAGGCACCCTCTTGCCTTTGCACATATGTGTCCTGCATCTGGGCCAGCTTCTCCTTGATCGTGGTGGTGATAGTGAACGCTTCCTCGAGCCAAGGCTGGATGCGTGCTTTAAGCCCTGCTTCTTTCTGGCGTGCGGCGTCCACTTGTTCCTTTAGAGCCTGGGCCTCCCTCATCTTGGCTAATCGCTGAGTAAGGGTGACCTTCTGCGCAGTCCCCGGACATTGTCATAGGCTTGCTACAACTCCCACGTTTCTTTCTCTAACTGTTGTAGCGTTGGGTCCTCCTGCAGTGAAGTTAGCGTGAAGAGGGACTGGTCCAACAATCCCGTGCAGTCTTGTACAATGTGCTCTATTACTTCCAACCCCGATTGAATGGCGCGGTGGCACCGCTCTCTGACTTCAGGGGGTGTAGAGGGCTACACCTTTAGTCGTAGCTCCGCAATCTGCAAGTTCAGCTCCAATTGAACCTTAGCGGCCTCCTCCTGGGTCTTGCGGACTCCAGCGGCCAGGTGGTGAATCTTTTCCACGATGGGGAGTGCCGCCGGCATGTCCAGCTCCGGAATGCTACTATAGGCCTCCTCCACTGCCTATTCTAATCCTTGGTGTTGTGCGACTAGGTTGTCGCACTGCAGGCTGAGCTGTTCTAATTTACCTTCTTCTTACTCAAGACTTGGAGAGCGCGGCCCTCCTTGGTGCGAAGCTCAGCAGTTACCCCATCTTGCAGCTGGTATAGGGTTTCTCTAGGAAGGGCGGCCAAAGACGGCACCTTATAGTAACACCAAAGTGTTTGTTGTGTGGCCTCGCAACATCTGTTCAGCTTCGGATGCACCTTTCGCAAGGTGCAGTGTCACCACTCCTGGGGGTTGCACTTGTAATGCTTGCAGCTGCGCTCTGAGTGCCCCCAACACAGTTGTCTGCTCTGTCATTAAGTCCTCCAAAGCATCCTTCGTGGCATCGTGAACTGGTTCGCTACTATCAAGAAGGTATTCCTCAGGGGTCTTCGTTGTCTTTTTCTTGTTCCGTGTGGTTGGCTTCTCTTAGACGCGCAACCTCTTGAGTTGGGACGATTTTGTTGTGCATTCCTCTGTCTCAGCCTCCTCCTATATGTCCTACTCCGTGGACATTTCCCGACCTTCCTCGGTCTCTTCAGTGGTTTTGGTTGTGGTTTCTGCTGTCTGCGTTGTTGCTGCAGCCTCGCCCGCCTTCCGCTTTGCGACCGCTTCCTGTTCCTGGTGCTTTCGCTCTGCCAGCTTCGCGATTTGCAGCTTGGTTTCCTTCTTCTGCTGTTGTGCTGTAATATTTTCCAGCTCTGCCAAGTCCTGAGCACGCCACTCTGGAGACCATGTTACCATTACCTTGAAGATTGCATCATCCATTGCAATGAACGGAAGCTTCACCCACATTCGGGTTGGATCCTTTCGCGCTCGTATATACAGATTATGCATATCCACCTTGAACTCTGTCGTGCTTTGCAAACTATTGTACACTGTCGAGGACAAGTGTCGTCTGTGGTTGATCCAAGTTTGGATTCTCGCCTCCATGAACACACAAAACACCTTGATCTCACGAACCCTCGTTGCGTCTTTCGTTGCCCAGAGCGAGGTGTACCTCATGGCTTCGAGTAGGTTCCTCTCAAAGGTAAGAAATTTGTTGTCCTCTGGCAGCTCCCCTACAACCAACAAGATGGATAAGAGCAACCATGCATAGTGGAAGGTCTTACCTTGCTCCTGGGCCTTCCGAAAATTCGTCAAAAATTCATCACAGAGAAACTGCGCCCAGTTCAACAGGACCCCCTCTACACATTGCTCTGCCAACGCAATTACAGATGCTAGCACCTCGTCTACGCGACATTTCCTCATAAGCTTGCCGGCTAGTAGCTAGGTGGCTATGTTCACCCGTTTATCCTTGATGCTCACTATGACATACCCTCGCTTCCTCTTCTCCAGCTTATATTTGGCCTTCATAGCTTCTGCGAGGGCCAAGTCACTGCTCTTCCCTGCTATGGCTGCGGGATTGTTTCATTTGATGGGCAGCCACAAAATGTGGTGAATTAAATTGATGGTGATGGGAATCATCTCCTCCACTTAGAGATACCCATCATGTACTAGACACAGTAGCTACTGAACACCAAAAATTGTGACAGGCGCGCGGTGGTAGTGAGGTATCCACCACAGATGGAGTAACCCAACCTTCTCCACACCGCGTAACCATTGCTGCTTCAATAATTGCTCCGTGGCCAGCTGTGGGAGCTTCTCACTATCCGAGAGATCCCATTCTTCGAACCTTATACTAGGAACCCGTCCCAGCGGTGGACCGTCAAACCTGCTTTCATCTAGAAGAAGCGGGGTCAAGAGCGCACTCTTTGTGGCCTTTAGGTCCTTCGGTATCTTGGCTGTCCCTTTCCATGGGGGGATGTAGGGGGATAACTTTATCGCCAAGGGTATGTGGAAAAAATTCTCCACCTCCTCGTCCTATGCTTCAATTTGAGGGATCAGGCTTGCAAATCTTCCTCCTCCTCCTCTGTTTCAATGGAAACAACTTTTCCCTTCTCTGTCATTGACAATTGAGTAAATCGTGGGTTCCGTGGTGACACCCGGACTGGCCCCATGGGCTGCTTGTTTTTTTTGGTCACGATGTGCGTGGGGACTTGGGAACCTCTGGTGCAATTGTTGACTCTCCAGGCTCCTCCTCGGTGACACAGGGTTCTGGGGTTACTTCCGCGAAGCACACTCTGGTCCTCGCAGCTGACGTTGTATCTACACTGGATTCGTTTGGTTGCGTACTCACGGGTGGAAAGGTAGCTTGGTGCTCAATGCTCTGTATTGGCTCAAATCTCAAACAACCAAGTGTTGCCTTGAAGCTACCCCAAGGGATTTTATAGTAACGTTTGAATTTGAATTCGCCCATTCCCTCCACTTCTGAGTCATTAATACCTTCTTGGCGGCAAATAATCCCAAATCTAGCTCTTAATTCCTGTCTTAATGGTCTGCCGTCCGCTCCCTTATACCTTAAATCAGACCTCTTGTCATGAACAGTGACATCAACAGTCACTTCCCCACCTACCCGCGCAGCAGCGTAGCCCCTTGCGTGCGACCGTGAACCCTGTGACCTATTGGCCCTGCGCGGAACCTCCTTTCTGCGCAGCTCTCCTATGACTCGTTTATAGTCCCATGCTTTCTTTCAACTGCTTGGAGCGCTGAGACTGTGCTTCCTACAGATAGTCATGTGGTCACACCCCCGGTGCGAGGCTTCACTTTTCCTGCTAGCTCGGGCTGTGGGCACCCTTCAAATACCCTTGTGTCTGGTAGTGCATCGCGTTCTTGTTTTTATGGTACGTTTCCTTGTTTAGTAAGGTGTGGTTGCTATGATGATAGCAGGGTCGTAACTCTTTCTAATGCAGTAGTAGGGCCGACTAGACTTTTTCCCATCATGCTTAGTTTCTCGCAGCCCGCTTATGCACCTTTAGTTTCCAGTTTGCTGATTTCTTCGTCCAGTGTCACGCTTTTCTTCCTTAGTCGTGCCCACTCTTCATCGAGTTCACAAAGTTTCAAGCTCCCTCACCAGATGGCTTCCTGTAACTGCCTAATTCCTTTACCTAGGTCGTCGCGTCCTACCCCAATTACGGGAGTTGTGGTCTCAGGATTCTTCTTTGTCCTCCTAGTTACATATCTTCTTGTCAGTGTTGGGGTCATTTCCGCACTTTGGTTTCTTCTTGTGGTCCTATAGGCCCATCGAACCACTGGTACGTGGAGGTCCCAGTTGGTTCATTTCTTCTGGTGAGCTCTGTTCATGACTTCGCATAGCTTTTTGAATGCTCCATCGCGGACTATTTGTGGAGGGTGTCTCCTTCCCGGTTGCCGCGTCAGGTTCTGATTTTCGATCCTTACCCTGGGATGTGGTTGCCCAGCACATGTCTGCACCCATCGACACAGGTGGGTGCACAACCTGCTTCCCCCTGGCTGTCCAGCTTGCGTTCGAGGCTGGGGACTTCCAAACCATAAGTGCAACCATATTCTATATTCGCGTCAATGCCCCATAGCCTTCTGATGTGTACTCCACCATCGTGTAGGTGCTGCACGCAATGCTCACTACAGTGCATCGTACCGTTGCTGTTCCGGTACTACACTTTTGTCCAAGAATTCATCCACTCCTTTTACCCCATCATAGGTTGGTAGTTTCCTTGCTTCGGTCGTCATGCGCTACAGTGATCTGATCATCATGTTGCAGTTCAATATTGTCACCTCGTACAACCGGTTCTGCCAGCATTCTATTTCTTCATCTGAATCTTAAGTACAGGAACTATCGAGCTCCCATGAGATTCTCCCATCTGCGGTAGGGTTCACCCAATCCTAGTCTTGCGCCATTATCTGGTAAATGCAATCGAGCTCATCTTCGCTATCATCATCACGCACAGGTTCAGTGTAGCGTGCTCCTTTGGCTGGATCTAGTGGAACTACTACTCGTAGAGACTTTTTCTCGAATATCATCTTTCACTTCTTCAATTTGATTACTCCATTCATAGTGGTGGACCAGTCTATTCCTAGCAATGTAAGGTAAGGGTTGCTGTCATCCACAATCTCTATCACCTCAAAGTCTTTCTGTGTGCTCGCACCTTCGATGTCAACTGTCCTCCCTTGTAATCTCCCCATGGGAAAAATTTTCTGTTGGTTCGCCATCTGCAATTGAATAGGGGACCACTGCAATGCGGGCCTACCCATGCATTCCCATGTTTTCTTTGGTAACACATTCATGTCCGAACCGAGGTCTAGGATTACCTGATCCATTCCATATTTTCTAATCTGCGTTGTTAATCTCATCTCCCTCCCGGTGCACCATGTATGCTTTCCTAGTTTCCGGACTACACGCGGTTCACCTGACCCTGTACACCTAGTTATCAGCTCCTGTAGTCCTTTAACCACCTTATTATCACGCAACAATTTCATGCATGTCTCTAAAAAGGTAGTAAGCATAGAAGGATCCATCCCTATCTCTGGTTGATCCTTACTACCTGAAGTATAAAGGCCTCCGCGAAGCTCTTCTTAGCTTCCATAAACGTCTTCTTTGCACGTTCCAAATCAAACTTAGGTTCCTTTGTAGGAGCCTTGCGAACCCATGTATCTTCCTTGGGCTGCTTCCCTTTATCTTCCCCTGTGGTCGCACCACTTCTGAGCACCATATTCACATTTGGGTCTTCTTCGTGCGGTTCAAATCTCATGATTTGAATATTCTGTGTTGGAGTAGGCTGAAGGACCCCTTTCTCTCGCATCTGCGCGATCAGTGTAGGACAATCTACTACTTCATGATTGAATTGAGCACAGTAGGAACAAGATAGTCTCGTCAGGTTGGTACAATCGCAAGCGTAGTGCCCCGGTCCTCCGTAATTGTAACAGATTAATTGTCCTCGGCCCCTTCTTGGCCCCATTCCTCCTCGTCCTCGACCTCGCCCTTGAAATCCATCGTGCGCCATTCCCGCGGTTGGGTCAAGGCCTTGCGTTTCTGTCTACATTCTATATGTTGGGGTCCATTCCATCATTAACTCGTAGCTGCGACAAGTACGCTTGTTGTGGCCTACCAATCTAAGAAAATTTCAAAACAGCTATTGGGGAGTTTGCGTATAATTATGCAACAAATGACAGTTGTCCGTCATGTGCTTTCCTCCCACCTGAAAGATCGTGCACCAGAGTGTGGGTGCTGGACTTGGCCCATCCTGTTCCTCTGGTCTCAATGGCAGTGAGCCCCCTCCTGCTAAGTAGTTCGCAAATGCTGGATAGTGGTCTTTATTGTGGCCCTGGCCTTTACATTTTATGCACCATACTTCTTCGCGCGCTTCTAGCTGGGGTGCCCTATCCTGCTTCAAACTCTACATCTCCAAGCATAGGTTCTGTAGCTGCGCGTGGATTTGTTGGACTCCCAACCTTGGATCCTGTATCAGTTTTTCATGCAACCTTATCACCATTTCTAGCACTTTCGCCTGGGTTGACATCTTTTATTATGACAACGGCATCCTCAGGTGTGGTGTCAAAGACGCCACAAACCATGCTCGATGTTGCGCATCCGTTAGCGTCATATTACCCTCTAGGATCATAGTCTTCAGTCTTTGATCCAGATCCAAGGGGGTGTTACAGGGAAAAGTGTCTATATAGGTGTGACAGCTGCCTTAGAAACAAACAGAGAAAAGCTACTTTCGTTTTTCCTTTATGAATTATAGATAGAGAGGAACAGAAAGACCAACCTCTGTCTTGCGTTAATCTCCTGATTTGGTCCCTCTCTTCTTTGATAGTCTTCAGCTACCTGCTCCCTTGCACGGCCATCTTCACAAAGTATCTGTAAGATCATAGAAGCATAGCACTATACAAAGACATGGATCTATAATCATAAACAATCTAGGATCATATGTAAATTGACCATACAAATGTAGCAAGCATCAATGACACAAAAGCATGGAGGAAAACTTGAATAGCTTTTATTGATAAACAAGAAAAGAGCCAAGAGGAGTTACAACCAGTTGTTCTGACCCAGCATCAACCTCCCAGCAAAGAAGCCCCTCTTCACCTCAAACAAAGCTTAGATCACCCAAAAATCTGATGTTTGTCTCAAGAAACCAACAACAATTCCTTACAATATGCAAAATTCCAGCCTCTGGATCTTCGGGATGAGGGATCCATATATAGATTTTTGTAATGGAGATGAGTCAGCTCAAGATTTGATTAGTGTCTTCCCTCTGATAGTTTTTGCTTCCACTTGGAGATTGATGGTCTCTTACTCATCCTTGGTCGAATTCAGTGAGGCAAGTGTCACAGGAGAAGATTCTGGAAGCTTCCATTGTCTCTCCACCTCGCGGAATGACACTGCCATTTGTCATTTCTCGCCCATCGCACCCCACAAGGGATTTTTGAAATGCAACACACCCATACAGTGTATTTAGGTGAGATGCAATGCACTTAGCCAGTGGAGTAGCTGAAATGATCCTGTTTGGACCAATTCTGAGCAGTTTTTCATGGAGAACTTCTGGGAGAAGCTGTAATCTGTTGACCTTGTTCCTTTAGGGGTTAGAACAACACTTTTAGGGACTTAGGAGCCCTTGGTTTATATACATTTCATGCTTGGGGTTGTAGGGCCCAAAATTGTCTATAACAGTTGCCCCCTAAAGCATGAGGTCGTTAATCTTTTGATGTCGGGTAAAATGCTTTACTATGAGGGTCTGAAGTTCTTTCAATGCTGGGAGGAGACCTGTAATAAGATACAATACAATACATTATCTTCATAATATTTTCATGATCTAGCTGAGGCGGGCATTCCCATGCTCAGATTTATAAATTCATTTTCATGTACATAGGACAGACAATCATCTGAGTGTAGACTGATGATTCTGATAGAGCCATCATCCTTTTGATTGGATGATTATCTGTGTAGCAATGATGTACATTTGATGTCTTTATTTTCCCTGAATATATATCGTAGCCCGGATGGATGATACTAGATCTGGGGTCTTCAATCTCGTTCGATCTTCACTTGGAGTACAAGTTGATCCATGTGAGAAATGTTCTGAAGTCGAACATGGAAAGACATCGCTTGATTACCAGCCAATGATGTAGACTGTTAACAAGCACGAGAGGAATCACCGATAATGATAATGACCCTCAAGGTACTGCAGTACAATTTACGTGGTGTGAATAAAGGACTTGGCGTCGCAAAATCTTTTGGTCAAAGGCCATTGATGTAAACCTGACTTCTCTTGAACATATCGACGACACTGTTGTGATGGATTGGTAGCATTAACCCCAAATGTGGATGGTATGATGGGACCATGGTGTTGTGACCGGTGAATGAAACAACCCAACCCGACTCGGACACGGAGTGGAAGTGTCATGTTCAAGAGCGACTTGCTACCAAAAGGGTTTCTTCAAGTTTTCTTCCCAATTTTCCCCAGTCATTGCTGACCAATACCTCTTTGTTTTTGTCAAGATTGAGGAGGATAACATATGCTTGTTCTATAATTTTCCCTTCGAGCAAACCCATCGCTATGTTTTAACGAGCCTAGCGATAGTGAAACTCGTTCTCGTCTATAGACAAGTTTGTCGCTATTATACTTTTAACGAGTTTAACGACAAAGATAACTCAGTCCTTTTCAATTTTAGAGAGTCTGAAAAGGAACGTAAAGGTATCTCCAAAATTCCTTTTTCGTCATCTAATCCCTTAAGTCCGAAAAAGTATAAAACAATACAGAAGGGATGAATTTTCGATACTTTTAACGAGCCGAACAAAACAAGCGCTCGATCTTTTTGTGTAATAATCCCTCAAGTCCAAAAAGATTAAAATCTAGAGGAGGGATAGCACTTCTTGTCCCTTTAACGAGCTGGAGAGGCCAATGGCTCGGAAATCTTTTCATATTTTACGAGTCAGTTGAAAAGAGCTTAAAGGAGACTCGTCTTTTGAGGAACGAGTGATAAAATGGGTAACAGCTGATTCCAGGTAAGGTTTGGAATTTTCCAATCACGGCAGTGTTACAAGGATGGATAGTGAAATCACTCTTCGCAGCTGTTCCGCAAAATGGGTAAACAATCAGATAGGGGTGAATGATCGGCCAATGCAAAAGTGGAGGTGACGGTGCAAACACGGCCAAGGCTTTAATGGCTGAAGTACTACATTCACGATGGTTATTTACCGGTGAATAGTTCATTTTTTAATGATCTTAAACGCGGGGGGAAAAATTTGCTCATGTATTATGTTTATTTTTTAACGAGCTTGAACTATGTGCTAAAACTGCTCGATTAATCCAGTCGTGTGATAAGAATGTCTCATATAAAAACGACAACTTTTAGAGTTTTTCCCCACATCCTTTCTTTATGCAAGTTAAGAAACGACCAATCCTACGAGTTTAAAGGGTTAGAGGACCTACAAATTTAAAAAATAAATAGTCGCTCTTCGCTTGCACGCCAAAAGGCTAGCATGCCCCCAGGTATAAAATAGAGTTTCAAGGTTACCCCTTCTTTAGTCCGTTAAAACATTTGTTTTACCGAGAGAGGCCTACCTCTTACAGGTTACCCAAAGATCGTTCTGTTCACAGCGCAAACAAAACACTTCTTCGGCGATGTCTACCGAAATAGAAAAAGGTGAGTGAAGGAGGCTACTCCACTCACATAACTTTGACAAGAGAATCTTGTTCTAGAATAACCCCCTCTTCCAATCACGAACGGGGGTACAGACTAGTCATATTCTCTCGTGGAAACCTACCCTATACCCGAAGTTTTCCTACCGAAGCAGACTAGGGTGCATGCCCCCTGGGTTTCAGTCATGTTCTCCCGAATCACTTGCGCTCATCGGGTGGACGGATTGGAGATTGAGACATTTCTTACGTGAAAAGACCATTTAGGGATGGTATATGACTATTTGCTATGCGTGATCTGGGAAATGAAAGCTGGTCTACGAGCTTGACCACTCTTCCTTCGTGCGGAAAACACATCACTCTAAAGAGTGATGAGACAATGGCTCTCATGCAATAAATATAGTCTCGTCCAAGGAGTAGATTGTAATCCAGGGGTCCTTGAACTACCATTACGTTCATGTGAACGGTTTTCCGTCTCAATGTTATGGGCACATTGGGAAGGATCCCTAACGGTCGACTGGTTCCTTTATCAAAACTTGTTAGATTTCTCATCTCAGGCAAAAGCGATGGTGAACCAAGTGCTTTCCAAGCAATTGAGGAAAGGATACTCACAGAAGCCCCCTCATCTATGATGGTACCAGCTATAACCATTCTATATATTTGAACAATGATTCGGAATGGTACACTAGCTGGTAAACGGGGTCTGCCTAGTTGATTCCAGTCGAAGGAGACAACTAGGTTGCTTGGAGGTGGGACCGAATAGACGGCCGGGTATGACTCTGACGAACTTCCTTCCTGCGGTAAAGGAACGGATAAATTGCCCCCATGTTCGTTGGAGTCTGTGCTTATGAAAAGAATTTGGACGGTGTCATCCTTGTTCTCTTCAGTGACTGTATCATCTGAAGATGGAACCTCTGAAGGCAAGACCGGGTCAATTGCCGCCTAGACCTTTTGACTTTCTTCTGGTATGGGTTCAGATGGTTTATCTTCAATGATAGATGCTTCGGCCGACCACCTGAGCGGGCCAGCCGGATTTTCAACTAGTGACGGACTCAGCAAGAGTTTTTTATATCCAGGAGGAAGTCGTAACGGTGAAACCGGACGATCGTCCAAAACTCTTTTAGCTTCATCTAAGAAGGGACAACGGTGGACAGCATGATCGCCTTCACACAATTTACAAGGAAATCTGTATTTTCCTTTTTGTCCTGGGGCTTCACTTTCACTAGTTGACGGTGTGTTTTCAACATGACCCTCAGAGGTTGGTGACACCGGGTTGTGCAAACGAGGAGACCAATCCCTTAAGATCCTAGGGATGCAAGGACAATCTCTGTGATAGTGGTCTCCTTTGCAAATGACACATGGCGATTTAGGCTTGGTCAGTGCAGTGTGTGGATTTTCGCTAGACGACACTCGTTTGCCCCCATTCGCTTTTGGCTCCTTCTTCTTCTTCTCTTTCTTCTTCTTTTCCTTCTTCTCCTTAGGTACTTGACTTTTGGATTTACCAGCCCCATCAAGCGAAGAGGAAGGAGGAGAGGAAGAATTAGAGGAAGTAGAAGGCTGGTGGGTAACTCTGGACTCGTCTAGTCGCTGATTCGATTGTTCAGGAATTGTGGTGTTCTGAACGACAGAAGTTGAGAAGAGCCATACAGCCAAACCAATTGTCAGTCCTGGAAGCGACAATGTGGCCATATGGGGTGCACCAACATCTCCCCAAGAGGAGAAGGGACTAGGATTTCCTCCAAGGGGAATTCCTTGGTTGGCAGATTCCATTTTCTCAACCCAAGATCAACGTAGGAAAGGGTAATGAATATTCCGTTTAAAATAAATTTTAAATGCTTTGACACAACTTGTTTTTTCAGTTTTTAAGAGTCAAGAAAAAACAAAAGTTGACTCTAGTCTCCTTCGATTTTTAATGAGCCTGAAGTGACAAGTGCTCAGATGGACCTTTTCTGTTAAGGAGTCTGAAAAGGAATGAAAGGGACTGCTCTAGAAATCTAGGTAGAGGGATTACCAAACCAATCGCAAAACTACAGAATACTTTTTACGGTACGGCAATCAATCTTCCCGAATGTTGTGTTCAGTGCATTGCAATCGATAGGGTGGCAGACACGACTTCCTATGGATAAAGGATTAAGCTTATTGGGGTCTCCCAAAATATACTCGACGGTACGTGGGAGCACAAGTCCGTACTAACACTTATCATCTCAAAGTGGAGGAATCACCCAACCATCAGTGAGGACAACAGTTACCAGGCTTTACGACGCTGGAATACGTCTCTAGCCTAGACTTCTAAATGTTGTGCGTTAAGTTCCAAAGCGTTGTTAGATTCATTGAATTTATTTTAAGTTGATCTTGTTTATGAAGTTTTCCTTTCAGGTTCACCACGAGATGTAGATGTAATTCCTAAAATGCAATCTAAGATGATAAACAAACTTTTTATCTTCTTTGTGCAATGAAAATCCTAGCTACTAAGGGAAAGAAAGACAGAATCTTTTCACAAAGAGCAAAGAGCACACTCTAAATGCACTTTCCTAAATCAAGCCAATCAGACTGTCTATATGCAAATGCACATGCATGTATTTGTTTTTGACTTTCTTAGTATATGAATGCTAAAAAGAAAGTTGATGCACAAATCTGAATTTCTTTTCAAGCGACAAATATCAACAAGTTTCTTTTCAAAATCAAAAAAATGGAGACGATCACAACACTTTACGATTTTGAACTGAATACTTGTTCTTGACACTAGAAAATTACAAATCCAGACCAAAAGCAATAGTAACAGGATAATCGACCATCAACAACAATCAAACTCTTTCCTATGATTGAAATCGACACTTGCGACAGTTTCAAATCAAAGGACGACAGTACGATTATGCTACTTTTGCAAAGGAGAACTGTAAATGACTCAACAAACACAAAAAAAACATCTACAGTTCTTTTGTACAAAGGAGGCGGAATAATAGCAAGGAAAAGGGGTTTCAAACAGACATATACTGATCACAGGCAACAAAATTCAGGAATAGAACTAGAAAGAATGAATCGCAGAAGCCAAAACTGCACAGAGCTAGTCTGATCAGTGCACCTGTAACACAGAGAATTTGAAATGCAACGCAGCTTGTCCACTCGGGAAGTGCGCTGAAATTCAGATTCTCTGAATAGTACCTGCACTGGGCCAGAAACGAGACTCTGTTCGGGTTCCACGTCACAGTTTGCAATTCAGTTCTTGCATTTTGGCCGAGCAAAAAGCAATCAATAATGCAACAATCAGGGGTAGATCTAAGGAGGATCTAAGAGCTATCACAAGGGCAATCAGATAGTTTGTGAATCAGTTGTTTAAATCATAAACAGATCCAGTAGATGGATTGAAGTAGCAGTTATCTACTTTGCATTTGCTATGGTAAATGCAATTCGAATGCTACCTGTAAGTTTATGAAATAGACAACAAAGAATGATAAACAAACAAACTAATTATTTCCCCAGTGGAGTTGCCATTTTGTTACAGGGAAAAGTGTCTATATAGAACTGCTCTATCCCACTAAGGTGTGACAGCTGCCTTAGAAACAAACAGAGAAAAGCTACTTTCATTTTTCCTTTATGAATTATAGATAGAGAGGAACAGAAAGACCAACCTCTGTCTTGCGCTAATCTCCTGATTTGGTCCCTCTCTTCTTTGATAGTCTTCAGCTACATGCTGCCTTGCACGCCCAGCTTCACAAAGTACCTGTAAGGTCACAGAAGCATAGCACTATGCAAAGACATGGATCTATACTCATAAACAATCTAGGATCAGATGTAAATTGACCATACAAATGTAGCAAGCATCAATGACACAAAAGCATGGAGGAAAACTTGAATAGATTTTAATGATAAACAAGAAAAGAGCCAAGAGGAGTTACAACCAGTTGTTCTGACCCAGCATCAACCTCCCAGCAAAGAAGCCCCTCTTCACCTCAAACAAAGCTTAGATCACCCAACAATCTGATGTTTGTCTCAAGAAACCAACAACAATTCCTTACAATATGCAAAATTCCAGCCTCTGGATCTCTGGGATGAGGGATCCATATATAGATGTTTGTAATGGAGATGAGTCAGCTCAAGATTTGATTAGTGTCTTCCCTCTGATAGTTCTTGCTTCCACTTGGAGATTGATGGTCTCTTACTCATCCTTGGTCGAATTCAGTGAGGCAAGTGTCACAGGAGAAGATTCTGGAAGCTTCCATTGCCTCTCCACCTCGCGGAATGACCCTGCCATTTGTCATTTCTCGCCCATCGCACCCCACAGAAGGGATTTTTGAAATGCAACGCACCCACACAATGTATTTAGGTGAGATGGAACGCACTTAGCCAGTGGAGCAACTGAAATGATCCTGTTTTGACCAATTCTGAGCAGTTTTTCATGGAGAACTTCTGGGAGAAGCTGTAATTTGTTGACCTTGTTCCTTTAGGCGTTAGAACAACACTTTTAGGGACTTAGGAGCCCTTGGTTTCTGTACATTTCATGCTTGGGGTTGTAGGGCCCAAAAATGACTATAACAGGGGGTCTTGCTTGGAAGCATTGCGATCTCTTTAAATCCAATTATTGACTGTGTCTCTTATTTCGGCCAGCTAAATTCTTTGTTCAGCGCATCCTGGATCTTCGCTATTCCTGCATTCAGGTGATCATTTGAGTGCTTGATATAAACGCACGATCTTATAGCGCGCTTACCAATATAGCCTTTTTAATGTTATCGTCCGTAACTCCTTGTGCTTCCCACATTGCTCTTACCACGAACCATAACTGATCTGGGTCCTCATTTCTGACTCCTCTGAATACAGTTAGCTTGATCGCGCTCATCATGCTGAATCGTGGGGGTGGTGGAGGTGGGGTGGGTGAAGATGGAGGTGAAGTCGGTGAAGCGAGTAACAGCGTAAGTGGAGGTGATAACTGTGGAATGCGTTTCCTTATCAAACTAACCGCGCTTCTCGGAGACACCCGAGCGCGCTCTTCCTCGCTTTCTCACGTAGGTGAAATTAAAGGATTGTTCCCTAATCCTTCAATCCCTTTGTAGATCTTTCCGCTTCGTGTTGTTCCAGTCATTAATGTATTCGCATAAACCGCTTTCACATAACAACATCTTAATCCAGGTATTTAGGAATTTAATGTACCTACCTCGCGGTCCCTTGAGAAAACGTTGTTCCGCTTCGCTATAGCTCACGTTTGCATCTATCGCGAACCAAGTGATAAATCCCCCTATTATCTGGTCGAGCCACTGGTCCATGGCCCGTGCGATCTTATCTTTTGATGCCTCTAGCCTTCTCACTAACTCTGGAGTCCACACTATCGGTTGATCTAGCTTATACCTTCCTTGGCTATCGGCTAACCTCGCGATCCAATCATACAGCTCTAAAGAGAAGGACGCGAAGAAGATCTCATGGATTTCCATATATATGTAGTGATCCAGCCACCTCTTCTCAGATATTTGTGGAGTTCTGTTTTCCTGTGCCACGAACTCGTGAAGCTTATGATCCAACCAATATTTAATTTCCTTCTTCATAGGGTTCCAATGTTCCGACATCATACATCCCTTAGGCAGATCCCAGTCTCAGCAACGGAACCATTTGTTGGCTTGTTGGGGCCTAACCCAAATTCAGAAGTGTTTTAGCCAAACAAATCCCAAAACTATAGGCCCTTTTAGCAACAGTCCACGGAGCACAGATTGAGGTCTCACCCGAGGTAGTATGGGAGGGTGTTGGAACCAGGTTTCCACACCCTAGGGATGTCTTGATGGGATTTGGAAGGGTCGTGAACCAATCCTGCACGCTTGCACTGCCCCACGCAGCTATCTGACCTTCCCATAGCTCCGTACAGAGCATGAAGAGGTGCTGCCTAGATTCTTTACCCTTACAGTGATATTATTATAGATCTGACATAATTTTGTGGGTCTCGTATTCTTATTTACTCATTTAACATTTATAACTAGTGCTTGCAATCATAAACTGTAAAGAGATGCAAGGATATCACTGAAACATAAACACACGGATCATATGCAAAATATTCCAAAATCAACTTATCTTTTATTAACCTTTTGTTCCAGTACAATCCGATTCCACCCTGCGCTCTCAGCTGCAAGGGTCCGTGCACTTAGCTGCGGACTCTACCAAGCCTCTGTGCACACAGATGCAGAGCCTCTTCCTAATCCTACAACCCAAGACTCGGACTTACAGACTTAGAGAAAATATCGCATTCAAAAACCTATATCACTTAAGATCAAGATTCAACAAAAGATGACTTCTACCCTTAGAGCCTCGCTCTATTTATACATTCCCATGTTCCATGGATCATGGGTAGGCTAACCCACTCTGTATTAAATTACAATATTTTAGGGCAGACCACCCTAGACTCTCGCACTCCACGCTCACATTTCACGGGGTCTTACATTACTTTTGACCAAAATTCGGGCTACAAGCCCCAAAAATCCGCTATGGGGGGATCTGTTTCCCAACACCCTGTGACTCTATCATACTTTCGGGCCCGCAATTCGCGGAGCTTTACAACACAATTTGGTCAAAACTTGGGATTTGAGCCCCAAAACATGCCTTGGGGGGATTCCATGCCCAACAGGCCCCCAACAAAAACATTGTGACTCACCCTTGAGTCACTCTTGTCGGCACAACGATCTTTGCATGGATTCCCCACACTATTCTCGAACTGCCTAGAGGTTAGCAGTGCACTGAGCTGTTTCTTGCTGGATCAGTTGCATACGTTGTCCCGAGACCTCTGTGTCCGAACTGCTTCCATACATCTGTACCGATATTTGCTACATATATTTATAGTCCCGCGCCTTTGTCCGGATCCTTGGAGCGCAAAGACTATGCTTCCATTGGTTAGTCAGATAGTCAGGCCACCCGTGTAGGGCTTCAAGCGGCTACCGTTTACTTTGCCTAGGAAAGGCTCTCCATTTAGTTTGACTAGCTGTATTGCGCCTCCGTCTATGACCTCCTTAACCACGTATGGTCCCAACCAGTGCATTCTGAACTTTCTTGGGAATTTTTGAAACTTACTGTCGTACAACAACACTAAGTCATTCACCTTGAAGGTGCGCAACTTAACATGGTGATTGTGTTAGTCCTTTTCATGCTGCTTTTGTACCTACTGATGAAAACATGCCAGGAACCGTTCCTCCTCAAGTTCTTTCAATTGCGCTAGCCTTTCCTCCAGAGCTTCGTGGTCCGTCATACCTATGAGCGCTATTATGCGCAGACTAGGTACAATATACTCCATCGGCATGATAGCTTCCATTCCATAAACTAACCGGAAAGGTGTTTGTCTCGTCAGTTTCTTGCACATTGTCCGATAAGCCCATAGTACTGTAGGTACTCGCAGGTCACAGTCAATGCGTTTCACATGGTGGACCGCGTTCAGTACTTTGCATACTTTGTCAAAGGATTCCACACGGATAATCTTCGGCGCGGTTGGTCATATCATACTTCCTGGTCGTCGTTCGTGCCATCGTCTTGCCCATTCTTGCTTGTCGGTCGTGTTTCCTATCATGAGGATGGTGTGCACTCATGCAGGTTGCACACCATACGTCTGTACCCATTTGGAAAGGTGGGCGCGCGGGCTATTTTGTCTGTCATGCTCGGCCTTTATCCACATCTGAGGCTTCCCAAATCGTAGGCGCATCACCCTTCTGCATTCTCGCCAGTGCTCAAAATTTTGATGGGGCATACCCCACCACCTTGTGGGTGTAGCACCCAGTACCCATTTTAGAGCGTCGAAACACTGCTCTTTCGGTACTTCTTTTTCAAATTTGTTCAGGAAATCATCCACCTCTGTCAACCCGTCATACACAGGCAGATCTCTTACCTCTGTTTTCACGCAGCGCAGTGACTTTATCATCATGTTGCAGTTGAGCGTGGTTACCTCGTGTAGCCAATTCTGCCATCTTTCTATCTCCTCGTCTGAATTTGAGGTGTAGGAGCTTTTACGCTCCCACAAAATCCTACCATCCGATGTTGGATTCACCCAATCCTGCTCCGCCATGGTTATCTTGTAGATACAGTCTAGCGCGATCCTACCATAGGGTCTAAAGGTACCATTATGCATAGTGATTTTTTCTTAAAAATCATCTTACGCTTCTTTAGATTTATCACTCCATTCATGTCAGTGGCCCAATCTATTCCCAGTAGCACGGGATAGGGATCGTTGTCATCAACAATCTCTATCACTTCAAAATATGCAAGCGCGCTCGCACCTTCAATATCCACCGTTATTCCTCGCAATCTTCCCATGGGTAGGATCTTTTTCTAGTTCACCATTCACAATTGAATATGAGACTATTGCAACGCGAGCCTGCCCATGTGCTCCCATGTCTGTTTTGGTAGGACGTTCAGGTCTGATCCTAGATCCAAAATCAATTGATCCATTTCATATTCCCTGATCTGCGCGATCAGTCTCATCTCTCTTCCTATTTGCGTTGTGTGCTTCCCGAGCTTTCGAACTATTCGCAGTTCTCCTTGTGTGGTCCCAGCACATCTAGTGATGAGTTCTTGCAGCCCCTTCATAGCCTTGTTGTCACACAGCAGCTTCATGCATGTCTCCAGAAAGGTAGTGAGCATTGATGGGTCCATTTCCGGTTCCAGTTTGTCTTTACTACCTAAAGTGGAGGCCTCCGTGAAGCTCTTCTTAGCTTCCATGAATGTCTCCTTAGCGCGCTCCAAATCAAATTATGGTTCCTTTGTTGGAGCCTTGCGAACCCAAGCACTCTCTTTGGGATGCTTTCACTTGTTATCCCCTGTCGTAATGCCGCTTCGGAGCATGATGTTTACAATTGGGTCTTCCTCGCGGGCCTTAGACCTCATTATTTGCAGGTTCTGAGTCGAGGAAGGTTGGAGTGTTCCTTTATTGCACAACCTTGCTATTAGTGTGGGGCAGTCCTCCGTCTCATGATCAAACTGGGTACAATATAAACATGATGCTCTCGTCGGATTTGTACAATTGTAGGCATAATGCTCTGGTCCTCTACAATTGTAACAAATCAGCTGGCTATGACCTCTTCCTGGTCCCATTCCACCTCGACCTCATTCGTGCCCTTGAAATCCATTGTGCGCCACCCCTGTATTTTGATCAAGGGCTTGTGTTTCGGTCTAAACTCTATAGGTAGGAGTCTGATCCATCATCAGTTCATAACTTCTACAGGTGCGCTCATCGTGGCCTACTGACCTGCAGAAATTACAGAACAATTGTTGGGAACTCTGCGTATACTTTTGTAATAGATGGCAGTTATCTATAGCATGCTTCCCTCCTATCTGACAAATCGCACACCATAATGCAGGCATCGCGCTTGGTCTTGCTTGTGCCTCTGGTCTCAACGGCATTGGTCCTCCTCCAGCGAGTTAGTTCGCGAAGACTGGACAATGGTATTTGTCATGTCCTTGGCCCTTACACTTTATGCACCATACCTCCTCACGTGCTTTTGGGTGAGCTGTCATGTCTTGTTTCAAACTCTGCATCTCAAGACACAAGTTTTTCAACTGTGCATGGATCTGTTGGACCCCCAGGTTAGGATCTTGTATCAGGGTCTTGTGTAGTGTCATTGCGATCTCCAAGGCCTCGGCCTGAGTGGATAGCTTTTGCTGTGATAGCGTGGTCCTTAGATGCGGTGTTAGTGATGCTACAAACCATGTGCGGTGTTGCCCATCTGTCAAGGTCATGTTGGCTTCACGAATTATACCCTTCAGTCTCTAATCCAGTACCTGGGCGGTCCCGCCTGGAAGCATCACAATTTCCTTAAACCTGATAATCGATTATGTCTCTGATTTTGGAATGCTAAATTCCCTATTTAGCGTAGCTTGGATATCTGCGATCCCTACGTTTGGATTGTCATTGGAATGCTTAATGTACCATGTCAGTGCGTGATCCTACAAGGCATTGACCAGTGTTTCTTTCTTTATATTGTCATCTGTGACTCCCTGTGCTTCCCATACAACCTTTACCACGAATCAAAATTGGTTCTGATTTTCATTCCCTACTCCTTTGAACACTGGAAACTTTATTGCGCTTGCCATATTGAACTATGGTGGTGGCAGAGGTGGTGTGGGCGAAGACAAGGGTGAAGATGGTGAAACTGGTGGTGGTGTTGGTGGAAGTGGTATGCGAGGAATTCGCTGCCTCATCAAACTAATCGCACTCCTTGGTGAGACCTTTGCGATCTCCTCCTCACTTTCTCATGGAGGTGAAATTAAGGGGCTATTTTCTAGTTCTGCACTACCTTCGTTTCTATAGATCCTCCCACTTCGTGTAGCCCCAAACTTCAATTTATTCACATAACCCATTTTTCACACAGTAGCATCTTAAACCAAGTGTTCAAAGATTTAACGTACTTACCTCACGGTCCTTTGAGGAAGCGTCGTTCTGCCTCGCTATAGCTGACTGAAGTATCTACTGCGAACTCGGTGATAAACCATCCTATAATTCGATCGAGCCAATGGTCCACAGTGCGCGCGATATTATCTTTTGATGCTTCCAGTCTATGCACCACCTCTGGAGTCCACACAATAGGTTTGTCGAGCCTACACCTTCCTTGACTGTCTGCTAGCTTTGCGATCCACTAATACAACTCAGAGGGGAAGGATGCAAAGAAGATTTCATGGATTTCCGTATATAAGTAGCGCTCTAACCACTCTTCTTTCGATACTTGTAGATTCCTATTTTCCTGCACCGCGAACTCGTGAATCTTCCTGTCCAGCCACTCTTCAATTCCTTTCTTTGTCGGATTCAGCAATACAACATCAGACATCTCTTATGCAGATCTCGGTCTTGGCAATGGAACCATTTGTTGGCTTATTGGGGCCTGACCCGGGTTCATAGTTGATTTAGCCAAACAAATCCCGGTACTACTGGCCCTTTTCGACAACAGTCCGCGGAGCGCGGAATGAGGTCTCACCTGAAGTAGTATGGGAGGGTGCTAGAACCAGGTTTCTGCACCCTAGAGATGTCTGATGAGTTCAAGTGGTCCACGATTCAACCCTGCGTGCAAGTTTCTTCGTGAACTTTCCCATACCTCGCAGCCTGAGATACTGCCTTTGCGCAACCCTATTTAGGGGATGAATGTTGCGCTTGTGCGTTATTACCCAAGACTTTACTGGTATTCCAATGTTAGTTGATTATCTTAGCCTACTTCCATGCTTTAAGTTATACTTAACAACATAAACCATTCATACAGGTGCGCGCTGTAAATAAGTAGTACATTTGCAAATTATATCAAACATGCATTAACCCAAGAACAGATACACATAATTATGACAAAACTTCTCTTTATTAATTTCTTCCTTGGTTACAGACTCGACTCCACCCTGTGCACTCAATTGCAGGGGTCCGCGCACTCAACTGCGGACTACTAGGCCTCTGCACACTCAGCTGCAGAGCCTTCTCCTACTCTACAACCCAAACACACACTTCACTTAGTCACTTAGACTCTTACTCTCCTACTATCATCTTTTACACTTAGAGCCTTGCTCTATTTATATAATCCATGGTCCGCGAACCATGGGTAGGCTGACATTACATTACAAAACTAGGGCAGACAACCTTGTGACTCTATCATACTTTCGCACCTACAATTCGCGAAGCTTTACAACACAATTCAGTCAAAACTTGGGCTTTGAGCCCCAAAACATGCCTTGGGGGAATTCCATGCCCAACACCTGCAACTCATACTTATTCTTGGTGTTAAGGAATTGGATAATTCTGGCAGCCTCTTCTGGCATTTGTCCTAATTCTTCTTTTACTTTCTGGATGGCCTTTGTAGCCAGCTTTATCAAATCTATTTGCTCAAACATCACCTGAATAGATGGCCAAATATCATTGACAGAGTCAATGATATTGGCCATATCAATGACAGAGTCAATGATATTGGCCCATAGTTATTCCTTAGCCTGCCCAAGGGGTTCTTTCAGTGTTAAGTCCTTTTCCAGGGCTTTCAACCTTCCACTAATCCTGGTAGCCTTTTGCACTTATTCTTTGTGCATGTTTTTTGCAAGCTCATAATCAGTTTCCAAGCTTGTCACTTTCTCTTTGAGCTTATTCATCTCTGTTGTTTGTATGGACATTTCTTCCATAGCTTTAACCAATTTTGCTGCTTCATCACCTGATGTACCTGTTTCTAATGTAGATGTTGTAGAAGCTGGTAGTGTTGTGGCCGTTTGAGCTGTGGGAGCCAATGAGGCTACCAATGTGGAAGGAACAACCATGGTAACTGTTGGGATGAAATTTACTGAGGTAGTGCCAAGATCAGTTTGCTTTAATTGGATTAAGCTGTCTGTAGAAATTTTGAATAATATGACACATATTCACAGAGATTACCCTGATTATACACTTATAAGCGAAACATGCATAATACATAACCTCCTCTACATTGATCATCAATTTACAGAAGCATAAACATTCACAGGTGTACATAGAAGCATCAATCACACATATCAACACAATATTTTCCCGAGGAAAGCATCTCGCTAAAAACCCCAACTACCTGTATATTATAGTGATTGAATCATGTGACAATACATAGTACAATACTCCTCACAAGTACTCAGTACTACCTCCACATGCTACACACAATACAGCTCAGATCTGATCTCCAAATCTCCTCCGCTGCTTGCCTGCCTCCACTGCACAATACCTGCTGAGAATTGATGAGAATGGTTTACCAAACTCATATTTCACCTGCAAAGAATCACTCACACTGTGTTGGACGTGAGCACAGGCTGCAATTCTTGGTATTGGCCAATTCATTGGCATACTCAATCCCTTTGATTGTGCAAATCCTCATGCACAACTATAGTCACAACTAATAGCAATCTGATCCTCTAACACCTGTCCCTCCTGAACTGAACATGCACTGACATGCAACTGAGTTAACTGATGTATTATATAGTTGCATTATGAATTAATAACTTGTGAATTAATTAATAACTAATTCACCCAACTCATCTCTAGTCTATTGATCAGTTAGACTAAATACAACTAGTTTAACAAAGTTAAACTGAAGACAACTCCATCAACTGCACCTCCAATCCACTAAACTCAACTCACTTGAGTTCTAACTGAAGTCTTGCATGCAAATATTAGTCATCCCATAGGTAACCACGTATTTCCTTCTGGGATCTGCATGTACCACATCCGTAGCTCATCCTGAAGTGCTCCAAGAGAATAAGATCAAGTTTATAGTCCAAATATTATTATGAGACAATAATATTTGACTTTTCTATTTTTGACAGCTAGTCTAAAAATAGACTTTGATCACTCATACTGTGATCACTCATACTGTGGTCACCCATACTGTGGTCACCCATACTGTGATCACCCATACTGTGATCACTCATACTGTGATCACCCAGTTGGGATCAAAAATAGAACTTGCGCCATAATTTGCCTGTGGGCCCACTTAGTGAAGGCGACTCTTTTCACTAAGCTCCATCATCTTGTTGCATTCTCAACAAGCATTTCTTGTTGCACACTTTTCAACACTTTCTAATTCCTTTTCTGTCTCCCTCAATTGATCATTTAGTTTAAGGACTAAGTCCATCAACTCTTCATGCTTAATTTGGCTTTCCAAGACTTCCTGTGTCTGGGGGTGTTGTAGTTGAGGTATCTTCAATTGTTTCTTGAGGGCTGCAATGTCATAATTCTTCTTTTTGATTAATTTTTCAGTAGCCTTGATGTCTTTGGGATCATGTCCCAATTCAATTACCAAGTCTCCCAAAGACTTGATTCTGGTGTCTTTGGCTTGTGATGAGTCATTTTCCAACTGATACTAGGCCGAAATGTTATTCATTGAATTCTGCAACTGATGAGCAACCATGGCCTTTTCTGTAAGGGTGGAGTAAATCATTTATCCAGGCTACTAGTAAATCATTTCTCCAGGCTGCTTGTGAAATTCAATTTTTTCAATGGGATGAATATCCCTTGCCAATACTTCAAAGTCTATTTTCTTGAAATCTGCTGATGTTCTAGGTTGTTGTACAGTTGGCTTTATGAAGGATATTTGCATCTTTCCTTCCTTGATGTAAAAAGCTGACATCAACCTACTTTGATTAGGTGGTGTAAGATTGAAATACTATGCATAGGAATCCACCTTCAGTTTCTCATTTCTCATTTCAATTTCCCTGAACTTGTCCTTAATGTCCCTATCTCTATCAACAAGCTTATTTAATGAGGAGACTTCTACACTGAGCTGCCTTTCTAAAATTTTGGTTTTTGATGTAGATGGCTCCTGTGTTTCTCCATATGGAGTTGTGCCTTTTCTCCTGTCTAACTCAGTATTAGTTATTTCTATTGAGCCTTTTGTGTCCTCCTGCTTTGAAACAGGATTGAGCCTAGTCCTTTTGCTTTGGCTAGCTTCATATTGTACATTGGAAGTGTCCATACCTGAGTTGGATCCTTCTTCTCTATTCCTTTTGGGATTCTTTTCTTCATTATGAGGAGTCTACAAAATAGGAAGGGTACTCATGGTTCCTTCTTTCTCTAGTACCTACAGGAATGAGCTTTCATCAAGCTATTTCTCTAAATAAAGCAAGGTATTTTCAACATATACCTTTGTATTATCCCTGTCTATGAGAGTGTTTTCCAACCACTCAGACTGGTTTCCATATCTCTCTATTTCTGGTATAGGGTGATGAATGTAAGGTCCCAATTTGACCTTTTTTCTTAGTTTGGTTATAAACCCTTGAGGGTCATACCTCCACATGAAACGGTTCTGAAACTTCACTTGTTGCAGAATTTGATCTGCTTCCTCTCCTGCCTCTCTAGAATTGCAAGTAAAACGACCTAACTGATTTTTGACCTTGAAATGAGTCCTTTTCTTGGCTTCAACAAAGTTGATATCATCATTGTTCATTATCTGCCTATAATATTCCAGAGAAAATAACCTCATGGGGAGCTATTTGGGAAGTTTGTACGAGGAAAGCTGGCAACCATAGATTCTTATTTCGGTGTGATTTTGGTAAAGGTACCAATCTCCCACCTTAGTTTGTTTGGACAATTAGAGCACTCTTTTGATTTCTTGGCTTATTCTGGGTGGAGGGCTTCCCGTTAGCATGTTCATGACTGGATGGATGAAAGAGTCAATGAAGTCAGTGTAGGTGTATGGTGATGAATACCTGTGGAATAGTGGTGTCCAAAATATAACAAGACCTAGGTTGGCCTTTGGTATCCAACTTCTGGATGGTGAAAGGAAATCTGTTTGATTGATAATACAAAAACATGTGGTAAAGTATAGATGAGTACTTGAATACTCTCTCATTGTGCATTCTGGTAAATTGTTCATGCATCCTTTTAGCTATGAACTGGGCATAATTATACAAAGTAGCAGGAGGCTTTCCTAGGGTGAAAATGGACATGAAGGCTAGGATGAGCTCATCAACGAATTCATCTGTGGTATAGCCCAGAATACATGATATCATGGTTACAATTTTCTTGCCCCTTTCAGAGAAAATGGCAAAAACATATGGAGGGGCATCTGTAGGAATGTGCTGCTCCTCTACAATGAAAGTTTGGAATATTTGGGCCAGTCTAGATGGACTCAATTTGGTGTATTGGTATAAAAGATCCCTAATGGAGAGTGGGGTTAGGTTTGGACCGGGTTAGACTTGCAACATTTCATTGATTGACTCAGATGTAATAGTAAACAATACTTTTTGGTCTGGGGACATTATAGCTCTTTTGCTAGGAATGTAACAAGCATGGCACAGATGAACAATCTCAGGAAGACATGTACTTGTCGAAATTGGTATTTGGGCAAATTGGACTCCCAAAGGCCAATGTCATCAATATGGTTTAGATATCTGTCCTTACTCTAACAATGAATTTTGAGCAGGAGCGTAGAGGCACTTGTGTCTTTGATTTGAAAATCCCTGTCTGCCAGGGGAAGGTGTTCAAGGTCCAAATGGGGGGTTGTCACTGGTCTGACATCCATGACGATGGGGGCAGCCATAATTCAGTTCTTGTGGATTTGAATTTGACTTATACAGGTTTATATCAGAGATTTGATGGTAATTTGGAAGCTTTAAGAAGGGTTTGGACACACAGTTTAATTTTTAAAAGTAATTTCAATTAATTTTACTTAATTAAAACACTTTAAAGATTGAACGTTTTCAAATTGAAAGGGTGTCTAGTACTTTCTCTTCAAATACCTGGAATTTGGGTAAATTAACATCAAATTGGCATTCTCGGCAATTGCAAAAGTTTGAATGGGCTCTGGTACGAATTGAGAGCTTGATTTGGGTCTCTGCAACTTCTTTAGGGGTGAAATTGAGGTCAATTGGTGATTTCAATGTTTGAAGGTGTCCCAATGGTTTGCAGAGGTTTTCAAAGAAATTGATTGAAAAAAGGCCAAATAGGGCTTCTCGACCTTTGTATTGAACAACGGTCACTTTTTGGCAGGCAAATTACAAATGAACAGTGGGCGGTTTTTCGGGTTGGGCGGGGAGGTAGTTTCCCAAGCCATCGCACCACTTTTATGGAGGAGGTGGTATTTTGGCGAGGTAACCCGGTCTACTTTAACACTTGACACGTAGCAGATGGGGGCCCAGGAAATACCACTTTATCGGGCGGGTAAAGGTCGAATATCGAACCCGATATGGCTATGAACCGTTGGATTTGGGTGCTAACGATCAGACGACAGTCAGGTGATAGATTAGCATGGATGAAATGGGCAAAGGTTTTTTGGGGGCCCAGGCAATAATACTTTATCGGGCGGGTAAAGGTAAGATATCGAACCCGATATGGCTGTGAATTGTTGGATTTTGGTGCTAACGATCAGAGGACAGTCAAGTGACAGATTAGCATGGATGAAATGGGCAAAGGTTTTTGGGGGGCCCGGGGCTTCACTGTCGATCTTGGTGTACCAAGCACGGGGTGCTTACTTTAGCCCATACAAAGCCCTCTTGAGTCTGCACACATGCAAATCATGATCAAAGGTCTCGAAACCCTCTGGCTGCTTAATGTACACCTCCTCCTCAATCTTCCCATTGAGGAATGTTGTCTTCACATCCATCTGGTGGATCTTCCACCCCATCTGAGTTGATAGTGCTAATATCGATCTAATCGATGAGTACCTTGCTATGGGAGCAAAAGTCTCATTGTAGTCGATCCCCTCGACCTGTGAGAAACTTCGGGAAACAAACATTGCCTTATGTTTCTCAACACTGTCATCAACTGCCTGCTTTACCTTGTAAAGCCATCTAAAACTCACCACTGACTTGCCCTGAGGTCTTGGGACAACATCCCACACACTGTTCCAAATGATAGAGTCATACTCCTCTATCATTGCATCAACCCAGACTGGTTGTTGCACTGCCTCCTCGAATGAAGAAGGCTCAATATCTACATACTCCCCAATTAGGGCCATGTACCCAGTGTACCGCTCAGGCGACCTCCTCTGTCTGTGCTGAGAAGATGGTTGTCCCACATTCTCCCACGCATCTAGAATCAATCTGTCAGCTTCCCTTGAGTGTTTCCACCCATCTCTAGAAGTCTTAGCATGAGTGGATGTCTCCACTCCTGGATCCTCTGCATCAATCTGAGGCTCCTCCTTCTTAGGAACTGAAAGTTCCTCCTCTGCATGCAACTTGAGCTCCCTCTCAATTGATAAGCGCATGGCTTTCTTCTCGTTGAACTTCAGATCCATGTGTACCACAGTCCTCTGAGTGGAAGGCAGGTACACCCAATAGTTTTGGGGTGTATCCGTGTACCCCACAAGTATTCCCAACTCAGCTGTTGGGTCTAGCTTCTTCCTGGCATCTTTGGTCACATGACAGTAAACTGATGATCCAAAGATTCAGAAGTGACTTACATCAGGCCGCTTCTCGGAAAAGGCCTCCATAGGTGTCTTCATCCTCAGTATACGGTGCAGGCTTCTGTTCTGCAAGTATACTATTGTATTGCATGCATCAGCCCACAAATGTAGTGGTAGGCTTTGGTCATGCAACATCTCTTGAGTTGCTTCCACAATCAATCTATTCTTCCTTTCAACCACTCCATTCTGCGGTGGGTTATGGGGTGCTACCAATTCCCATTTAATTCCTTCTGCAGCGTAGAAGTCTTTAAACTGTTGGGAAACATACTCTCCACCATTGTCACTACGCAAGGCTTTTATTTTCTTTCCAGATTCTTTCTCTGCCAAGGCTTTAAATTCACAAAACCTCAAGAAGGTCTAATCCTTCTTTTGCATAAAGTAGATCCAGCATCTACGAGAAAAATCATCAATAAAAATAACATAGTACCTTTGCTTAGCGGTGGAGGCTGTGGAGAAGGGTCCACAAACATCTGAGTGAACTCGCTCTAGGATTGCTCCAGCTCTATTATCTCAATCCAAAAAGGAAGATTTCACATAATTACCCAAGGTACAACCTTTGCATGTATTCTTCTGCTCAAGTTTTCCCTTGGGTAATCCGGTACAAATCTGTTGCATGATCTTCAGTGCTCCATGGTGCAAGTGGCCTAGTTTTCTATGCCATAGCTCGCCAACATCTTGGCTCTGCACCATCTCAGCTTTGGAACTCAATGCAACATAGTCATCTACCTCCAGCTTGTAGAGATTCTTTACTCGAATCTCAATTCGCTTTGTCTGTCCAGTACCGATATTCCTCAGGAATACTTTTCCTTTACTAAAGACTACATCATAGCCTTTATCTTCTAGCATAGCGACAGACACAAGATTCTTCTTCAAACTTGGTACATACTTTACATCAATCAGGGTGAGGGGAGCTCCTTGCTCCCTCTGAAACACAACCATACCTTCACTTGAAACACGGTACTTTCCATCATCACCCATCTTGATCCACATCTGGAGATCCTTCTCCTCCAAGGTATTGAAAAGATTCTTATCACCTGACATGTGGAATGAAGCTCCACTGTCCAGGTGCCACACACATCCCACCATGGATGAAACCATGCATGCGATAAGCGAGAAATCCATCTCAAACTGTGAGGCCAATTCCTCACCATAAAATCCCTTCGAGGAACCCTTCTTGGATTTCTTTTATTGATAATTCGTAGCATAATGACCCACTTCATGACAATGAAAGCATCACAATTTCAATTTTTCAACCTTCTTCCCACCATGGGAAGAACTAGATTTAGGATGGGACGCCTTCCCTTTCTCTTTCCTCACCTTACTCGCTAAGGCTATATTTTCCTCATCATCTTGCTTCGATGAGGATCCATCTCTGATGCTTCTTCTTATTTCCTCCTGCATCAAATCCGACCAAAGTCGTTCCCAATTTGGTAGTTTTTCTCTTCCATTAACCAAGTCTTGGTAGCTATGATAGCTCTTAGGAATGCCGAGGAGTGCAAGACTCACCATGTCATCATCAACAGTCGTGATCCCTACACTTCCAAGCTCATTCCTGCAGGTGGTGATCTTGTTCAGATATGTAGAGATCATGTCACCCTTTTCGCACTTGATCTTCTGAAGCTTGTCTTTCAGCGCCAACTTCCTCTGATTGTTGTTGTTCTGATAGATCTTTTAATGTTTTCCACATCGAAAACAGTGTCTCCTTCCCATGGAGACTTGAGACTATGTGGTCTCAAACTCCCTCCAAAAGGATTATCCTTTCTCTAGCCACACATTTCTTCCATTCCGCTAATTGAGTAGCATCAGTCGGCTTGGGGACTTCTTGATCAATGAAGTCTTTTAAACCGTTATCTTCTAATAATGCTTCCATGCAATCCTTCCAAGCTATATAATTCGAGTTTCCATCAAGGGCATACTCGAGTCTTAAACCGTTGAACGCCATTGGTGAAATTGAGATGTGATAAGAACTCGATTTCTATATTTAGGAACCATAAACTTCTCCCTTCTCCCTTCTTGTATATTGTTCTTCATCTTGATCACCTTTTCTCTGATACCATGTCAAAATTCTCACTGTAGATCAACAGATTATGCAATAGACTAAAGCAAAATACAAGATCTACTTCTACAACAAACTTTGCAGAAGCTTAATTGAATTGAGCAAGATCAAGAGAACACATATAACTGAGAATGAGAAATCAATCACACACAACACAAAAGAAATAACCCAGGGAAAGCCTCAGCCTAAAACCCCAACCTCTGTATTATCATACAAGTGGAAATCTTGTTCAAGTTACAAAAAGAATCAACTCTCAAGCTATCCTGCTGTCTCTCCAATCAAACAATATAGCTCACAGACTGAATAGACACTGTATATGTCCTCCTCAAGCCCTCCAAGCCTCCTATTTCCTTGCACAGTTTTTCTTGGGGTCTAGTGAAGCCACATGTGTGAATTGGCCTCATCACACTCACAAAACCTGAAGAAGTAATTGTGCAATCCTCAAGGAAAGAATTCCTTCTGCATGCAAGAGATATTCACAATGGAATATTCTAGCAACTGATAGTACATTGTCCCTCCATCTGATCTCAACTAGGTCTCTGTTTGAACTGACATGCATGAGTTATTTATGAGAGAATATTCAGTTATCTGAAGTGCATCAGTTACATGCATGCATGCATTAACTAATTTAACTCACAATTAATTCAAAAAACTATTTGAATTAATCTAACTGGACTTGAGTCAGTTAACTGAGCCAACTAATTACAACTCAATATTACAACTCATCCTTATCTTTTTAACTGATGGATAAATTCCTCAATTAATGGAGAAACTGTTGCATGTCCCCACATAGACTTCATGTTTGATTTTCTACAACTAATTAACTCATGGTGAATTAATTAATTATTTTACAAACAATTGCTAAGATCAAATTCGAATTTTACTTCTCTATTTTAGTTCAGGGACTAACTAAAATAGGAAGGTATCCCGAAATGCTATTTATAGCAGTACTAAATTTAGCACTTATATATTTAGCATTTCTTGTTGCTATTTTCAATAGTCTTGTAGTTTGTTCAATGTAGATATGATGTATGCAAGTTTTAGGATCAATTCCTCTCATATCAGTGTATTCCCAAGCATAAACAGAAGAATGTTTTTGTAAAATTTCTACCAGTTGATTCTTTTGTAATTTTTCCAGGTTTTTATTAATATTCAAAGTTTTACCTAGAAAAATTTCTATTGAAGAATTCCCAAATTTCTCCACAGAGATCAAAGATACTTGTCTAGATGAGAGATATTCATTTTGACTATGGTCATAATGTGAGGAAGATTCATTATTTTCCAGTAGATTTAAAATTTGGTCCTCGTCTCTTACTTGTTCAGTAGTGAAAACAGGTTGTATATCATCATCATCATCTATCCATTCCTCATTATCTATTTCAATTGTTTTTTTTTCAAGTGGGTATAATGTAAATTTCTTTGTAGAATTTTCATCTAAGATAAACATGTCACCTGATTTACAACCGATGAAAACATCAATTGTAGCTAACCAAGGTATTCGTAGGATTAATTGATGTGCTCCTAGATTATTCTTGGGTGTTAAGAGCATGAAATCGATAGGTTATTCCCAAGAATCTAAGGATACACAAACATCTTCTAACACACCATCGGGTTTAATTACCGATTTGTCTTCTAATTGTAACAGTGTTGGTGTGAATTGAAGGTTAGGAAGTCTAAGTGAATCCATAACTTGTTTACTTATTATGTTTATGGATGCTCCTAGATCAATCAATGTTTTTGATATTTCAATTCCATTGATGTGAATTTTCACAATGGGTCTCCCTGGATCTATATATTTTTGGATTTTTCTTTTCCCCATCATGACGTCTACAATTTTCCCAACTAATTGAATTCTTTTTATCTCTTTTCTTTTTCTTCCTGATCTTTGAGTACTTAATTCCTTAATTGTTTCTGCAAAGATTGGTATTTGTTTTATGGCTTGCAATAAAGGATTTTTTATACAGAAATTTCTTAATTCATCCATCATATTATAATCAGGCAATGTGATTTTTTTCTACTCCTTCATCAATTTTCAACTGTTCAGGAAAAGGTGGTTGGTTGTTCTATAATAGGATTGTTTATTGGAACATTTTCTGTTTGATTATTCTCTTTTTGAGGGAGAGAGGTTTCTCCTTCTTCAGATTGATTTTTATGTTTTTGAAGAGTTGTCCTTGCTTCCTGAATAACAACAATGGGTTTTCTTTGCAATACTCTTCCAGACCTTAATTGAACATTATTTAGATATAGTGGAGTTATTACATAGGTTTGAGGATTTTTCCCTTCCATGTTGTAAACAGGTTGTTGTTGTGATATTTTATTATTGGGATTCGAAAGTGGTTGAGCGGGTAATTGATTTGATTTTTATGAAAATGGTAGGGAGATCCGTGGTTTTTGATTTTGAACTTGGACTTGAGGTAATTGATTAGCTTGAGGAATTTGATTAGATAGGGGTAGGAATTGTGGTGGAAAATTAGGATATGATGGTGAATATTGTTGATATTGAGCATAAGCCCCATAAGGATTTTCCCATCCTTCATTCCAAGATTGTGATTGTGGCTGAGCTTAAGGCTACCAAGATGGATTCCAATTATTTTGTGAAGACTAAACAAATTGTTGTAATCTAAAGCCTTTTGGTTGATTTGTTTGAGAGTTTTGCCATGGTTTCTTGGAAATAAAGTAAAGCAGGTCTACTTGTTCTGGTATACCCTCATCATTAAATACATCCTTGAGACCTGGTAAAGAAGGAAATTCCTTAATGTCATGGTTATCTACACATATGGCACATGTTTCTATAGTTTTTAAGTCTAAAGGACATCCTTTTATAGCATGCTTCTTTCGACATCTAGGACAGAAAATGGATAATGTAACATTTTCGGATTTTTTCTTGTTCTATATTTTAAGGGTGTCTATTTTTTCACTTAGACTCCATAACATATCCGTCTTGAAAGTATCAAGCAAGCTTCCTAAATCTTCCCTACTGACTGTCCCAGCTGCAGATTTATTGATTCCTGATGATAAGAGAGAGTCTCTAAGACTTTTTCCAACTCGTGCTTTACCCATTGAGATATGTACACATAAATCACATATATCTGCGAATGGTAATTGAGAAATATCTCCTTTTCCTTTTAAGTTAAGGAGATCGATCCATTCATGTTTGATAGCTTTGAGTAGGAGGGCTTTCAAAGTTTCCTCATCCAAATTATCCATTTTTTCTCTTTTAATATTATAGACAAATATCTTGACTAAGTCTTCAAGATTCTCATCTTCTTTTTGTGTCATTTTGAAGACTTCATCTTTAATGTTATGAGGCATACAATAATCTCTATATTTCTCTAAGAAAGCTTCTTTCATTTGTGCCCATGTCCTTATAGAATTCATCCCTAGACTCATGAACCATTTTAATGTTGAATCCTTTAAGGTAGCAGGGAACAATTTCAATTTTTGAGCATCATGTAGATAATCATATGATCTGCATAATACTTCAAATTCGAAGAGAAATGTCTCTGGGTCTTCACTTATTTTTCCATGGAAATTAGGAAGAATAGAAGGTGAAATATTTTTCATTGTGAGGGTTGTATCTTCATCAAAAATGGGAAATCCAAAAGGATCTTGATTTCCTCTACCTCTACCCCCTCCTCTATTTCTATCTCCACCTCCTCCTCTACCTCTTCCTCCTCCAATCCTATTTTGCTCACCATTGACATTGTGTACCTCACCTTCCCCTTCTTCATCCATGATAGATTCTTCAAGACTAATGTACGGTTCTTCTAATTCTTCTAGTTCCTCTATCAGTGGATAGCCAAAATAAGTTTCTTGTTCCTCTTCTTCATTGGGAATTTCTAATTCTTCTCCTAAAATTTTTTCAGTGGAAGATAGATAAACTACTCATGTAGTTGGGGATGTAGGATTTTCTTCAATTACAGCTTTATTAGATGAAGTAAGGGAAGTTCTGGATTGGATTTCTGATCTTGAGACTTCAAGAAGTCTTCGTTGTCCTACAAATGGAATTCGGATTTGAGTACGTGGTGTGGAACTTCAAAGTCGTGGTGGAGTGAGTGGATTTGTGGGGATTAAAATTCTTCCTCGTCCTACAAATCTACCTCTAGAGTCTCTTTCCCTATGCATATCATGTTTTTAATTCATGATTTTTTTTAACTTCTATTTGTACTTTCTCAGCAACGGCACCAAAATGTTTAGTCAATTTATTGTTGTTAAATTGCAAGCATGAATTATCGACCATGGCAGGTAAACTGATGAAGTACAAGTGCACTGTATGTGCTAGAAGTTACTCTTTTCATTAAGTTGTTTATGTTATGGTTAATTTATAAATCTAGAATCAGTATGGAGATGATGTTACTGTCTATATTAGAGTATTATCCTTGAGATTTGTTAGCTGGTTATTCTAAAATTAATATTAATGGAATTGAACTTTGTGGGGTGGTTGAATAGTGATCCTAACTCTACTCTGTTAGATTGTTTTTTATTATGTTTGGATTTTTATGCTGCAGCGAAACTAGGATAACTATGAAAGCATGGAATGATGTGAAGGAAATCCTACTTTATCGAATTCGAAAATGAAAGATGTTTGAATTCAGTTGCTAAGAAAAGACTGTCACTCTTAACTAATGCAGCTTCACTCAATGCAAAAGTAAATCAAGAACGAGATTACTAATCTCTGAAATAATGAAACTAAGAAACGAAATGACTGAATTATACTAGGTAGAAAGCAAACGGAATGATTGAGTTATGCTAGGTATAAAGCAAATGAAATTACTGATGCAGATGTCAATTTAATCGCGAACTCCACTAGACTACATCCTAAAAATATAAAACAGAGCATCCACAAATTAATTCTAAGAAACAAAAGGAAATATACTTCCAGTGAATCAAAGACCTGATCTGCATGTAGGGGCCCTCCACAAGGCAGTCAGCAAATTTAACCAACGCAACAAAAAATGTATGAAACAAGATCTATTAATCATAAAATAGTTTCAACATGATGCTTTCAAAATTACATATGGTGGCACGCACCAAAACACAGAGAGGCCATTGTTCTTATAACATTTTCCTAATTAACAACATGAGAAATTCAAGCCTGGTTATATTTGCTACAATCCTTATCAAACAAAATCATATCGCTTATTCATCGATTTATTATTTGAAAAATCAAATCGATAATATCTCTTGAAACTCGAACTCTATTCCGGCACATTATCTTGCAGTTGACTCTCATGGTTGACCGTGTTGCAGTGCGATTATCTTGATGGATTGGTTCGAGTAAACAGGAAGAAATCAATGAGGGGATCATTTTCTATCTACCCATATACTCCTTTGTTGAGCTGATGCACTCAAACCTTGTCAACAATGGAAGTAGTTGTGGATCTGTGGATTAGCTACAAAATCAAGTCAATTCCGTAGCTAAATGCAAACTTTAATAAAACAATAAGGTATATGGACAAAATATGAAAAAGATGACATATAAGTTCTTACCTTACCAAAACCTTATATTTATTGCATTTATTTAGATGATAGGAATAGGAAAAAGGAGGAAATATGGCCAAAAAGGGTGTCAAGGTAAAGCAGTTCTTGGACTCTACAGCGTTGGAGGATAAGATTTCACAAGAGGTATGGACTGGTAAGAAACATTCTCTTTCACATATGAGGGTATTTGGATGTGATGCATATGTACACATTCCAAAGGAGAAACGAACAAAGTTGGATAGTAAATCTGAAAACTGCATCTTTATTGGGTATAAGGATGGTTTAAAAGGTTTTAGCTTTGGAACCCATTAACAAGGAAGGTTGTGTACAACCAAGATGTGGTGTTTAGAGCGGTGAAAGATGTTATTAAACATGAAGTCCTACCTAAGGAACCTGAGAAGATAGAGTTTGAGCTAAAGGAGGAAGAATCAGATTCTAGAGCAGAAGAGGAATCAGAAGATGAAGAGCCACAAACTTCGGTTGTGAGAAGATCAGTTCAAGAAAGAAGGGAGCCAGAAAGGTATAGTCCATTTGCTTTCTGTTCAAATATTGCTTTACTTATTACTTATGATGATCCCAGAACTGTGAAGGAAGTAGTAGATTCAGAGGATGACAAACTCTCGAAAGAGGCCATGATTGATGAAATGGCATCTTTGCACAAAAATGAGGCTTGGAATCTGGTGGAGTTGTCGGCTGGAAGGAAACCCATTGGCAGCAAATGGGTGTTCAAGAAGAAGATGAATGCAAAAGGAAAGGTGGAGAAATAAAAAGCTCGGTTGGTAGCAAAAGGTTATTTCCAAGTGCTGGGAATTGATTTTGGTGATATTTTTTCTCTTGTTGCCAAGATAGCTTCTATTAGATTACTTTTATCTGTTGTTGTTGCTTTTGATTTTGAGGTAGAACAGATGGATGTGAAGACAACATTTCTTCACGGGGATCTGGAAGAAGAGATCTACATGAAGCAACCTGAAGGCTTTGCGATGAAGGGTAAGAAAGAATTGGTATGCAAGTTAAAAAAGTCTCTATATGGGTTAAAACAGTCACCAAGGAAGTGGTATCATAAATTTGATACATTTATATGGGGACTTGGCTTCACTAGAAGTAAAGCAGATCACTGTGTTTATTTTAAATTAATTGGTGACCGTGTTATTTATCTAGTCTTATATGTGGATGATATGTTGTTGGTTGGAAATGACAAAGAAATTTTCCAGGACTTGAAGACCAAATTCTCCTCCAAATTCGACATGAAATATCTTGGTGCTGCAAACTATATTTTGGGCATGGAAATTAAACGAGATCAGGTAAAGAGGAAGCTTTGGTTAAACCAGAGGAAGTATGTCAAGACAATACTATAGAGGTTTAATATGCAGGATAGTAAACCGGTGAAGGTTCCTATTCCTCTAGGTGTAAATTTATGTGATGAACAATGTCCCAAGACACAAGAAGAGGAAGAGGACATGTCCCATGTTCCATATGCAAGTGAAATCATTAGTCTGATGTATGCAATGGTCTATACTAGACCAGACATTTCACATGCAATGGGAGTATTGAGCAGGTTTATGTCAAAACCAAGGAAGGAGCATTGGACAACAGTGAAATGGGTTTTCAAGTATTTGCGTGGCACTAGTGATTATGGTTTTTGCTAGCAAGGAAGACCAGGATTGGACAAAGTTTTAGAAATCCGTGGCTTTGTTGATGCAGACTGGGCTGGAGATATGGATCAAAGAAGATCTACAAGTGGGTATGTTTTTAACCTATTTGGAGGTGTAGTCAATTGGATGAGTAAGAGACAATCTATAGTGGCATTATCAACTATAGAGGCAGAATACAGGGCAACCACTCATGCAAGCAAGGAAGCAATTTTGTTGCAGAGACTGTGTTCAAGTATGGGGTTAGTACAACGAGTTATAAGGATAGACTGTGATAGCAAAAGTGCAATTTTCTTGGCAAAGAACCCTACTTATCATTCAAAGACAAAGCACATTGATGTCCAATATCACTTTGTGAGATATGGTAGAAGACAAAAAGGTGTTGTTGGTAAAGGTGGACACTTTGAAGAATATTGCAGATGCATTGAAAAAATCAGTGAGCTCTGAGAAGTTCTCTTGGTGTAGAGAAACAATGGGCATTGCAGGGCTGGATCAATGACTAAGCTCTCTTGCGCCCCCCTGTGGAAAAAAAACAACAAGTGGGAGAATGTTGGGTTGTGTCAGGGGCAAAACCCAGGGGAATTTTTTTTTTGGACCCTATATTAGGTGGGCGGACCTAACTATAGTTTTGTGCATGGATTGTGCACATGGTTTTGGGCGCGATGGTTTTTGGTCCATGGTATTTTGTAGGTCCGGTCAAGGGAAGTACGGTTATGTTCTAATCCAGGGTTAATGGATTTGGGTTTATGGATGCTTTGGCATGTATATATATGTATTGTAACATTGAAGGGAACATAATGAAAAATCAATCTAGTAGTCCCGATTTTGGGATCTAGGGGGAAATATCTGTGTATATTTGTTTTATGTGTTATGCTCCTGCCATTGTTTATTTTCTATTTTTTAGAATTCGTATGAAGGTAATTTATGTATGGGGTTAAAACCTATGATTTGATCCCTCTCAGCTCATGTTAGATCTTTGGTTAAGATGGATCCATGTTGGTTATATAATAATAAAATTATTATTATTATAATATAATAATAATATAAAATGAATAGTCTTCTTACAATGTTATGTCGCCACATCGCACACTGAGTCACTGCCAGTAATCGGAGGTTGGGAGTCGGACCCAGAAACAATGAAATTGAGTGCCCTCATGCATAGTGCTGACTCTGACTGGCCCTTCAGCTGACTACTGCCACACTGGCCACTGAATCGCTACCACATGGAGCATGAATGATCTTCTTATAATGTTATCCTACCACATGGAACATTGAAGTCGTTGTTAGTAATCAGAGGTTGGTTGCGACCTAGAATAAACCTCCTACATGACAGGAAGCCCGGCCATAGACGTCACTAACTTATAGTCGGTGATGAGCTCGTTGGTGAACAAAAAGAAGTCCTGACCATGGGGAACAACACGTTACAATGGTTGAGAGTAGTCAAAGGACTACGACACCATCACATAGTCAGTAGTCGGTCATCTAGAGTAAAGGTAATGCCATAGAGGAAAGTTGACCATAGTCGCCCTTGACTTTTAGTATGGGGACAATGTGTTCTGGGCAGAAATTCGTACACATATATATTGTGCAAACTTGGAAGAAGACGTCCAACACAACATTCGAGGTATGGAAGTTCAAGCAAGTTTATTTATAGAATTGTCAGATAGTAAATGTGATGGTAAATATTACGCTCATAATCATACATTACGTTAGTTCTATTTCCATACAAATAGATGATCCGATGACAGCCTACCTTTGTCATCATACATTGAACATCCTTGTGAAATAAGACTCAAGGGCTCTCGACCAATGAGAACCTAAATAAATATAATTCATTTTTTTTTTGTACTAATGTTTACTTTCGAAGTTGTCTCTTTAATGTTTGGTCAGCCAATGATTAATTGAAGGGTCAACACAAATTGATTACGTTATGTCTTGCCACTAGAAGCGATAATAAGGATTGGATTGGAATGAGGGAAAAAACATTGAGCAATAAAAATAAAAGGTTCCCTAAATAATTTCAAAAAGAGTACTTTAATGAAGCCATAATTTAGCCTAGAAAATATTGGAAATTCCGGTAAGATTTTGGCCAAAATCTGATAGAAATTTTGGGAAATTTGGGTTACCACTATGAAGCTTTAAGATTTTGGATGCCCTAGGGGTTTTTGATGGTGCTGAATCCATATCCACCATCAAAAACGATTTTAACACTCCTATAATTAGAATAAAAAAAATAGATAAATTCCAGCAAAAAAATTAGCTTTGAGACAAAATTATAACCTCTAGACAAATCATTTCAATATTATATTAATAATTCCCTATTCAATTAATTATTTTGACGGTATATGATCAACATATTGATAGCCCCCTATTCAATTACTTATTTTGAGGGTACAAAATCAACGTATTGGTACCACCCTATTATTTTAATTATTTTGAGACTACAGGATGAACATATTAGTACCACCCTACCCATTTATTTTGTGGGTACGGTATCAACATATTGGCAGTGACGTACACAATTATTTTGTGAGTACCATCCAAACTGATCATTCCAATGCTTAGCATGCCGCCATTACCAAGAAGAGCATCTTAGTGGAATTTGACGGAGTAGTCTTTAACGCGACTTTTTGAAAGCTTTTCCGGCGATTTTTTCTGGTGAAAATTCGGCAGTAATTTATTGGAATCCAAGTTTGATAGCTAATTTCTGCACAATGAAACCGTCTCAGGGGTTTTTCAGGGTGCTGAATCCGAATATGCAGTTAAAAAACCATTTTAACTGCAACAAATCATGATTTCATCTCAATTTCTTCTGCCGGATTCCGTCACCGGAATCTCAAAAAGTCGCATTATAGACAACTCCGAATTTGACAACCTGTGAAACGCTTTTTAAATTTTTTGAACGTATTTGATGTTGAATAAGGATTTAGAAAAAACTGAAGCCGCTAAATTTATGATTGGTTAAACTACATATTTACAGGTAGAGAAGGTGAATGACTCCCATCTAAATCTAAAAAATCTTTTTCAGATTTTGTTGGTTTTTTCCGATGAATTCTTCTCATTTTTCTCTTTGAACTCTTTAGAGTGATAAATGCAATGGAATTTGTACCTCAATAAGTTATTGTTCATGCCAGTTTCATTAATATTTTTTCTTTCATTACTAATTTCATTAATAAGTTGTATTATATGTGATAGCACTAGAGATCACAAGGGACTGCTCAAAAGAAACTACTTTTATCGACGATGGCCTCTTCTCTAACTTCTTAGATGTCTTCTTTGACTTCTTGAATAACTGGCCTCTTCTCTAACTTCTTAGGGTGTATTCTTTGACTTCTTAAATTTTTTTCAATTAGTAGATGATCCTATTCAGCGAGACAAATGTTGTTTTTAGATGATTACTACAAATTTAACTTTAATTAATGTGCACTAATTAAAATAACAATTATGAAAAACAAATGATTGTTACTGATTTGCAAAAAGGTAAAATAACCATCATGAAAAACCAGTGATTTTCACCAAATTTTCAATGGGTAGGAGAAGCAATTTTGAGATACCCTTTGTTCATCATTTTAAGTTTTAGGTGGACGCACGAGTGTAAATTTTTTCATCTCAGAATATGCACAGAACGGTTTTTTTCCATTTTAAATTGGGCTATGGAAAATTTTGAAACGTCAATAGTGATAAGTGGAAAAAATTTGAAATTGTAAATTTGACATCTCATAAATTCTAATGCTTAGTTTAAACAAAGGTCAAGTTTTTAAAACAGAAATTAAGTTAAAAATTCAGCTTATTGTAATGTTTGTTTTTTATCACCATTCCTTAGTAGATTGGCTGGAAATTAGATTCTTATAAAAATTAAAAGGATTATCTAGAAAAATTGGATCATTGGCATTACCAATTTACATAGATCCTAAAGTGACCAGCATCGAAACATGTCTTCAAATTTTCATTTAAGTCCAGAACAATTTGAAATTCAGACGTTCTGCCGGACCCTTGGATTTCACCTTCACCTTTAATTTCCCTAACGGTGAGCCTTATCTACTCTGATGCATGCAGCACATTTGGGGCAACAATTATCCAGCCTGTGTGCTGCAGTACTTATTGGGCAATAATTATCCAACGTGTTGTGTGATGCGTGACAGTTAATGCGCAGCTACCAGATATATTCATCATTGGATCTCAGCGAATATACTGATTTATATCGAACTATGTGCATATACAGCGGCAGCTGGCTGGATAATTGTTACTGTATGCTGCCCGGCAAAAAAGATAAAGTAACCTCAACGGCACCAGAATCCTTTTCTTTTGTTGCGGTGGGGTCTGATCGACAAGTATGTGGGCTCATTGAAGCATATTTCCATGAAGAAACAAGGACTGGTCAGATACGGCAGTGGAATCGACGTTTAATTAATACATTATTTTCTTCTTTGGGTGCACACTAAAAAGGGACTGAGAGCAGGCTTCCTGAGCAGAACAGTCAGGTACCTACTCGATGATGCAGGGTTTCTGTATTTTAATTGACCTTCAACAACACTTCCAGGAAACAAATATTTAACATGCGCATCTAAAACGACAAAGCAAACAAATATTTCACATGATTGTGAATGTGTGTGTGATTGATCTATAAATTTTGCACAATTCTAATGTTTTTTAGGAATTTTTTTTAGGAGCTAATCAATTTTTGCATTAAAAAATAGAGCTTTAATAACCAAAATGTTTTAGCATTTTAGCAAAAACTCTAAAATATAAAATAATTAGGCAACACACCAAAAATTTTATCTTCTTATTTTTCCCTTATCAAGATGGAAAAGTATTTATAGTAAATTAGTAATTAGTGAAATGCTTAATAATATTAAGCATAGTCAATTTACTCTACTACTTTAATTATATATATGATAATGATAATGAGAAGAAATTTATGATTTTAAACACATTAACATAGTTATGAGAAATAAAAGAAATTTGATAGTAATAATGATAATTCGTCATGATATATGTTAAGTGAAAGAAGATGAGAAACATCTAAGCTATGAAAAAAGATCAAATCCAATGCTAATCAGGATCATCAATCTTCTATACATGCAAACATTTATTTTTTTGATAAGAGTGGACACTTTTGAGTGTTTCTTTTAGTTGTGGTTGAAAACCTAAGGGGTCGTGACCTTTATAATAATGGTGCTTTGTTAAAGGGAAAAGGGATGATGGAGTTGGTGATAAGTCAAAACTCACCCAAGCATCTTGTATCACTCCATAAGGACAAAGTAGTGATAAGTCATGGTGGTGTCAAAATTATATGAAAGGAGGTAATAGTGAATCTTAGTGTTCTTCTTAGAGGAGGTAGTGAAAGAAATAGTAATAAGGGCATTTTTAGATTAATCGACTTGTGCAAATGTGGTACTATTGGCTTCAAACTTTGTAAAGGTAGGTCATTGCATATGATAATTAATAACCTCAACACTTTTGTTGGAGGACCTAGTTTTGGGATTTTTGTAAGCAATGGAAGCTTTGAGGATCTTGTGAATCTCTTTAGAATAAACCTTGGAAGCTAGGCATAACAAATATTGTAGAATCAATAATTGAAGCTAGTTATTAGGAAGTTTTGTGGGAGTTTAGACTTTGTGGAGGATTTAGCAAGGGTTTTGAGGTTTGAAAGTTGAGGCAATGTACCTATAGTCTAATAAGTGAAAAGGAAGAGAAGGTGTGTGAAACCATTGAAAATTGGGCCAAATTGGTGCTAGGTGAGGACATATGATTAACTAAATACTCCAATGAAAGATAGTGATCTAAATTGTATCATTGTATAATTGTTCACCTATCTTGTATCATTTAGGTGGAAAAAATGAAGGAATTGGTTCATAGGGTCCATTCAGAGGCAAGTCCTAGTGCGGTGATTTGAGGTCTAGAAACTTTCAATGCATGTTTGAGGCATCAAATGACACTTTTCAGGGTCATATCTTTGAAAGCATCATTCCTAGCTCATTAATGTTGTTTTGCACATTGAAATTTTTTCAAACAGCGTGAAAATAACCTCAATTGGAGTTTGTATGTGGAAATTATGCCTCACATAAGTTTCCCTATCCTATTGACCACCATGGTACCGAATATGCCACATTGGCCCCCATTACTCACATATGTAGGGCTAGTCATATGTGGGCTTTCAAAAAGATTCTAGAAGGTACAATGCCTTAACACTAATTAACCAAAATCCTAATCTAGATGGTCATCAATTTATGCTAAACATTAGGCCACTAAGAAAGGAAGGGGCTGCGTTCTTTTGGTACTATTGTTGTTCCATAGGTGAACTAAGCATTTAGGAGTGGGATATTTAAATATAACATAGGAGGTAAAATATTTTGTAGCAACTTTTCAGTCCATAATGTTCACAGAAACTCCATAGTGAATGTTTGTTTCCTTATACTTGCATTTGATAACTATGAAAAAGAGAGTAGAGCGCATGCCTCACCTTCTAGCTAGGCTTTCTTCCATATTGTGTTTCGTAGGTAACATCATACATTTCTAATTGTTGTAACTTGTAATTCAACTTAACAACATCAATCTGTAAGACAACATCCATGGCACATAAGTGCAAGGATCCAAACAACCACTACAACCATTACAATATCAATAGCCACACTTAAAGATAAGTGTTAGTAGTTACATCTCTAATTGACTCTGATAAGTATTAGTAGTTACATCTCTAATTGAGTCCAAAACAACTATAAAAAAGAAGTAAGAAGAAGAATCCACTAGCCATGAATGTGCCTAGCAAAATCTTGGTGTAATTCAAAAATTCCATGAAATTAGGTTAACTAATTCCAATATATTCGACATATATAGTATTTTAATTTTCCTTATGATCTAGGATTAATTATATAAGGGTTGAGTAAAGTTTTTATTATATTCATTATAAATGGTTGTACTACCATATCTAATATCAACCTAGATCTATCTTAACTCTGGATCTACCAAGTATCAAGAGGATCAAATCTCTTTGCATCTTAAGATATTTCTCCCCTTTTAAATATGTTATATTCCACATGAATACCATGAGTAATACAATGAGTCTTCATAAACCTAAATCTCAAAAACCACTGATATCTTGACCAAATCAAATATACTTTAACTATTCAATAAAAAATAATAATAACATAAAATTTTTATTTTAACATAATCTTATTTTTATTTTATTTTATTTCCACAAAATTAAAAGTTTTACATTACAATAATCTTTTTATTTAATTTTAATTTTTATATATTTTGAATTTACACGACTAAACATTATAATATCTCTTAATTTAATTTTAATTTTTATATATTTTGAATTTACACGACTAAACATTATAATATCTCTTAGATACCGAGTTAGACGCAATAATACATTTTTTTTATAATTACCGATGATTTAATTATACGGTTTTGATTAAGGTTCACACTTAACATGTTATGGATTTAGAAAACAAATGTAGTGTATGTTTCAAATATATTGCTTTCCCTATGGCTTCCACATGATATCGCTTGAAATTTAATGAAGAATCTTGTACCACGTGGAGATTTCTTTTAGTATATGGAGTTGAAATTTAATGAAGAATCTTGTACCACGTGGAGATTTCTTTTAGTATGTGGAGTTTATAACTAAGCATAGATTGGAATAGTTTATTTTTTAATAAGTTTGATATCACTTGAAATTTAATGAAGACTCTTATACCACGTGGAGATTGTTTTTTAGTACGTGGAGTTTATAACTAAGCATAGATTGGAATGGTTTATTTTTTAATAAATGTCTTTTCAATTTATTGAAAGGTAGGTATAATATATATTATTCGTTTTAAGGACAAATCTCCATGTATTGAAAGCGACGAGGGTTGTTCATGACTAGTTTAATTTGCTTTTCTTTTGGCCCAGATTTATCTAGCAAATCTAGCATTGAAAGGGAATTTTCTCTTTCTCGTCTTTATGTATGTAGGTTTTTTTAAACGGAAAGTTGTTAACTTTATATTGTTTATTTTTTATTTTTTAATTATTGTCATTATTTTTGTAGTGATATAATATATAGCATCAATGTATTGTTATTAGTTTGTGTCGTAAAAAACAAATTTGCATAGATTTTGTTTTTTCGAGGCATGATGTCTCAAGGTCGCTGCTAGGGATACCAAACTATGAGGCATGAGGTCATTTTAGTACTGGATAAATGAACGAATGGCCTCCATGCCATGTTTCTACCTGCTTCAACAACTCCAACCTTCCCTCCTTGATCGATGCCTGCGAGGCACTCTGTACCTTATTATATTCATGAGACCTTTCTTCACGCTTCTTTAGTCCTTTGAAGTTGTTGGAACAATGAACTCCTACACATTCTCACTTGCATTGCACTATTGTAACACGAGATGCGAGTCTCTGAGTAGATACAACTGCAATGGCATCGTTGCTCCTCCGCTCGTTGCAGAGAGGTCCAATATTATTGTTTATTGTTAGAATTATAACAAGAAAATGCTTCATTTGACTTGTGCCTTGGTCAAATGGAGAAATTTGATTTTCAACATCAGCAGGATGACTTGCATTGCAGTTCACTGGAGTGACATGGCCTTGTCTCCCAGTTAAATCAGTAAATTCGAGTTTATAGGCTAGAAGTAAAGTTGTGCATGGGTTATTGCTAAAATTTAGCAATCTAGTGGACTTATAGTTAGTTAAACTCAGTTATTTGGGCTCTAGTCATTAGTGGAGTTAGTAGGAGTTCAGTTGAGTAGTTATAACAATTGTTAACTCACTAATCTATCAGTTAATTGATCAATTTACTAAAAATAGACCCAGACATGCATGGAATTCGAATTGCCTAGTTTGAGTGGAAGAAAAGGCATCATTGTATTTATAATTGTATATTATTGAGTGTACAATGTTTTTTGCACTAAGAAAGTGATCAATTCCTCAAGCTATTGCGCAAGGAAATAAGGAATTCTCCTATTTTTTAGGGTCTAATTCCTCCAGGATTGTGCAAGGAAATAGGAGGTTGGATGAGGCTTGAATTTTCTAAGTGTTGGCCAGAGAAAGTCAGGAAGCAGGAGAACGGGATTGCAGTGCAAGGTGTGCTTCAAAGTTGAAGAAAGACATTGTAATTATTTCTCTTTTCATCTGAATTAATGCAAAGCAGCTGAGGGGTTTTTCCTAGCTGGGTTTCCCTATAAATCATTATGTTCTTGTGGTTTTGATGGTTGCATGTCATTGCATGTGTTTCTAAATTGTGATTTCCATGCTGTAGAATAGTAGAGGAAATTTGTAATCTCTTGTTTATGTTTGAATTCATCGGTAGCAACAAATTTCTATTAATTTCTACATTTATTTGTTTGGGAAGGCAATCGTTGGATCTAGTGTTGAATTGTGCAAGATGACCAATTGTAGAAGGATTTTGATTTGCATGCTCTTGATTAGAATGCTCTTCATCTATGGTTGGGCACCCCATTGTTTTGCAACAAATGCATTTGGAGGAGAAGCAACACCTGTCAACAACAAAAATTTGATCTCTATTGTGGAAAAGTAAATAAACCGTTCACACTACCTCTACTTTGATAGACTGGGTTTAATTCAAGAAATCATACATTTGCTATCAAGATTGATCATTAAGTATGTACTTTTCTGTTTAAATTCAGTCGTTGGTTATTTGACATTGCACAATTATATGTCTTTCATTGATTCCATTTCTTATGCAGAATAAATATCATCAGTACAAGACAAGAGTTGGCATTTTTATTAGATGCAATGAGTAACCCTATTGATGATCGTCAGATGGGGGGGTCCAATTGGTGCCAAAATAGAAAAAGGCTTGCAGATTGTGGCGTTGGATTTGGGAAAGATGCCATTAGAGTTAGAGAGGGAAGGGTTTATGATATTAGAGATCCTGGTGATGATCCAGTGAATCCATGGCACAACACTCTATGTTATGGGGTCATTCAGGGAAAACCCCTATGGATTTTTTTTCAAGAGAGACATGGTAATCCAACTAAAGGAGGAGATGATGATGGATAGTTACAAAACAATAGATGGACATGGAGTCAATGTCCACATAGCAAATGGTTTGTGGATCACCATTCATGATGTGAATCATATGATATTCACAATGTTCACATTCACAACTGTAAGAAACCAAATCAAGTAGGAGACACTTTCGTGAGGGATTCTCCATCTCATTATAGGTTTAGAGGGATAACAGATGAAGGTAGGATATCCATCCTTGCCTCAACCAACATTCGGATCAACCATTGCTCCTTATCTAAATGTGAAAATGGTCTCATTGATGTCGTCAACGCATCGACAATAATTATTATTTCAAACAACTACCTCACTGACCATGGCAATGTTCCACATTCCATCCATCCCATGTCTTCCTGCGTGCCTTTATTAAGCATATCAATTCTCATTTTCACCGTTAATTTCTTTCTTCTTTCTTGAAAATTTATAACAATAGTTGTTATGTTGTTCTATGTGTGTATTTGAGTACTATAGGTGATGTTGTTAGGTCATTATGCCAATAATATTTAGGAAAAAATCATGCACCCATTTCATATATGCAGATACGTAATAACATACATGCCACCACATGACTCTCGTTAAAAGTAAGTTTATATTAAATTTTTAAATATAAATATAAACTTCAAATTAAATGGCTATACACTACCAAAATATTATGAAGCAAATAAAGACTCACATCTTAAAGGGAAGAATGAAAGACTTGTTTGTATTAAGATAGCACCATTACCAAGAAGAGCTTCTTAGTGGAATTTGACAACTTGTGAAATTGTTTTTAATTTTTTTTTAACGTATTTGATCTTGAATAAGAATTTAAAAAAATTTGAAACCGTTATCCATCATAAATTTATGGTTGGTTAAGCTACATGTTTACAAGTAGAGAAGGTGAATGGTTCCTATCTAAATCTAAAGAAATCTTTTTCAGATTTTGTTTGAGTCTTTTTTCTTTATGATGAATTTTTCAATGCCATGGAACTAGTACCCAATCAAGTTGTTGTTCATGCCAATACCATTAATAAATATTTTTTCTGTAAAAGTAAAACGTTTATTCAGCTGTTTTACTCAAAAACGTAACGGGAAAAGTGTTTTTTTAGTAGAATTCCTTATATGTGATAGCACTAGATATCACACGGGATTGCTAACAAGAAACTACTTTTATCAAGCACTAGATGATGTTGTCTTCTCTAACTTATTAGGGTGTCTTTCTTGATTTCTTAAATTTTATTCAATTTTTATGGTTTTCAATTATTATTTACCTAGCTGGTTATATCTAGCAAGATCAATGTTGTTTTTACTTTTTGTCCTATCTCTTATGTTGAAGATAATGTAGAAATGTAATTTAGGGGAGAGTTGGTTCACTGGAGCCATAGATTAGGAATTAGTTCCTATTTCTTAGGTATCTGCTCTAACTTTTCTATCTGTGTGTTTTTTATATATTCACGATTTGTAATATGATTGTTGTAGAGCGTTCTTCCAAAGGTAGTCTCCAGGTGGAGCTCCTACTTGTGAGCTTCCTAGTTTATTAATAAAATTGATTCTTCAATTTTTTAAAATGGTATCAGAACTCCAGGGTTGATGGTTATCTCTCCTACTTGTGAGCTTCCTAGTTTATTAATAAAATTGATTCTTCAATTTTTTAAAATGGTATCAGAACTCCAGGGTTGATGAGTGATAACCAGTATGCTTTGATAGCAGAGTGAGTGTCTAGGTGGTGGAAGAGAGACCCCTGGTGACTAGTGTGACTAGTGTGAGGAAGGCCTCGTATGGTGAAGAGGCAAAGTAGCAAGGAATTATTTTTTAAGATTATTCACATTCACCATCGCTCTCCCTGAAGGAAGAAGAGCGCTGACCATCGTGGATTCTAGAGGGAAAAGTACGATGATTTGTCATTCCCTTAACCGATTATGACCATCGCGCCCAATAATCGCGGATCTGGGAATCAAGATCGTGATGATCCGTTAACTGTGGCCCTCCCTGCTCGGAGGGCATTGCCGGGTGTCGCTGCATTCTGTTGATGTGTGTTGCCGACCTATTGGTAGCTTCGTAGTGCGTTAACAATAAAAAAAATTGTGTGATGACCGTGGTTGTGACCGCTGTGTGTGAGTGAAGGTGACCACCGTGTTACTGATGCCGCGCCAAGGTGAAGGTTGATGTGCAGTTTGCCGTGGCTGCTAGCCGGCACGTGCTTCCTAGTCAGGTATCGATCCATGTAGCAGAGGTTGATGAAGAAGAATGTGTGTTGCAACAGAGGTTTGTTGCAGTGGCGGCCTGTATGAAGAAATCGTTGGTTGAAGGTTAAGGGGTGAACCAATATTTATCTGCGTTGAGCGTGGAGGCTGACAGAGGCCGTGCGAAGGAGCCCACCGTGGGTGGACTGCTCGGAGGGCGAGACGGAGTGCTTGGTTTTCCCATGTAACCAGTAGATGCGTGGTTGGACTATCATGGTTCGAGGAACCGAGAAGCAGAGTCGAAAACCTAATCGAACGCCGAGAGTAAGGTATTATTGGCAAGTAGTCGTTGTTGTTTCCAATCTTTTTTTGGAATCGAGAAAGCCGCCTCCATCTGTTCGAGTGAATTTTGAAGGTAGGCCTTATTAAACTTCGCAGGCCATTTTAAAAGTTTCGGATTGTAATTTTTTTAAAAATTTGGGTTATATCAAGATTCCTCTTTTGGGTTTTTTAAACAAAAAAATTGGGATTATAAACAATGTTGGGTTGGATTCAAATAAATGGGTTTTATTTTTTATTTTTTTAAATGTTGGGTGCATTTGATTAAGGATGGAGTCATTTTTTTTAGAGTTTTTTTAATAAAAAAATAAAGGGTATCTTTTCCAAGGAATTGTTTTTTAAGAGAGCACTCATTTTTTTCGAAATTGCTCCTTGGGTCTGGAGACAAGTCATTTTTTTTAAATTTTTTGAGGGAGACCTATCAAAATGAACAACCAGATGGAAGAGGCTTATCTGAACAAAAGCAATAAGCTCGACGGTTGCAATTACTCCAATTGGAAATTTAAGTTGCAGATCCTGTTGGAGGGGCAAAATGCATCGGCGATTGCAACCAGTGATTAGTTGAAGCTAATCCTAGCTACAGGTGGAACAAAAACAACAATCCAGGTTTGGGAAAAGAGGGAGAATAAGGCAAAGGTGCTGCTCAAATTGTTTGTGAAAGATTGCATTATTCGTCATATTCAAGAATTTAAATCTGTAGCAGACATCTGGACAACTCTCAAAGACTTGTACAAGATCAAGAACAAAAATCACCTACTGTTTCTAAAGAGAAATATTCTATCCATTAAAATGGAGGAGAATGAATTAGTAACAGTGTTCATCTCTTGTATCAAGGAGCTTAAGAATAAGCTGGGCGACATTGGTGAAACAGTATCAGATACTGATTTGGTCACGATTACCATGAATGATATGACTGAAAACTATCATATGTTCATCACTAGGTTGAATGCAAGATAAAAAGCCCCCAAGTTTGAAGAATTGGCAGGGATCCTAGTCGAGGAGGAGGAAAGGCAGTTGACCCTGAAGCCCTAGATCTCAGATCTTGCCCTAATGGAAAAGAAGAAGCCCTTCAGAGGAAAGGCAAATGCAGTACACAAAAGCAGAGGAGCCCCACAAAGAAAGCCTCCTCCATCTCAAGGTACTTTTTCAAACAGAAGTGATTCAGGACCAAAATGTTTTTATTGTGGTAAAATTGGTCATATAGCTAAACGTTGCCAAAAGAAGTTTGATGAAGGTCAACAGGGACACAAGAAGCATGCAGGTCATTTTGCTGATGAAGAATAGAATCAGAATCTTAGACTGTTCGTATTTGATTCTACGTTTTTTTCTAAGGACGATGAAGCAGAAACTTGGTTTGTGGACTCAGGAGTTTCCACCACATGACAGGAAATAGGCATTGGTTTGAAAATTTCAAAGAGACCAGCAGCGAAGCAAACATCTATCCTGGTGATGATAGAGGGTACCAAATCAAAGGATATGATAATATTCCTGTTGTTTTGCCTAATGGAACTATTAGGCATATTTAAAATGTAATGCATGTACCCAAAATAAAAAAGAATCTGAGCTCTGCTTCGATGATAACGGTTCAGAATCTTAAGGTAGAGTTTTTTTAAATATTATGGTGTTATTAAATATCTGTTGGATCGTATGAATCCAATTGCATCAGGTGTTTGTGTGGGAGGTTTGTACAAGTTGAATGTGAGAAGTGTGCCACATCAAGCATTGAAATCATGAGCTATGATTGCAGAAGATTAATGGCATCAAAGATTCAAACATATTAATTTCAATGACCTACAACTACTTCAAAAATGAGGTATGGTCAATGGTCTCCCTGTTTTAAAGAATGTTCATGTAGATTGTGAAGCATGTGCTCTTAGGAAGATGCACAGAGATGAGTTTCCTATAAATGTGTATATAAAGAAGAAAGATATACTGGAGTTAGTGCATATTGATTTATGTGGGCCAATGCAGACGAGGTCATTGGGAGGTGCCCATTATTTCTTATTGTTTGTTAATGACTATGCGAGATTCACTTGGGTATATTTTCTCAGAAAAAAGAGTCATACCTTTGAATTCTTTAAAGAATTCGGAAGCATGATTGAGACGCAAATAAGAAAATTCATCAAGATTCTCCGCTCGAACCAAGGGGGATAGTACAATAAGGCTAGTTTCATCAAATATGGTAAAGACCATGGGATACTGTAGCAGTTTATAGTACCACACACTCCTCAACAAAATGGGGTTGTAGTGAGGAAAAATAGAAGCCTTGTGGAGTTTGTTCGTAACATGCTAAAAGGTAAGAATCTGTCTAATGGATTTTGGGCTAAAGCAATAAATACTACAATCTATTTGAAGAATAGGAGTCCACCAAAAAGTCTTGACTTTAAAAATCCTTTCGAAGCTTTATTAGGATTTAAGCCTGTAGTGAGTCATTTAAGATTTTCTGGCTCCAAAGCTTTTGCTCATGTTCCAAAGGAGGATAGGAAGAAACTAGATTCAAATGCCATTAAATGCATCTTTTTTGGGTATTGTATAGAGTTTAAGGCTTATAAATTGTTTAATCCCTCTACTCATAAATTCTTTGTAAGTAGAGATGTAGTATTTCATAAGTAGGTTAATGATGGAAACCATGAGAGTGCCAATGAAGAGTGGCACATGCCTTTGCTGATGGAAGAAGGGAGTGATTAAACAAGAGACAACCATGAGCAATAGTAGAAAAAGGAAGTGGATGGTATAGATGCAGTTGTAAAGCCAAGTCCACTAAGGGATGATCAAAACAGGTTTGAAGCCACTCCACCACTCAGGAGATCAGGTAGGAAAACTCAATTGCCAACAAGATATATGGAGAATGATTTTATAACTAGTATGCTAAGTGTTTTTGAACCCTCTAGTTATAGAGAAGCTAGTCAATATAGTGAATGGAGGGAAGCCATGGAAGAGGAATATGAATCAACAATTAAAAACAAAACCTAGGATCTAGTTAAATTACCTGAAGGAAAACAACCTATAGGTTGTAAATGGTTATACAAGCCTAAATTTAAAGCAGATCGGAGTACAGACAAATATAAAGCTAGGCTAGTTGCAAAGGGGTACTTGTAGAAAGAAGGTATTGACTATGAGGAAACCTTTGCCCATGTAGCTAAATTAAACAAAATCAAAATGTTAATTGCTTTAGCTGCCAAACATCATTGGGTGATATACCAGCTAGATGTGAAATCCACATTCTTAAATGGCGAATTAAAAGAAGAAGTGTATTTAGTGCAACCTGAGCGGTTTGTTAAACAGGGGAAGAACATTTAGTCTGTAGATTGAAGAAATCATTGTATGGACTAAAACAGGCACCCAGGTCATGGTATGACAAAATTGGTTAATTTTACCTATAACATAGTTATAAATGAAGAAAGAATGACCTTAATCTGTATACCGTGTTTGACAAAGAGGGGCAAAATGTTTTGATTTCTTTATATGTATATGATCTTATCATTATATGATATGCAGATGAACTCATTAAAGAAATCAAAGATCAAATGTCACATGTTTTTGAGATGAAAGACCTTGGAGAGCTACACTACTGTTTGGGTCTGGAAGTCTAGAGGGATTTTGGCCAAGCTTTTCTGTCACAGGTAAGTAAGTAAGAAGTTTACTGAAAAAAAAAAAATAGAATGTATTAGTGCAAAGCTGCAGCAGTTCCTTTACACCAAAATACCAAAATTCAGAATGATGATGGTTCTAAGGAGGCATATGCAACATTATATTGACAATTGGTTGGGATTTTAATCTACTTGACAACTACTAGGCTAGATTTGGCTTATGCAATGAGTATATTGATCCACTTCATGTCAAAGCCTCTTGAGAGTATTGGGTTGCAGAGAAAGGCGTCTTAAGGTATCTGCAAGGAACCTTGGACTTTGGTATTATTTATACTGATTTGTTTGATGTTAGATTGACGAGTTTTTCAGAATCTGACTGGGCTGAAAATCTAGATGACCAACGATCCATAACAGGTTATGCATTCAGGGTTTGAGGTCATTGCATGGAGCAACAAAAGGTAGAACACAATATCCTTGTCTTCAGCAGAAGCTAAGTATCAAGCAATGTGTGCAGCAAATTGTGAAGCAGTTTGGTTGAGGAGACTTCTCCATGATGCTGGAGAAGAACATAAGGTTGCAACATTTATCAAATGCAACAACCAGAGCTCTATCAAACTTGCAAATAATCCAATATTTCATAAAAACACAAAGCACATTGATACACAGTTTCATTTTGTCAGGGAGAAAGTTCAGTCAAAGGAAATCCATATTGAATATTGTAATACATGTGACAATGTTGTTGATATTTTCACTAAGCCTCTCAGTAGAATCAAGTTTGAATTGTTTAGGGAAATGTTAGGAATACTTGTGAACCCCTTTCTCCATTAAGAGGGAGTGTTGAAGATAATGTAGAAATGTAATTTAGGGGAGAGTCGGTTCACTGAAGCCTTAGATTAGGAATTAGTTCCTATTTATTAGGTATCTGTTCTAACTTTTCTATTTTCATGTTTTCTATATATTCATGATTCGTAACATGATTGGTGTAGAGTGTTCTGCTAGAAGCACTCTCTAGATGGAAATCCTACCTATGAACTGCTCAGTTTATTAATAAAGTTGATTCTTCAGTTTTTTAACATCTTAACTATTTAAGATTTTTATATTTATTAAACAAATTTAACTTTAACTAACTTACACTAACTAATATATCAATTAGAAAATACAAGTGAATGTTACCAAATTTTCCATGGATAGGGAAGTAAAATAACAATTATGAAAAATAAGTGATTTTCACGGAATTTTCAATGAATAGGGGAAATAAATTTGAAATACCAGGCATGTCCATTTGATACCCTGATGTCACCTAACAAACATTTTATATTACATAAGTCAAACTCTACACAATAGTTTCAAATTTGTTCTACTTTAGTCAAAAATGATTATTTGTTTTTCATTCTAGCTATTTTAAGTATTATGCAGATGCATGAGTGTATATTTTTTCTCTCAAATCATTCTTGGATATGGTGTAGAAAATCTGTGATAGGTTAACCCGATAATGCAATATAAATCAAAGCATAATACTATAATCTACTTCTACTACCAATTTGTGGAAGCTTAAAGATCGAGCTGAACAATATAACCAGAAGAAGAAGAATCAATGGCACAATACACATGAAAATACTTTGGGGAAAGTCTTAGATAAAAACCCCACACTATTGTATTATCATACATGGTGGAAATAAATAGGAACTATACAAAGCCTTAGCTCTCACAGCTAGCCAGCTCTCAGTACAATCCTCATAGATGCTCACAGGCAATCTTGGCTTCTCTCCAACCTTCCTCTCCACCCTCCAAGCTCCTATTTCCTTGCGTTGTTCCTTGTGGATGATTAGCCTATTACCAAGTGGAAGAAACAAGCCTTCAAAACTGCGCAATCCTCAAGGATGAATCCTTGACTGCATGCATGAGTTTTCTCCATGAGAAAAACACATGCAACTGATAGTACATTGTCCTTGAACATTAACCTCAACTGGGTCTTTCTAATAATACACATGCATGAGTTTATGATGAGGGAATCTTTAGTTAATTGGAGTAGCACTAGTTGAGTGCATTAATGCATCAATTGACTGTTAACTCACTATTAGTTCCTCAAACAGTTTGGAACTAATTTAATTGGACTTAACTCAGTAAAATGAGTTAACTAATTACAACTCAAATATAACTCAATCTTATCTCCTTAATTTAAGGGATAACTCTTGCATGACTTCAGAAAGACTTCTAACTTGAATCTCTCCAACTAATTAATTTAAAATAAATAAATTAATTATTTCCAAGTAGCTGTTAAGACTAAATTCAATTTTAATTCACAATTTAATTCAAGGAAAAATTAAATTGGAATATTCTTGTTGCCATATTTCAACACTCCCTCTCAACAAGAAACGGATTATCTGCCACCCCGATCCTGTGTCTATCGAACTCGAATTGGAAGTAATATTGAGAGGGGGGTGAACCAGTATTATCATATCAATAATTTTATTTCCCAAATATATTTATATACGCTACTTCAGCTAAGTGAACTAGCGTGTACACAGGACCGTACTTAAAGCAACCAACGTATATGCAGAGAACTTTTGATTTAGCTAATTTATCATGCATTGAACTTTAACTAGTATATTAGAGATTTATTAGACAGTGCAGTAAAAGCAGAATAAAGCATCAAACATAAACAACACACATGAACACCAAGATATATGGTGGAAACCCAATGTGGGTAAAAACCACCTGCTGTTGTCGTCTCTGTCTTCTTTTAATAATAAGAAAATATGTTTACAATCTTGTACTAGTGCAGACTCATACCAATATGCAGGCTTCTACCTGCAAAAGGTTACAACCTTCTCTCATTCTCCAGCTTCTACTGGAAGGGAGCTACAACCCCCTAGCTCTTATACTAGCTGATATGTTTACTAGTATGTAGGCGGTGACCTACATAAGCCTATGACCTTCTTTCTTCCTCCAAGGACCATGTTTCATAAATTTTCAGATTGGATCCATCAACAACATCATAACTGCAATACAATCATCAAATACATCTGCATCAACCAATCACTGAACCTCAATCATCACTTTCTGAATCAAACAACAACTGAATCAATCAATCACTTTGACAACCCATCGTCATTGTAGCAACTCACAATCAATCTGATCATTCAGAAAAATGTCACCAGAATACAGTCACTAGAACCCAAAGCAGAACCCAGAAATCTGCAACAAAAAATAGAAACAACTGAAACATACTTCATAAGGAATATGCTACTTCCATGTGTCGAACCAGCGTGTATATGCTCTTTTATCAAAGCCAACTAGCGTACACATATGCAAATATTAATTCATAATTCTGCAGCTATCCTAGACTTCAGTTATACCCAGATCATAATATTTACAGAATAACACATGCATCAGTATTTAGATCTAGAATATACATGATCAAACCACATAATGATAATTCATTCCAAGCCTTAAGTTCCCGATCTATCATTAGATCTTATCCTTCATCAAGCGCTAAAGTTCATCCTTGGTTCATATCAAGCACAACACCATAAGCCAATAACCTGCATACTTGATCTCACACTTCATCAGATATTCGATACTTGCACACTTGGCCTAAGGATCTTCTCCTCCTTATATAGTTTTAGGCCTTTCTCAATACCATGGACGAAAACCATTTAGGACCAATACCTTGGACCAAATACCTAGGGTCAATACCTCGGACCAAATACCTTGGATCAAAATACCTTGGACCAAATACCTCAGACCAAAAACTTAGTTTTACAAGATATACGCGCTTTTCCTTCTGTGAAAGTGCGTGTGTACGTATATGCTACTTGTGTTCAGTGAAACTGCGTGTATACACAGCTTGGTCAAGGTGAACCTGCGTATACCTTTCTTTCTTAATTCTTTATAGTCTGATCTGTAATTCTTTGTTGTTGACATGTTGTATTGTGATCTTTCATTTGAGTGAGTTGCCATCAAGAACAACACCTGTATCATAATGCCAACAATCTCCCCCTTTGGACTTGATGGCAACAACAACACCAAGTCACTCTCCCCCTTTGACATCAAGGGCAAAGGGTGGACCAAGATAATTTCTTCCTTTGACATACATTATGTTGGTCATGCTCCCCCTTAGTACATGTTGAATTCTCTGATTGAGCTCCCATTTTGTACATGTTGAGATGTACTGAAACCATCCATGCTCCCCCTGAGCACAAGAAAGGTTAGCAAAAGATTTTCTAAAAGAATAACATGACTCTATAACTCAACTATGTGAGGATGACCTTCCTATCACCAATGACTCATACATACATCCATCTCCCAACCAAGTGGGGATATACCAAATTTGACTAATCCACCCAACCAAGTGGGGATATACCAATTTTTTATACATGAAAAAAACAAGAAATATTACATCATCCATCCCATGTAAAGTGGGGATACAAATTACATCATTTGTCCAAGAGAACTCATTCAAATGTATGAGAAGACATATCACACCCTAGACTTTTACATGACTTGAGCAACAAATTGTATAAATATCTGAAGCTATAGCTGGACTTAGCAACCATAATGCCAACAATGTTGAATGTACGTGAAGGCTAATGCTCCCCCTGAACCGGTGCTACCTGTGCATTGTTAATAGGTCAATGATCAAGGCATCTTTGTTAGTCAGATGAAAATTAATTAACAAAGCATATTAATCATCAATATCAGTCAGAGCACCCATATCAGAGATTGCCCCACTGTTTTTCTCGTCTGAAAAACATATACGCTCCTTAACCCATAGAAACCTGCATGTGTACGCGACTATACTTCATGAAACACGCGTATAATAACCTTTTTCTGAAAAATTTGATTTAACAGCAGGATGATGTAGCAACTACTCCCAACTTTTATTTGAGATATTCAAATGTCTCTCTGGGCAGTGGTTTAGTGAATATATTAGCAACCTGTTCTTTGGAGGGAACATATTCCAATTTGACCTTTTGTTCAATCACATTTTCATGTAGAAAATGGTATTTGAAGGGTATGTGCTTGGTCTTGGAGTGCATGACTGGATTCTTTGAAATATTGATGGCACTTGTATTATCACATAGAATGGAGATGGGTGGAGTACATGTGATCTAAATGTCTTGCAATGTTTGCATCATCCAAAGTAGTTGTGTGCAGTAAGATGCAATAGCCACATATTCGGCTTCAGTTGTAGATAACACAATTGAACTTTATTTCTTGCTGAACCAAGACACTAACCTGGAACCCATATAGAATGCACCACCACCAGTGCTTTTTCTGTCCTCAACACTTCCTGCCCAATCTACATTTGTATATGCATGAAGAGTAAGATCTGTATCTCTAGGATACCATAAACCAAAGTTCTGTGTTCCTTGAAGATATTTGAAAATTCTTTTGACTGCCTGAAGGTGTGATTCCTTTGGATTTGCTTGGAATCTTCAAACTATTCCTACTGCATGCATGATGTTAGGTCAGGTACCTGTTAGATAAAGCAGACTGCCAATCATGGATCTGTAAGTTGGTTGATGTGCTGCTACTGATTCATCATTTGAGCTGAGACTGCATCCTGTTACCATTGGGGTACATACAGGTTTAGAATCTTCCATGCCATACCTTTTCAAGATCTGTTTGAGATATTTGGTTTGTGAAAGAAAAATACCATCTTTATTTTGTTGAACTTGTAGACCAAGAAAATAGGTAAGTTCACCAAGCAAAGGCATTTCAAAATCTTGCTACATTACTGAAGCAAAATTCTGACTCATGGATTCTTCATTGCTACCAAAAACGATATCATCAACATAAACAACAATTATGAGCAATTTATCAGTGTTAATCTTTGTATATAGATTGCTATCTTATGACCCTTTTGAAAAAACCTGTTGGTGTAGATATTTCTCAAGGCAGTAATACCAGGCCCTTAGAGCCTGTTTCAGACCATAGAGAGCCTTTTTGAGTCTACATACAAGTTTTGCATCATTTCCAAGAATGAATCCTTCTAGTTGTTCAATATAAACTTATTCTTCTAAATCTCCATTAAGGAAAATAGATTTTACATCCATTTGGTATACTTTGAACTTCTGAAAGCTAGAAAGAGTAAGAAACATCCTTATGGCTTCAAGTCTAGCAACACATGCAAAAGTTTCTTCAAAATATATACCTTCTTGTTGAGCATATCTTTTACAAACAATTCTGGCCTTGTTTCTAATAAATTCTCCATTTTCATTCAACTTGTTTTTGAATATCCATTTAGTTCCTATAATATTTTTATCATGAGGTCTAAGAACTAGTTCCCAAGTATTATTCTTTTCAATTTGCTCAATTTCTTCATTCATGGCCTTGACCCAACATTGATCTTTGCATGCTTCATTTACATTTTGAGGTTCGGTGGAGGATAGTAATGCTAGATAGATTGATGTTTCTGTAATAGTTCTTCTTGTCTGTACACCTACCTCTTTTTCCCCTAAAATTTGAGTTTCTGGATGATTTTTCTGAACATACTTGGATGGAGTCTTTTCTTCTACTGTTATCTCTTCTTCTGATGCTTCATTGGTTTCTTCTTCAGAATCATTGTGATTTGATGTGGGAAAATACTCCCCATCTTCTTCATTGTCATAATCTTTTGTTTTTGTCTGTTTTGGATTTTTGCATGCTTCATCAACTACAACATCAATACTTTCAAAAAATTTCCCAAGTCTTTTATTATAACATTTATACCCTTTACTTCGGGAAGAGTAACCAAGAAGAATACCTTCATCTGCTCTGGGCTCAAACTTACCAAGTTTTTCATTATTCCTTTTGATATAACATTTGCTTCCAAAAAATTTGAAGTATTTTACAATAGGAGTCTTACATTACCAAAGTTCATGTGGAGTTTGAGTGCTATTTACCCAAACATTTGCATGGTTGAGAATAGTTACGACGGCGAATGCAACTTCACCCTAGAAGGTTGCAGGAGTTCCAGATTCATCTAGCATAGCTCGAGCCATTTGTTGAACAGTTCTATTCATTCTTTCTACCACTCCATTTTGCTAAGGAGTCCTTGCAGTGGAGAATTGCCTTTTTATTCCATGTTACTCACAAAAGCCAAAGAATTCATCCGAGGTAAATTACCCTCCTCGATTAGATCTAAGACATTTGATTTTTTGATTTGATTCATTTTCAACCAAAGCTTTGAAGGCTTGGAACTTTTCAAATGCTTCATCTTTATGCTTTAGCAGACCTATCCAACACATTATGGAAAAATCATCAATGAACAAAATAAAGTATTCTTCTCCACAAGGTGATTTCTTCCTTGATGGTCCACATAAATCAGTATGGATAAGTTCAAGAGGCTTACTAGATGACCCTTCTTTTTCAATGAAGTGAGCTCTGGTTTGCTTACTGAATTGACATAGTTTACATATTGTATTTTCAGGGATGCTGATATCTGGAAGATCACGAACAACATTGAATTTGCATGCTTTTCTTATTTGAGAAAAGCTTAGATGTCCCAATCTTCAATGCCATAGCCAGTTTTCATCATTTTTGCTTAGATAGCACTGTTGCTGTCCTTCCTTGAGTATGTATAAGTTGTTTGGAGTTCTTGTACCATTGATCACAGTCTCCCCAGTATCAAGCTCACAAAAAACACATCTGTTTGATCGAAAAACCACTTCATTTCCTTGATCACACATTTGAATGACACTCAATAGGTTATGCTTTAAATTGTTTACATACATAACATTTCCAGCTTTAACCTTTTCTTTCAAGAAAACAAATCATTTATCTTTTATGACAGTAGGAGTGTCATTTCCAAATGAGACATTCTTTTCCTTTTGTAAGGCATTATATGAGTGTTACACTAAAATTTGTCACCATGACTATTTGCAGTCAGTATGGCTCCATCAATTGTCATACTGTCCTCCTTGGCAAGTCTTATACCTCTGCTCCTCATGTCAAACTCCAAGAAAGAGAGAAAGTCCTTAAAAGTCAATATAACTCTGGTTACGCAGTTTCTCTTACCCTTACCTGCATGTACGCACCTCAAGTTCATAATACCTGCGTACTTGTACGCTCTGTCTGTAAAGGGGTGGGTGCGTACTCCTGTAAAGGTCAAAAGGCGCAAGTTTTACTTCAAAAAAGTTACTTGTGGTCGATTCTAGAGCATTCTAGAAGATGGTTTGACGTGTATTGAGCGCCTTCAGATGGTTCATGCATCCCAATGAAAGAGGAACTTATCCCATGAAGAGGGGAGCTACCCCTTTGAAAGAGGAGCTTATCCCATTGATGGTGGACCTGATTAACTTCCTCCAAAGCATTATAAATACAAGCATTGGGCCAGAGGGAGGGGAGGTTGAAAGCTGAACATTCCTAAGGGTAGATGCTGCTGAAATTAGGACTCCCTTTTAGAGCTTGAGAGGAGAGATTCCAATCCTTTCTTAGCTTCATTTTGAAGTGGGTGAGCTGATCAAAGTAAAGGAGAACTCTTGCTGGACCCTGGGAGGGACCTCCACAACACCAAGACACTAGTTGTAATGGTTTCTTTTGTTTCCAATTAATACAATTAAGTTCATTTTTCTCAATAAGTTGTTATATATAATTTGTTTCATAAACTCCTTGGTCTTCATGATGAATATGTTTTATTATATGAGTTATTCAGGTGCTATGTAATCGTTTGCTTGTTAGTGAATGCAGGCTTCAAGGAGAAGGAGGAGCTCATCTGGATCGAAGAGGCTTGGCTGCTAAAAACAGCGTTGGACTAAAGGTATGCCTTAAACACCTGGTTGCTTTTATTTTAAATGCATATTTAGGGAAAGATAGTGCTTGATTGTCTTGTTTGTCACTAGAAAGCCTTAGCTTCTAGGGAGGTCGGTTTTGTCCACAAAATTGACTCTTTCCGCATGACAAAATGGCGACTCCACTGGGGAATCCATGGATTTGATTGATTTCTCTTTTGATTGATACTTTGATTTGAGAAAAGTTGATTTCTTTCTAGTTTTTGACTGATTGATTGTGAATTTGGGTGGAATAGCTTAGGATTGAGTTAGTTTTTATTTTTCTTGTTTTTGAGAGCAGTACGCACCCTCTGCGTTAAGCACAGTGCGTACCTATATGCACTTCTGCTTTGTACACAGAGCGTGGCCACACCTGTGCAAACAGGCTGCCTGCGTACCCTGTCAAAAGTTTAGAAATTTTCCATTTTTTCCTTTTTACCCATTAGATTTGGTTTATAGTTTATTTTTGCTGCCCAGATCCACTGGTTACCTGTCAGAAGTTTTCATCTAAGCTTGTTTCATTAGCATCAAGGGTTTTAGTGAAGTTCATAGAAGTTCTAGCCCTAGGTTTGATTTTTGTATTGGTCTTGTAGTGACTTTGGCTTTAGAAGTTGTAAAAACTTTGGATATCCCTGGTCTTTTTAGTCTTCTTAGGAGTCGGACCTTTCGTAAAATCCACCTTTGTTTGAGAAACCTACCGTTGTGTTGTCTCTTTGCGGAATTTCGAGAAGGCTTGTCTGTTAAGCTGTGAATTTCATTCTTAAGAAAAAGAACAAGAGTTTTTGATTTTTGTTTTCGACTGGTTTATGATTCTGCATGAACTAGTCCTTGGTTGAATTGTAACTGAGTAAAACATCCTGGAATTATATTTTGTAGGCTTTTACCTCATTAGGTTTGCTTTAGGTAAATTTCTCTTAATTTGCTTTTAGGTAAATTTCTCTTAGATTTCCATAGATCTTAAAGTTGATTTTTGTTAAGTAGTTTTACATGCTCTGTTAAAATAGGAAAAATACAAAAATCTCTTTTGAGGAAAGTTTGTTTTAGTAGCATTTGAAGTCTTTGAAAAGAGAAAGGAAGTTTTCGTGCAAATAATTAGTGGTCATGTGTTGTGTGCTTTGGAAAAGATAAAGAGATTGTTTCTTTGATTTTCATTGCCAAGAAAGTTGTCTTTATAAATTTTGCATTTTCCAACTCTCTTAGCTAGGGAATTCATTGAAAAGGAAAGATAGTTTAAATCATCTTAGGTGCATCTTTTTAGTGGATTTGAGTCGAGTCTACACACCATCAGATTCATCTCTGCTACCTTTTGTCCTAAAGAAGAGCCATAAAAATTAACGCTTAAAGTAAAATTAACTTAGTAACTTTTTATTTACTAGGGCTCTGAAACACCAACATAGATCAGGCTAGTGTCTTGGAGTAGGAGAGTAATTAACTCTCCAAGACAGCAAAACCAAACAAGTAGTTCATCTTGTGGTAGGATAAATCCAATAGTTACATTTATGCTCTGGGAAAGCTCCTCTTAAAGGAGAAGCACGAGATCGTGTTCGAACCAGTGAGGGGATCAATCCTCCTTCATTGGGAACGACGCCAGATATGCACGTACTACAAACTGTAAACCTCGGATTAACCATTGTCGAGGAGCCTGGGGTCACTTGTCGGTAAACCTTGGATTATTGTCAAGGAGCCAGCAAGGGGATTGAGCTTGTTACTCTGCCCTTGCGTGCTATCGGATCGTAGACTGTTCCCCCAGGTATATTTGTTGCTGTTGGTAACCTTAGTGACTATTATCTTTAGGATTCTACCCAAGGTGACAGTGGAAGGAAGATCCCACTGTACCTGGAGCAGACGTCGGCTAGACTCACTTGGATTTTCTGGGGGGTTCACTTCACTCGAGACGGTTAAAGTGGAGGAACTTGTGCCAGTCTATTCATTAAGCAAGTTGCCGGGGTAACTGTTCCACCCGCCACTTCTGTATTGAATTCTGCGATGTTGGATTTCATCACCAACTAGTGTTTTCGGTCCGGAAGGTTACTGTTTGTGTGTGGTTTGACGCCCTAGATTCTTTAGGCGTGTGATTCGAATTTGTTTGGTTCTTTAGAGACTTTAGGCGGTTTGCTTTGAGATTTTACTTTGTTTGCATGTGCAGTAGTTAAAAGTTTTAACTGTGGCTGAATTACCGAGACAGTCCCATAGACTTCGGGGCCAATCTCCTGAGGTTGTAACCGTGGCTGATTTGTTGAGGAAGTCCCGTAGACTTCGGGGCCAACCTCCTGAAGACGTCCCGGGTCATTACGAAGGTTTGAAAGTCCTCGTAACTCCTAGTGGCAGTAAAGTAGGTTCACCTGAAGAAGGAGAGTCTTCGTTGGTAGTTCATCCTGATTACCAAACTCTAGAAAAAGGTTATAATCCTGAAGCTATTTCGGTTTCCGAACTTGCTGGTAGTTTTTCATCTACTAGTGATATAGGCGAAGAACCTGAAATATCTGAACCTGTTACTCCAACATCAGGGTTAGTCTCTCCAACTTCTAGTGCTCCTGATTCACCTAGGGTAGAAAGAGTCATCACTGAAAATATTCCTTCTGGTTTGATAGCTATTGAAGAAGTTGCTCCAGAAGAAGAAATAGGCATCCCTATCCCTGAGAATCAACCTAATATTGATCTAAGGGAGCGTGAATCCATTTTTTATAGTCCACCTAGAAGTACTACTTGGTATCTTTCTTTAACTAATTATTTAGACAACTCAGGGTTAAGTTTTTCACCACCTCGTGCTCCTTATCCACCTAGGGGTATTTATACTCCCGTAAATATGTCAGGTCAGTCATCCATGTTTACTCAATCGCCTGAATCCTTTTTGTACAGCGGCCCTTCTGTTCCCTCTGGGTATCAGTCACTTTCTGGTACTTTTGCGGGAGCATCTCCTCAACCCATTGAACATGGGTTATTAACTGGAAACAATGGTAATAAACCGTTGAGCGTAGGAGACATTTTCATGACGTCAGGTTCTATTCCCAATTCTCAAACTCAAGGTGGCCAGTTACCGCCTGGGGGGCAGCCTCAATTAACGCTTGGGGGGCAACCTCAAGGTACACAAATTGTGTCTGGGGGGCAACCTCAAGGACAGTATGTACCCATGGTACAGTACATTCCTCAAGGTCAACCCCAGCTTCAATATGTACCCCAAGGTCAACCTCAGTATCAATTTATACCTCAAGGTCAACCCCAGTATCAGTACATGCCTCAAGGGTATCTACCCCAAGGTCAATCTTATGTTCAAGGTACGGGAAATGTACCTTTCAATTATCAATCCTACCCTCAATCCGGTTATGGATCTCAATATCCTCAACCTGTTATGGGTCAATACCCCGGAATGAACATAGTGTGGGATCCATCGCAAATTCAACAGGTGTTGCAGCCAAATGTACAGTTGTCATCTCAAACTGGACAACCCTTAGTTTCTAGTTCACCCCAACAACCAGTCCAGTCTAATATTCAAACTTCTGTACCTTCGGTAGTTTCTCAGTCTGGGCCTATTTCGCCTCGTACTCCATCTCAAACGACTGCGGCAACTACCGCAACATTTGTTCAATCTACCTCACTTACTTCTGGAGTATCGGCAACTCCGGTTTCTACTGTCTTTGTATCTACTCCTCAGACATCTTTACCATCGTCTGGATCCACGATTCAAACTACGGTTCAGATGCCTGTAGGACAACCTGGTTTGAGTACGGTTGTCACGAGTCAACCACAATTCACTTATCAACCGTACCAGGGACAGTACCAATTTGGTCCTGCTGTCCAGCAGCCAGTTTACCAGTATCAACTGTATCCTGGATACACTTATCAACAATCACAACAACCCCAGTACGGTTCGGTTAATCCTGGTTTTCCAGGAGGATACAATATCCTGAACGCGATTCCTATTCCTAATTATCCTGGGTATCCTCCTCCTGGGACTGGTCTCGTGACCCAGAGTTTTAGGGATCCTAATCGGCAGTTACCGTTTATCACAACTTTGGATTTACCAGACTTGTCGTGCCTAACGAACGATCCAATTAATTATCTTCCGTTTTGGCCGCCAATGCCGAATAAGTTGCCCAGTGACATTCCCAAGTTCGAAGGTAAGTCTGGAGAGGACCCGTCGAATCATGTGATGACTTACCACCTCTGGTGTGCCTCTAATTCCATCTCGGATGATTCGTTCCGCTTACGTCTTTTCCAGCGTACTCTCATTGGTCTCGCGGCCAAGTGGTACATTGAGTTACCACGGGCCTCTTTTTATAATTTTAGCCAGTTAGCTACCTCGTTTTTAACTCATTTTCAGTTGCCGGTCAGATATGATAATGGCACGGAGTTACTAACTTCATTAAAACAATCGACGTCCACATATATTTCCGATCATATTCATGAATGGAGACGTCGAAGGCGGTTAGTGAAAGTTTTTATCCCGAACCATATCTTAGCTGAATGGTTTGTTAAATCATTGTTACCGAAGATTACTAAAGACGTAGCTAAGGCTGGAGTAGTTACTGAGGAGCAAGTGATTGCTCAAGCGCAGTACCTTGACTTAGTTTATACTCAGTCAGGTACGTTACACGAAAATATCCCAGATCTTCCTAAGTCAAATCAAATCGCTGCTGCTCCTTCGGGATCTCATGCCGCTAATGGCATGATTGGTACGGTGAACACTAAAAGTAAGAAGAAGTCTTCCAAGAATTCTTCTCCTATCATAACCTTGCCTGATTCCCCGACAGGAGATTCTTCTGCAGAGGTCTCCGCCGATGTTCACGTTGTAGAGTCATCTACAGCTAAATCAAAATCCGGTGGAAAGAAGAAAGGAAAGAAGAAGAATAAAGCAGACAAAACTCCAAAGGAGAAAACTGAAAAGTCGGAAACCAATGACGAAAAATGCAAACCTCGATATCCTTGTCTTATTTGTGAAGAGGATCATTTTACAAGAGACTGCCCTCATCGAGCAGAGGTTGTGAAGATCATCAAAGGTTCCCAAACTCCTGTTGTTTTGAAAGATCCATTTCCAAAGCAGGATAGTAAGATGATAGGTTCTTCCTCGAGTGCCAGTGAAGAACCCATATTGATGATGTCTCATGTAAGGATTGCGACTCGATCGCAAGATTATGGTAGTAAAAGTCCTGTTGATGGCAAAGAAGCAGAATCTTCTCATTCTAATCCATCAACCTCAGCTCCCAGCTCCGATCCGCTACAGATCGAGAAACCTAACCCGGACTTAGTAATCAAACCGCCCGCCAAGGGTATACTTCGAAAGTCTGCTTTCAATCCACATGCGAGAGCGGCCCAGAATTATAACATTGTTGAGGACTTAGCTGTTTCACCCTCAGCAATGTCGGTTTTGGAAGTGCTGCAATCATGCCCAGCACAACGCAAATTACTTTTGTCGGCTATAGGAGCTGTTGATGTTCAGGACCCGAACCTAATAATCTTTGATATAGAAAATAGTACACCGCGTTTGCCTCATCAAATGGCTTTACAGATCCCAGTGATAGTAAAAAACAGGCCTATCCATCGGACTGTAATTGATGAGGGAGCTTCCACGTGTATTATGTCGATACAATGTTGGAGATTGCTTGGTTCTCCTTCACTAAATCAATCCCCGACAATTCTTAAGGCCTTTGATGGCCGTGGGTTTCATCCTTTTGGCATTCTTCAGGATTTGCCTATAGGGGTTGAAGGAAAAACCGTTAGTCTAGATGTGGAGGTGGTTGATGCCCCTCTAGACTACAACCTTCTTTTGGGTCGAAGTTGGTCTTACGCTATGACATCGGTCGTTTCATCGGTCTTTCGAGTAATAAAGTTTCCACATAATGGCAAGATCGTAAAAATAGACCAGCTGGCTTACTTTTCATCCGACCCAGCCTCTTCAGAGAGTATTCAGCATGTCGGTAAAACGACTATCCCATATAAGGATGTTGGAGTAGGATTAGTTAAAGATGTCGGTTTACTGGGAACTTTTCATTTTCCACCAATCAATGCATTGTCTTCATTTGCATCCATTCATATGATTACATCAGACACCATTGTTTATAACGATCCTTAGATCGTTCCTTCTGAATCTGAGATAGACTCATTTGGTGATGCTATGCCGTTGAGTCCATATGAAATTGCTTATGAAGCTGTGCAGTCTTTTACCGACCCACGTTCAACCAAAATTGACCAAATGAATGTGGTCCGTGAGGAATCACTTTTCACGTCAACCTCGGAGTTAATAGCGTTTCCCGAAGTTGTTTCATCTGACGAGCAACTTCGTGAAGTCCTGTGTGTAGACGATTTACCATGGGAAGATCTCCATCACAGATCTTCGTTTTTACCTAAGGATGCTCGTTTTGAAAATGATTTCTCATCAATCTTTACAGCTGAATATGTCAAAGAAGCTCAGAATCCAATGAAACATCCTGATTTAGAGCTGAATTTGGGAAACATCTCTCGAACTATTCCCATTGTCATTTCAGTCAAGCCTGGAATTGTTGAGAACATTCATATAGGTGCCTCGTGTACAGAGGACGAAATTCAGACATACAAGGCCCTATTTCAAGAATTCCGCGACGTGTTTGCCTGGTCCTATGAGGAAATGCCAGGAATTGATCCCGCGATTGTTGTCCATGAGATCAAGACTTACCTAGACGCTAAACCCGTGTGGCAACGTTTGCGTCAGATTCACCCACGAAAAGCGGCTGCAATTAAAGCAGAAGTTGAAAAACTGTTGAAAGCAGGTTTCATTTATCTGATCCCGTTAACGGATTGGGTATCGAATATTGTTCCGGTTAACAAAAAACAGGGAACAATAAGAATATGCCTCGACTATATGGACATTAATCGAGCTTGTCCACAGGACAACTACCCAACACCCTATATCGATCAAATCATTGATGATTGTGCCGACAGTGAAATATTTTCCTTTATGGACGGTTTTTCCGGTTACAATCAAATCAATATTCTACCTGCCAATCAACCGAAAACGGATTTCATTTGTCCATGGGGGACATTTGTTTATTGCAAATTGCCTTTTGGGCTAAAGAATGCCGGAGCAACTTTTCAAAGGGCGATGTCTTATGCGTTTCATGACATCAAACACATTGTGCAACCATATCTCGATGATTTGCCCGCTCATTCATTACATCGAGCTGACCACCTTGTCCATTTACGAGCAATTTTTATGAGGTGTAGGCATTATCGAATTCGGTTGAACCCACACAAATGTGTCTTCTGTATAGAAGTGGGTCGATTACTGGGATTTGTAGTTTTGAAAGCCGACATTCGCGTTGATCCCTCGAAGGTCGAAGCTATCATCAAATTGCCTCCTCCTTCAAGTCTTCGCCAACTCCAAAGTTTGCAGGGGAAAGCAAACTTTTTACGACGATTCATTCCTAACTACGCCGAGGTTACAAAGGGTTTTACACGGTTGTTGAAACAGAACACTCAATTCTCTTGGGATGAGATAGTTCAAAAATCTTTTGATGCACTCAAACACGCGTTGACCCATGCACCGTTGTTGCATCCTCCCAACTACAACCAGGATTACTTTTTGTACCTCGCCGCCGCTCATTCCACCATTGGAATGGTCTTAGTTCAGGAAGACGAATTCGGAACAGAACATGTGATATATTACCTTAGTCGGACGTTAAATCCAACTGAGCTAAAATACTCACATGTGGAGAAATTGGCGTTGGCAGCCGTTCAAGCTGTCCAACGTTTTCGTCAGTACATTTTACTCCGTAAAACTACAGTCATTTCAGATTGCAACCCTATGATCTACATTTTGACTAAACAATTGCTAGGGGGCAAGTACTCTAAATGGATTGTTATCCTCCAAGAGTTCGACTTGGAGTTTGAGAAATCTAAGTCTAAGAAATCTTTAGTTTTTGCGGAGTTAATGTGCGACTTCCCGCGTGCTGACACGGAAACTGTGGCAGAGGAGCCCATTGCGGACGAATCTTTGTTTCTCATCAGCACTTTAGATCCGTGGTATGGGGATATCATCATCTATCTCCAGACCCAATCCTTTCAGCCCGAAGTTTCAAAGTCGGAACGTCGGAAAATTCGATTCCAGTCCCAACAATACAAAATTATTAGAGATACTCTTTATCGCCGTGGGGCAGACTTGGTTTTTCGACGTTGCTTAACTCACGAAGAAGCTGAAAGGGTTCTGAATGACTGTCACTCTAGAGCGTGTGGCGGTCATATGTCTGGGTATGCCACAGCCCAAAAGATATTACGCGCTAGCTACTTCTGGCCGTCCTTGTTTAAAGATTGTATTACTGTGGTCCAAAAATGCCACAACTGTCAAGTGTTTGATCGAAAGATGCGCGCTCCACCTGCTCCTCTCCACCCTATAATTGCCGTTGGTCCTTTTGCCAAATGGGTTATCGATTTTATTACATGTAACCCTCACTCGGCCGGGGGGCATGCGTATATCATCCTTGCGGTAGATTATTTTACTAAGTGGGCCGAGGCGATGCCTACATTCGAGGCAGACGGCAAGACAGCTGCAATTTTCGTATTCAATCATATAATTGCTAGGTTTGGTGTCCCACAAGCGATAATCACTGACCATGGACGCCATTTTCGAAACGTTATGATGACAGAACTTACAGGCCAGCTTGGTTTGCGTCACGATAGTTCAACTCATTATTATCCACAAGCAAATGGTCTTGTTGAGTCCATCAACAAAGTTTTAGTTATCATGATCCGACGAATCATTGGTATTCATCGGTCGAATTGGCACAACATGTTATTTTCAGCGCTTTGGGCGTACCGAACCTCAGTGAAAACATCAACAGGGTTCACTCCTTTCCAACTAGTTTGTGGTTTGGAAGCTATGCTACCCATTGAATGCGAAATCCCGTCACTGCAAATGGCCATCGAGTTACTTCCAGCTACTTCCGAAGGAAAAGAGTTTATTATACTTAGCTCAATTAGATGAGACTCGACGTGATGCCGCATTGGCGATCGAGACTCACGCAAAACGTATAAAAGCTCAGTATGATCGAAATGTGACCCCTCGAAATTTTTCGGAAGGAGACCTAGTGTTATTATATGATCAAGCTAATGATAAATTAGGTGCTGGAAAATTCGTTCCTATGTGGCATGGGCCCTATATTGTCAAGCGCAAGCTAGCAAAAGGGGCCTATGAGTTGGTAGATTTTGACGGGGACTCTTTGGGTAAACCCAGAAATGGACTTTACCTAAAGAGGTATTATGCTTAAATGATGGGTATGGAGAATTTTTAGTTAGGTTAGTTTTTCTTTCTAGCTGGTGTGTTTGTTAGTTTAGACATTGTGCTTAGCTTAGAGAGTGTGTTTTTCGTCGTTATTCTGGCTTATCTTGGTTTTACTCTTGATATTGCAGATGTCGATGCCTCTCCAAACATACATTGGATTTGCTGATGGTGCTTGTCGTAGTACACAGAATATCTCTTCCGCAACTTGGGTTATCTATTCGCCCTCTGACGAGTTAGTTTCTATGCATGGGGTGAGCCTCGGTCAAACAACAAACAACATTGCCGAATACAGTGCAGTGATTGAGTTATTGTCTGAATCTATTTCATTTGGGATTCGGAGTTTGATAGTGAGGTTAGATTCTGAACTCGTTGTATTACAGCTTAATAGAGTGTATGCCATTAGAAATCCAGTGTTATTAAGGTTATTTTTGAGAGTGCGTCTCTTGGAACGTGAATTTGATTACATTGAATATCAGCATATTCCAAGGTCTTTAAATACATTAGCAGATGCAATTGCTTCTCGAATGTTAAATAGACATTTGCAATAATCATACATGTAAATTTAAAACCATTCCATAACATGATTTACAAGATAAGCTGGTAATAATGATATATATATAGATAGGAGTGTGTCAAAAAATACATCGTCTTCGATCATAGGTTGAAAAACACCTTATGATCGGCAAAAATGATAAGTACAAAAAACCAAAATGTCACATGTGTCTACAAAACGACCATCCAATCATTGGTGATGATCTCTATATGACACCACTGCATGGGCCACCCTACACAAGAACCTCCTAAAAGGTCCTGGGACCCCGACTACATAGCGCTGAAGCCTGATAGGAATATCATCTATAGTAGTCTCCGGTATATCTGCTGTAAGACGCTCTAGGTCATGTTCCAACTCAGCTAAAGTCTCTGTGGCCTCGTCCTGTGGGGTCGGTGCCGCTGCAACTGGTAGTCTCCTCTCGAAAGGCCGGAGATTGGCTGGACGACGTGGGCCTACATCTGCATTTTGAAAATTATTACTATCAGTTTTGAGACGATATAAAAACAAACAAAAAAATAGATAGTTTAAAAAACTTGTGGAAAATGAAGTTACCTGTATCATCCCATTGTTCTCCCGGTGGAAGAACCATGTCCGGATCTCCACGAAAATCAACTCTGGAATAAGGAAAATCCTGTATAGAAAATACCTGGTCCTCTAACCAGTGAAAGTACTCCGGAGTAAATCGGACAACCTCCGTTCCCTCATCAGGATGACGGGCCATAACCGCAACCCATCGCATCAATTTGGGTTCTCGAGGAAACCCAGCCTCAACAGTGAGCTGCTGTGGGATCAGCATCGGAACCCTCTCTAAGCCAAAACTCACAACTAAAGGCCCATAACCAAAAGTCTTTAGCTATCCGTTTTTGGCTCTAGTTAGTTGGCCTTTTACATTGGCCAACACAGCATCACACCAGTTGAAAATGGTACCTCGATAGCAATCAATCGCCATCCGCATCTGGGATCCAGTGGCAATGTGTAAAGCGGCAGCCCCGCAAAGTCTGGTAACTGTAAAGGCAATCACCATAAGTTCAGGATGGGATATAGTTTTGATCTCTATCCCCTTCTCCTGAGTCTGAGTGTTACACCACTCTAGTCGGAGACTAGCGATGGACTGGCCGCCCGGCCTAGTCCCGAACAGAGTCAAGTGTTCGCCTCTCTTGGGCAAACCAGTGAGAAAGTAGATATCTGAGGGCTCCATCTCGAGCTGGTGCCCTCCAATATAAAAACACTGGTCCTGAACGTTCCATCTTTCTACCAGCCACTCTAGAAAGCGCACTTGGGCCCTCATGCCAGGTATGGCCCAGTATTTACAAAGGCCGCATGCCTTCAAAGCATCAATTGACGGTTGATGATTAATGGCAGCCAAATCAACATCTTCGTGCTCTCTCTCGTGCCAATCAAGCATGGTGAACAATCTACACACCAGAAAACATCCATTAGAATCCATGAAATCAAAAAATTTTGGTCCAATTTAGAGAATTTGGGGTTTGAAAACTCTTTGCGCGGAGTACACACCCTGCCTTTAGGAACAGAGCGTGGGTACACAGGTTCCCTTAAGGCAAGGTGTGTACGCCCGACATTTTCCCAACTGAGAAAATGTCGGGGTAAGCGGGTCCCTAGTGTGGCACCTGCGTACCTCGAAAGGCGGTTCTTGAAACCCCAAAGCCTCCAAAAAATGAAATCTAGGGCCTAAAAATGAATTGTAAACGGATGGAAATGAAGAGGAGGATGTTGTAGAATACCTGAAAGAGACGGCGTTCGATTTCGACGGTCGGATTCTCCGCAGTGTCCATGGGAAGTTTCTTGCCAAAAGCCCTTTTTCTATCCTCAACAGTAAAATGGTAAAAATGAATTGGTAAAAGCCCTTTTTATAGGTTTTTTGGGTAAATAAATGGTAAATTTGTTTATTTTTCACCATGAAAAGGTATTTTTCAAAGTATTTTTATCTATCTTCAACAGGTATGAGTAATGTGTTGGTTTTTGTGCAGGATAAAGGATTTTCAAGGAAAATTGTCATTTTTTACAAACAAAAACATCAGAGTCATCTTTAAGCCCTTTTCTGACTCCTAAAACATGAAAAGATTGCCGAGCGTTTCTTTTACACTCGTTAAAATGGAATTAAAAGACGGTCCTCTTATAGCCCTTTTCTGACCGTAAAAACATGAAAAGATTGCCGGATTTTTGTCGTTTCAAATTCGATATTGGAAATAAAATGACGTGTCCTTGATCGCTTTTTACTTTTCAGATCAGAGACACTAATCATGAAAGTACTCCTTGGTCGTAAAGATCAAGCGGTTCTCTCAAGTATTATTTTATACTTTTTCGGGCTTGGGAGACACAAATTTACGAAAAAGGTCAACCCTGGAGTCTTCTTAAGTTTTTCAGACTCTCTAAAATTGAAAAACGCCAAGTTTCTCCTATACTGGACTCATTAAAATTTCACAGTAAAGGACCTGTTCGATTACAAATAGGAACGGACCACTCCTTCTTAGGGTTCGAATCTAAACTAAGTTGGACTCATCCGAAGGATGAGCTTATAATCAAGCAAATGTTATCCTCCTCAAGCTTGTAAAAAAATAAAGAGGTACTTGCCAGAAATGGTGGGGGAAAAGAGAGAGAAATGAGCCTATTTGTTATCCTTTGTCTCAGAAAAGCCTTATCACCACTCTTGAACACGACACTTTTTATTCACCTGGGTTGGGAAATCCTTTGCCTAACAGTTGATCAAACCACATTGAAAATCTTCAGCCGGTTTCTGGGTATTAACTTTGGGTCACTCGTCACCAAGCCATCTGTTGTGTCGTTATGTGTTCAAGAGGTCACTGCAAATAAACCATTCATCTGCAAAATACCTGTCATCCATCTTGACCATCCTTGGGTCAGTCCTTATAGCTACATTTCTTCAACTTGATCTATGATTTCGTGTTGTGGGCTTGCTTGCAACAGATCGCTTTCTATCGACATCAGCGCATTATCTAGAAAGACGATCTAGGAATTGTCAGTACCTTGAAATCTGCATGCCTCAATGGCAGGTTTCTCGCCTTTGACGACAGTTTACATCATTGACTTTCGATCGAAGGATTCCGTGATATGTTTGACATCAACACATTCATTCACATCTCATGGATTGTACTGGGTACTTTGAGAACCATTGACATCACTGGTGGTCTCTCTCACACTTGTTAACAGTTTACATCATCGTTTGGTAATCAAGTGGTTTCTACCATGTTCGACATCAACTCATTTATTCGCATGGATAGAATCGTACTATTTCAGGAAGTAGAAATGAAGACCCTGGATCTAGTTTCCGCCATCCAGGCTGCGAGGAGTTTTGTATTCATTATATAGTAGACTAATCATAAACAGATGGCTGCGTCCATACTGTGTCTACATGAGTCTATGATTATGATGTACTGCGAAATCATTCCTATATCAGAGCAGTAGTTAGTTTGTTAGTTAAGTTTTCAATCTGAGTATGGGAATGCCTACCTCAGTGATGATATGATCTCATATATGTATTTTGTGTTGAATATTTGCAGGTTCCAACTGGGCTCTCCACAAGATAATCCTTGAAATGATAAAGTGCTTCACCCTTCCTAGATGATATGAAACCCTAATCTACTACAGGCTTCGCACTTTAGGGGGCAATCTGTTACACTAAAATTTGTCACCATGACTATTTGCAGTCAGTATGGCTCCATCAATTGTCATACTGTCCTCCTTGGCAAGTCTTATACCTTTGCTCCTCATGTCAAACTCCAAGAAAGAGAGAAAGTCCTTAAAAGTCAATATAACTCTGGTTACGCAGTTTCTCTTACCCTTACCTGCGTGTACGCACCTCAAGTTCATAATACCTGCGTACTTGTACGCTCTGTCTGTAAAGGGGTGGGTGCGTACTCCTGTAAAGGTCAAAAGGCGCAAGTTTTACTTCAAAAAAGTTACTTGTGGTCGATTCTAGAGCATTCTAGAAGATGGTTTGACGTGTATTGAGCGCCTCCAGATGGTTCATGCATCCCAATGAAAGAGGAACTTATCCCATGAAGAGGGGAGCTACCCCTTTGAAAGAGGAGCTCATCCCATTGATGGTGGACATGATTAACTTCCTCCAAAGCATTATAAATACAGGCATTGGGCCAGAGGGAGGGGAGGTTGAAAGCTGAACATTCCTAAGGGTAGATGCTGCTGAAATTAGGACTCCCTTTTAGAGCTTGAGAGGAGAGATTCCAATCCTTTCTTAGCTTCATTTGGAAGTGGGTGAGCTGATCAAAGTAAAGGAGAACTCTTGCTGGACCCTGGGAGGGACTTGCACAACACCAAGGCACTGGTTGTAATGGTTTCTTTTGTTTCCAATTAATACAATTAAGTTCAATTTTCTCAACAAGTTGTTATATATAATTTGTTTCATAAACTCCTTGGTATTTATGATGAATATGTTTTATTATATGAGTTATTCAGGTGCTATGTAATCGTTTGCTTGTTAGTGAATGCAGGCTTCAAGGAGAAGGAGGAGCTCATCTGGATCGAAGAGGCTTGGCTGCTACAAACAGCGTTGGACTAAAGGTATGCCTTAAACACCTGGTTGCTTTTATTTTAAATGCATATTTAGGGAAAGATAGTGCTTGATTGTCTTGTTTGTCAATAGAAAGCCTTAGCTTCTAGGGAGGTCGGTTTTGTCCGCAAAATTGACTCTTTCCTCATGACAATGAGTGAAGTTTTTCTTTGTCACCTGTCATGTGTTTTGAGCATCCACTATCGATGTACCACTGATTTTCTTGTCCTTCTGCATACAAAGCTATACCACATCTTTCTGTTTGAGATTCTTTCCTTCTCCATATCTTGGGACTTAATGGAGTTTTCTCCTTTTGAGATGTTTGCCAAAATTTTCTCCTGCATTCAGATTCTTCATGACCAAAGCTGTTACAGATTGAGCATTCTATTTCATTTTCAAGAAGAGAAAAGTTATTATAGGAACTTTTCTTGACCCCTATTACATTCCTTTGATTTCGTGCTTCTCTAGTCATTATGGTTTTATAAGCAATGCATTGAGCAGCTTTGTGTCCAAAATTATGACATGAAAAACATTGCCCATTAAAGAAGTTCCTGCGACTATCGAATCTATTGACCTGGCGATTGTAGTTTCTATTGATATTCATCTTTGGAGAAAATTGAGTATGATTTACCTAAGGTTGGTTGTGGCTTCTATTCATACTTGGAATAAATTGAGCCTGATTTACCTAGTGATATGCTATATGCCTTTGTTGACGATTGTCATACTATTCACTTGTCTTTGCTGCATCAAGATAGATTTTAGTGGAGGTTGATGGCTTCTGTGATTGAGATGCTTCTTCAGTATATGCAAGACCTGTCTTTATCAGAGGAGAATGATGTACTTTGATAATTTCATTTAAGGTTTCTGATCCTTTAGCAAATCTAAGATTGATAGATTTCGTTTTCTTAAGATCCTTTCTTAGGCCCACAATTTCACATTCTAGTTTTTCATTGTGTTTTTGTTTTTTAGCAAGTTTGTATGTCAAGGTATCTATAATCATATTCTTTTCTTCTAAATAGATTTTGAGTTTAGATATTTCTTCATGAAGATCATCTTCTTCTAAAGCATCCCAAAAATTATCATCATCATAAGGCATTAGAAGTCTATAGTCATTACTATTTTCATCTTCATCACTATTTGATAAACCATCGCTATCTTCATGAGTATACTATCTCCTTTTATTTACAACTTTTTTCTATTCCATTTTGCATATTCCTTCCCTTTTTCATATTTATCTTTATGAGGACATTTGGCAGCATAATGACCAACTTTGGCACAGGCAAAGCATTTGAAGGGTAGCTTACCTCTAAATCTTCCGAAACCCCATTGAAGCTTCTTGACAAAGTTTACTTCATCTTCTTCTTTTGAAATATGTCCTGATTCATTGAGTTCTTCCTTTCCTTTTGCTGAAGCTTTAAATGCGGATTCTCTCATATCCGATGGACCTCCTTTTCTCATCTCAAAGGCAGTTAAGATTCCGTGAATTTGTGTCATAGTGATAGTCTGCAGATCCTGTTTTTCTTCTATGGCAGACACTTTTGATTCAAATTTAGCAGACAAGGATCTTAAAACTTTCTCAACTAAGGTAACTTCCTTTATATCTTCACCCAGACTCTTCATACAATTGACAACCTCATCTATACATAAGAAGTAACTAGCTATACTTTCATCACTGTGCATATTAAGAGTTTCATACTGAATTATGAGAGTTTGAAGTTTAGCACATTTTACCTGAGAGTCTCCTTCGTAGCCCAGAACGATTTTGTCCCATATTTCTTTGGCTGATTTGAGCTGCATGACTTTGACAAACTCTAATTATGACAGAGTTCCCAATAAAGTATTGACAACCTTGGCATTGGTTTCATATTGCCTTTTACCTGTCGTATCTGTAGGAATTGCTATTGGAAATGTATATCCTCCTTCCATAATTTCCTAGACATTCGTTCCAAGTGATTGTAGATAGACCGTGGTTCTTATTTTCCAATAAAAAAAGTTTCTCCCATCAAATATTGATGTTATAATGGATCCCACGCTTTCTTGATTACTCATGATGATGGATCTCCCTTCAAGTGATCAAGCTTCTTCTGAAGGACCTGCTCTTATACCAATTGTTGGAAATAATAATGATAGGAGGGTGAATCAGTATTATTAGATCAATAATTTTATTTCCCAAATAGATTTATATACACTACTTCAACTAAGTGAACTAGCGTGTACACACGACTATACTTAAAGCAACCAGCGTATATGCAGAGAACTTTTGATCTAGCCAATTTATCATGCATTGAACTTTAACCAGTATATCAGAGATTTACTAGAGAGTGCAGTAAAAGAAGAATAAAGCATCACACATAATCAACACACATGAACACCAAGATATAAGGTGGAAACCCAATGTGGGTAAAAACCACCTACTGCTGTCGTCTTTGTCTTCTTTTAATAATAAGAAAATCTGTTTACAATATTGTACTAGTACAGACTCATACTAGTATGCAGGTTTCTGCTTGCAAAAGGTTACAACCTTCTCTCGTTCTCCAGCTTCTACTAGAAGGGAGCTACAACCCCCTAGCTCTTCTATTATCTGATATGTTTACTAGTACGTAGGCGGCGACCTATAGAAGGCTACGACCTTATTTCTTCCTCCAAGGACCACGTTTCATAAATTTTCAGACTTGATCCATTAACAACATCATAACTGCAATACAATCATCAAATACATTTGCATCAACCAATCACTAAAACTCAATCATCACTTTCTGAATCAACCAACAACTAAATCAATCAATCACTTTGACAACCCATCATCACTGTAGCAAATCACAATTAATTTGATCATTCAAAACATTGTCACCAGAACCCAAAGCAGAACCCAAAACTCTACAACAACAAACAGAAACAATTGAAACATACTTCATAAGGAATACGCTACTTCCTTCTGTCGAACTAACATGTATACGCGCTTTTATCAAAGCCAACCAATGTACACATCTGCAAATATTAATTCAAAATTCTGCAGCTATTCTAGACTTCAGTTATACCTAGATCATAATATTTACATAATAACACATGTGTCAACATTTAGATCTAGAATATACATGATCAAACCACATAATGATAATTCATTTCAAGCCTTAAGATCCCGATCCATCATTATATCTTATCCTTCATCAAGCACTAAGGTTCTTCCTTGGTTCAGATCAAGCACAACACCATAAGCCAATAACCTGCATACTAGATCTCACACTTCATCAGATATTCTATACTTGCACACTTGGCCTAATGATCTCCTCCTCCTTATATAGTTTTAGGCCTTTCTTAATACCATGGACCAAAACCACTTAGGACCAATACCTTGGACCAAATACCTAGGGTCAATACCTCGAACCAAATAACTTGGACCAATACCTTGGATAAAAATACCTTGGACCAAATAACTCGGACCAAAAACTTAGTTTTCCAAGATATACGCGTTTTTCCTTCTGTGAAAGTGCGTTTGTACATATACGCTACTTGTGTTCAGTGAAACTGCCTATATACGCAGCGTGGTCAAGGTGAACCTGTGTATACCTTTCTTTCTTCATTATTTGTAGTTCGATCTGTAATTCTTTGTTGTTGACATGCTGTACTATGATCTTTCATCTGAGTGAGTTGCCATCAAGGAAAACACATGTATCATAATGCCAACAATTTACACTCTGATAATGCCTTTGTAAAAATGTCAGCATCTTGCTCCTCTGTCGAAATATACTACAACAACATGATCCTCCTCGCTACATAGTCTCTGAGATGATGATACCAAATGTTGATGTGTTTGGACCTATCATGAAATACTGGATTCTCAGAGAGTTTGATAGAGATCTGATTATCACAATAGATCATAGTTGGATCCATCCTCTGATCAAACAAACCAACTAGGATTTTCCGCATCGGGATGGCCTCACATGATGCCTAACTTGCATCCATGTATTTTGCCTCTGCCGAACTGAGTGTATCCAACCTCTGTTTCCCGTTGTACCAAGAAACTGTCGCTGACCCAAGGTTGAAAATCCCTCTTGATGTGCTCTTCCAATCTGATGGACTCTCTGCCCATTCTACATCAGTGAAGCCCTGTAGCTTCACTCCCTCTGTCTGTCTGTACCATAATCCATACTAAGATGTGCGTCTGAGGTATCTCAATACATGCTTTTCTGCCTTCCAAAACGTCTTGGTAGGCTAAACCATCGCTTGACTCAGTTGCTTCACCGCATAGCACAAATCTAGTCATGTGTTCATTAAGTACATCAGTGAACCCACAAGCTGCCTGTACACAGTAGCCTCTACCACTTCTCTTGAAGTAGTAACCTCCTTCCTTTAGTTACCTGCTAGAGGATTTTGCAGGGGCTTGCACTTTTCCATGTGGAATCTCCTGAGTATCTCGTTGGCATACTTACCCTAAGACACAAACAACTCCCCATCCTTCTACCACACTTCCATGCCAAGGAAGTAATGCATAAGACCCATGTATTTCATCTCGAATTATCTTGCAAGGTCCTCCTTGCAAGACACAATCAACTGATCATCACCATTCAATATGAGATCATCAACATAAAGTATGATGATCAACAACTTGCCTTTCACCATGATGTGGTACAGGTTCACATCCACTTCACTCTTTGTGAAGCCCAACCTGGTGAAGTAGTTGCCTATCCTGGTGTACCAAGCACGAGGTGCTTGCTTCAGCCCGTACAACACTCTCTTGAGTTGGCACACATGTGACGCACGATCGAAGGTCTCAAGACCTTCTGGCTCTCTATGTACACCTCTTCCTCAATCTGGCCATTGAGGAATGCAGTCTTCACATCCATGTGATGGATCTTCCAACCAATCTGTGCTGATAGTGCCAACATAGATCTGATAGATGGGAACCTTGTGACAGGAGCAAAAGTCCCATCATAATCAATCCCCTTGACTTGTGAAAAGCCACGGGAAAAAAATCTTGCCTTATGCTTCTCCACACTACCATCAACAGCTTGCTTTACCTTGTAAAGCCAATGAGAACTAACAACTGACTTGTTCTCCGGTCTCGGAACCACATCCCAAACACAGTTACGAACTATGGAATCATACTCCTCCACGATAGCATCAACCCAAATTGGCTGCTGCACTACTTCCTCAAAGGAAGATGGCTCGGTCTCAACACATTCCCCAACAAGGGCCATGTATCCAGTGTACCTCTCAGGTGACCTCCTCTGTCTGTGCTGAGAAGATGGTGCTCCCACATTCTCTCTCGCATCCTCAAAAAATCCGTTAGCTTCTCTTGTGCGGTTCCATCCATCTTTGGAAGACTCTGCTCGAGTGGATGTCTCCACTCCTAGAACCTCTGCATGTGGCTGCTCCACATCAGTATGAGGCTCCTCCTCCTTAGGAACCAACAGTTGCTCCACAGCCTGTAGTTGGAGCTCCCTCTCAAGGGAAACTCGTGTGGCCTTTTGCTCATCAAACTTGAGATCTATGTGAACCACTGTCCTCCGACTGGTAGGCAAGTACACCCGATAGTTGTGAGGTGTATTAGTGTACCCCACAAATATCCACAACTCTGTTGTTGGCTCAAGCTTCTTCCGTGCATCCTTTGTCACATGGCAATATACCGATCAACCAAAGATCCTGAAGTGACCCACATCTGATCTCTTACCGGAGAAAGATTCCTCTGGTGTCTACATCCCAAGTATGCATTGCGGGCTTCTATTCTGCAAATAGACCGCTGTGTTGCATGCCTCAAACCACCAGTGAAGTGGTACGCCTTGGTCATGAAGCATTGCCCGCGTTGCATCTACAATAGTTCTGTTCTTCCTCCCAGCCACCCCATTTTGCTGTGGGTTATGAGGTGTCGTCGACTCTCGTTTAATTCCTTCCGCTACACGGAAGTTCTTAAACTCTTGAGAGACATATTCTCCACCGTTGTCACTTCTCAAGGCCTTGATCTTCTTCCCTGACTCTTTCTCGACCAAAGCTTTGAACTCACAAAACTTTGTGAAAGTTTGGTCCTTCTTCTACATGAAATAAATCCAGCATTTACAAGAATAGTCATAAATGAAAATCACATAATACCTTCGCTTCGCTGTGGATGCTGTCGAGAATGGTCCACAAAAATCAGTATGAACTCACTCTAAGATAGCCTTTTGCTCAAATGTCTTGTTCATGAAAGGAAGACTTGGTGTACTTTCCCAAGGTACAACCTTTGCATGTGTCAACTTGCTCAAGTTTACCTTTGGGAAGTCGTGTAGATATTTGTTGCATTATCTTCAAAGCCCCATGATGCAAATGGCCCAACTGCCTGTGCCACAACGTGCCAATGTCTTGGCTTTGCACCAATTCTGATTTCATACTCAATGCTGCACAATCATCTACCTCTAGTTTATAGAGATTCTTCACCCGAATCCCTATCCTCTTGGTCTGACCCGTGGCTATGTGGCTTAGGAACACCTTTCCTTTACTGAGGACAACATCATAGCCTTTTTCCTCCAACATCGCGACTGATACCAAGTTCTTATTCAATCCAGGCACATACATCACATCTATCAAGGTGAGAGGAGCTCCATGCTCCCTCTGAAAAGAAACCGTGCCAACTCCTGAAACACTATACCTTCCGTTGTCACTCATCTCTATGAACATCTTGAGGCCTTTCTCCTCCAAGGCATTGAATAAATTTTTATCACCGGTCATGTGGAATGAGGCTCCATTTTCAAGATACCAGACACAACCCATCATCGATGACACCATGCATGTGATGAGGGTAAAGTCCATTTCGAATTGAGAGGCTAATGCCTCACCCTCCGATCCTTCCGAGGATCCCTTCTTGGACTTCTTCGATGGGCAATTAGTCGCATAATGTCCCATCTTGTGACAACTAAAGTATCTTATTTTAGACATGTCACCCTTCTTCCCTCCATGAGAAGAATTCGATTTGAAATGGGAAGCCTTCCCCTTCCATTTCCTTGCCTTACTTGCTAAGCCCAGATTTTCTTCATCATCATTCTTGGATGAATAACCATCTCGTGTACTCCTCCTGATCTCCTCCTGCATAATATCCGACCACAACCGTTCCCAATCTGACAGTTTCTCCCTTCCATTCACAGAGTCCTAGTAGCTATTCCAACTCTTTGGAAGGCCAAGGAGAGCAAGGCTCACCATATCATCATTGGAAGTAGTCATTCCCACACTACCAATCTCATCTCTACAGGTGGTGAGCTTGTTCAGATATGTGGAAATAGTATCGCCCTTCTTCATCTTGATTCTTCGAAGCTTACCCTTGAGCACCAATTTCCTCTGGTCACTACTGTTCTGGTAGAGGTCTTTCAATGTATTCCACATTGATAATGGATTATCATTCCCATGGAGACTCGAGACAATATGGTCTCGAACTCCCTCAAGGATGATCTGTCTCGCCTTCACCACACACTTCTTCCACTCAACCAACTCTTGTGCATTAGTTGAAGTTGGCTTTGGGATTTCTTGATCAATGAATTCCTTTAAGCCATTGTTTTCTAATACAACTTCCATTCTATCTTTCCATGCTATGTAATAAGAGCTACCTTCCAAGGCATACTCGAGTTTCAAGCCATAGAACGCCATTGGACAACCTTGAAGTATGATATGAATTTGATTTGCACTTGCAACCCCGAACTTCAAACTTCGAATTCTCTTCTTAGTATACTATTCACAGCTCCGATACTATGTAGAAAATTTGTGATAGGTTAACTTGATAATGCAATATAAATCAAAGGAGAATACTATAACCTACTTCTACTATCAATTTGCGGAAGCTTAAAGATCGAGCTGAACAATATAACCAGAAGAAGAAGAATCAATGGCACAATACACATGAAAATACTTTGGGGAATGTCCTAGATAAAAACCTCACACTATTGTATTATCATACATGGTGGAAATACATAGGAATTACACAAAGCCTTAGCTCTCACATCTAGCCAGCTCTTAGTACAATCCTCACAGGTAATCTTAGCTTCTCTCTAGCCTTCCTCTCTGCCCTCCAAGCTCCTATTTCCTTGCATTGTTCCTTGTGGATGATTAGTCTATTACCAAGTAGAAAAAACAAGCCTTCAAAACTGTGCAATCTTCAAGGATGAATCCTTGACTGCATTCATGAGTTTTCTCCATGAGAAAAACACATGCAACTGATAGTACACTGTCCTTGAACATTAATCTCAACTGGGTCTTTCTCAGAATAGACATGCACGAGTTTTTGATGAGGGAATCTTCAATTAACTGGAGTAGCACTAGTTGAGTGCATTAATGCATCAACTGACTGTTAACTCACTATTAGTTCCTCAAATAGTTTGGAACTAATTTAACTGGACTTAACTGAGTTAACTAATTACAACTCAAATATAACTCAATCTTATCTCCTTAATTTAAGGGATAACTCTTGCATGACTTCAGAAAGACTTCTAACTTGAATCTCTCCAACTAATTAATTTAAAATAAGTTAATTAATTATTTCCAGGTAGCTGTTAAGACCTAAATTCGATTTTAATTAACAATTTAATTCAAGGACAAATTAAATTGGAATATTCCTGTTGTCATATTTCAACATATGGAAAATTTTGAAACCTCAATAATGATAGGTAGAAAAAAATTGAAATTGTAAATTTGACATCTAAGTATCTCCTCATAAATTCTAATGATTATTTTAATTAAAGATCAAGTTCTTAAAAGTTAGATTAAGTTAAAAAATAGATTTATAAGTATGTTTATTTTTTTGTCGCCATTCCTTAGTAGATTGGCTGAAAATTAACTTTTATAAATATTATAAGGAATACCTAAAATAATTGGATTAATGGCATTACCAATTTACATAGATCCTAAAGTGACGAGCACGGAAAACTGTTCTCAAATTTTCATTTAGCGGTCGCGAAAAAATTGAAATTCGGAACTCCTGCCATGGATCATGACCCTTTGATTTCACCTTCACCTTTAATTTCTGCGTGAGAGAAAAAAGACAAGGCAAAGACATATTATCCCTAACTGTGAGCCTTATCTACTCTGTGATGCCGCACTTATGGGTAACAATTATCTAGTTGTGTGGCAGCAACGTAGCAATTATTACTAATAAAATTGTTTATTCAATTAATAATTATCCATAATTATCTATTCTATTGAGTGTTATATGTAATTAATTCTTGTGATATTGAATTAAGAAATCATCTATTCACTTGATTTTGAATTAATTAATTAATTAATTCACAATCAAGTGAATAAATAATTGCTTAATTAATTAATTCAAAATCAAGTAAATAAATAATTGCTTAATTTATCAATTAAGCAATTATTTATTTACTTGACTGTGAATTAATTAATTAATTAATTCAAAATCAATTGAATAGATAATTGTTTAATTTAATATTAAAAGAATTAATTATAATGATTAAGATCTTCTAGAAAATCATATAAAGAATTATTGGTAAATCGGTTTCTAACTTCAATCTAGAATAGATATTTTATTTTTTGATTAATTAATTAATTTTTATATTTTTAACAAATTTTATTTTTTATTTTTTATTTTTTACTTTTTATTTTTATTTTTTATTTTTTATTTATTTTTTTATTTTTATTTTTTCAGAAAAAAATCACACAAGAGATATTCTCATTGACGTGTTCAGCTTCAGGATTAGATGAGGAAACAGATCCGGGGCAATGTAGTAAATAGATGTAAAGAGCTGCTAACTAGCCGTTAGCGAGTAACATCTAGTTTGACTAAGGGCAGAGATTAGTAAAGCTTTTGACCAAAAAAGGGGTAAGGGAAATAAATTAAATAATTTAAATTTTATTTTTTTTTGATAAAAAGATATTATAAAACAATAATTTATAATAACATAATTAATTTTTATAACCCATTATAACCCTAATAAATCTTATTATATATAATATTAAAATTAATAGTTTAATCCTATTTCAGTGCCCAAATATTAACTAATAAAATTAAATTAAAAGAGTCATTAAAAATATATATATAAAAGGTGGATTAATAATGTTATAAAAATATAAATAATATTAGAAAGTAATAACAATATTGTTTAGTGGAATATAAAATATTAAAATAGTTAGTAATATTATTAAATACAAATAAAATTGAGATACTATAAATTAAGGAATATATATATAATTTTTTTTAATAAATAAATAAAAATTTAGGAAGAAAGCACAGGAATCGAGCATCTGCTGATACTCCAATCATCATCTCTATTTAAATTAATAGGATGCTTTTCAATTTCTAAGGCCTCCCTAAATTCACGATGATGAAAATGGCCAATCCTTGCAGTGACCCTTTTTTTTCTATTTTCTATATTTTGGTTTTTTCTTTTATACATATTTTGTTAAAAATGATACTTTATTTAGTTGTTGTGATAATTAAAGTGCAACAGGGTATTATTGGATCCCCACAACAAATACATTGACTTAAATTCAATACTCATTAACTACCACTCAACAGGGTAGATAATTGTTACTGTATGTTCACAACCAAAAGATATACTAACCCTAACAACACTAGAGTCTTTTTCTTTTCTTGGGGTTGGGTCTGATCAACAAATATGCAACTTTGGTTTCTAAGACATGCTTCCATTGGAGCATATTTCCATGAAGAAACAAGGACTAATCAGACACGACGATGGAATCAACATTTATTTAATACATTATTTTCTTCTTTCCATGAACACTAATAAGGTACTCAGAGCAGGCTTCTTGACCAGATCAATCAGGTACCTACTCGAATTGATTGTGCAATTCCCAAGTTTTGACCATCTTACTACATGCAACACCTATACACTCAAACTAGTCAACTACTTGTTACACCACCTTGGAATCTCCACCACAGCTTGGGAACTCGAATTCTCTGCATGGACTAGATATTTTGAGCTAACTGATTAGTTAACCAGTGATCAATGAGTTATATTGTTGACTCACTGCACAACTGACCTTCCAATAGTTCTATCAACAGTTAGAACTAATTTAACTTAATACAACTAGAAATAACTAACCTTTGATTGCTACAAATTAGCAATCACACATTCTTAACTAAATTCCAAGCCCTCTAACTCGAATTTACTCAACTAACTTAGTGACAAGAGCCATGTCACATAAATTAACTACCTCCAAGTTGTGTGCTGATTTGGAAATTCAAATTTTCTCAATTTGACTAAGGTAAAATCAAATTGATACTTTCTTGCTAAACTTGTTAAGACTCCCTTAGCAAGAAAGGGATTATCAACCACCCCTATCCTGTACCTGTGGAATTTGAACTTTCCTCTTAACAAAGCCTTTGTCAAGATGTTAGTACCATTTTCCTCCGTTGGAATGTATTGTAGCAACATTATCCGCCTTTGCACACAGTCCCATAAATGATGATACTAGATATATATACTTTGATCGACTATGAAATACCAGATTCTGAGAGAGATTAATGCAACTTTGATTATCACAATATATCACAGTTGGATCCATCATCTAACAAAATAGTTCCACAAGTATCTTTCTCATCTAGATAACCTCACATACTTCTTAACTTGCATCAATGTTTTCTACTTTTACTGAGCTAAGCACCACAGATCTTTGCTTCCTGTTGTACTAAGAAACAGTTGCAGACCCAACACCGAAAATTCCACCCGATGTACTCTTCCGGTTGGATGGACTCCCTGCCCAATTTGCATATGTGAAGCCCCACAGTTTCACTCCCTTTTTCCATCTATACCATAATCCATACTGGGTAGTGTCTTTAAGGTACTGTTAAACATCCTTTACTTTCTTCCAATACAATTTGGTCGGCCTAACCATAGCTTGACTCAGTTGGTTGACTATGTAGCACATATTTGTTCATGTGTTCACAAGATATATCAGTGAACCCACTAGCTGCTGATAAATGGTAACATCAACCTCTTCACCTAAAGTGAAATTCTCCTTCCTCTAGTTTGTCACTAGAGCTGTCTCCATGGGCTTACAACTCTCCATGTGAAATCTTTGTAGTATCTCAGTGGCATACTTGCCTTGAGAGAGAAACAATTCCCCATTGTCTTTCCATACTTCCAACCCGAGGAAGTAGTGCTTGAGAGCCATGTCTTTCATCTCAAATTGCCTTGCAAGGTCCTCCTTGCAAGAGATGATTAGCTACTCATCAGTTGTCGATATTAAATCATTATAATATATAACAATGATAAGGAATTTATCTTCTACCAAAATATGATAGAAGTTTTCATCTACTTCACTTTTGGTGAAGCCCAATCTAATGAGATAATTGTTGACCCTGGTGTACCAAGCTCAAGATGCTTGTTTGAGACCGTACAATTCTCGCTTGAGTCTGCACACATGAAACTCCCGATCAAATGTCTCAAAACCTTTTGGTGGGTTGATATACACTTCCTCCTCAATAACACCATTGAGAAGTTTTGTTTTTACATCCATTTGGTGGATCTTCCACCCCATTTGTGCAACCAGTTCAACAATTGATCTAATGGATGAATACCTTGATACAGGAGCAAAGGTTTCCTCATAGTCAATTCCCTCAACTTGAGAGAATCCTTTTGCCACAATTCTGGCCTTATACTTCTCTATTCTTTTGTTTGTCCCATGCTTAACCTTGAAGATCCATTTCGAACCCACAACTGATTTATCTATCGATCTTGGGACCACTTCCCAAACATTGTTCTTTATGATGGATTCGTATTCTTCTACCCTTGCATTAACCCAAACTAGTTTCTCTAATTATTTCTCAAAAGAGGATGGCTCAATATCTACAAGCTCAGACATTAGATCCATGTAGCCAGTGCACCTCTAAAGTGACCTCCTTTTCTTGCACAAATTTGAAGGAGCTCCCACATTCTACCTCGCATCCTGCAACAATCTATCATCTTCCCTAGTTCTCTTTCTACCTTCTCTATATGGTTCTGCTTGAGTGGATATCTCCACTTTGCTCCTCCATTTGTGGGCGACCCACAACTTCTTGAGGTTCCTCCTGAGGCTCCTCCTTTGGAGCTAAAAGCTCCTCTTCTGGTGGGATTTGCAGCTCCCTCTCAAGAGAGCATCTCATTGGTTTCTCCTCATCAAAATTTACATCCATTCACACAACTATCATTTTGAGGGAACGTAAGTACACGTGGTAATTGTGTGGAGATTCAGTGTAACCCACAAAAACTCCCAACTCTATTGTCGTCTCAAGATTCTTCCTCGAATCTTTGGAGACATGGCTGTAAACAGAGGCTCCAAAAATCCTAAAGTGAAACACACCTGCTTTTCTCCCCAAGAAAGCCTCCTCCAGTGTAATCATACCAATAATTCGACGAGGTCTCTAGTTCTCCAAGTAGACTGTTGTGTTACATGCCTCTAGCCACAAATGCAGTGGTAGGCCTTGGTCATGTATCATAGCTCTCACAACTCCCACAATGCTCTAATTCTTTCTCTCAGCTACCCCATTCCGCTGTGGGTTGTGGGGTGATGTTGGCTCTATTTGAATGCCTTCTTTTGCACAGAAATCCTTAAATTCATTTGAAAAATATTCACATCCATTTCCTCTTCTGAGAGTCGTCACCTTCTTGTTGGTCTCTTTTTCAACTAGTACCTTGTATTCTACAAACTTTAAGAATGTCTCATCCTTCTTCCACATGAAGAAGATCCAACACTTCCTTGAGAAATCATCAATAAAAATAAAAAAATAATTATGTTTGGTAGTGGAGGTTGTTGAGAAAGGTCCATAGACATTAGAGTGGACTCTCTCCAAGACTGCATGTGCTTTTCGATCTCTATCATGGAATATGGATCTCACATACTTCCCCAAGGTACAACCTTTGCAGAAATCTTGCGGGTTAAGTGCTCCTTTAGGAAGGCTAGTGGTTATTTGTTACATAATCTTCAGGGAACCACGATGAAAATGGCCCAATCTCCTATGCCATATCTCATCGACATCGCGACTCTGCACTTTCTCTTCCTGACTGCTTAATGTAGCACAATATTCCACACCAATTTTATACAGGTTCTTCACAGAACCTCTATCTGATTCACCTGTCCAATGGCTATGTGTCTCAGAAAGGATTTACCTTTGTTGAATTGTTCCAGGACATCTTTGAGGTGAAGAGGGGATCCAATCTCCCTCTTAAAGGTTATAGTACCAATCCCAGTAGCACTGTACCTTCCTTCATCCCCAAAATCAAAATGCATATGGAAATATTTATCCTCTGCGTCACTGAAAAAATCTCTACACCTTGTCATGTGGAACGAGGCACCCGCGTCCAAGTACCACAAACTCCCCATCATAGTGCTAGCTATGCATGTGATAAGTGTGAAGTCTAGCTCGAATTGTGATGACAATACTTCACCTAGTACTCCTCCTAAGTTCTTCTTTCTAGAATTTTTGTATGGAAAATTTGTAGCATAGTTCTCGAATTCATGACAATTGAAGCATTTTATTTTGGACAAGTCTTTCTTCTTGCCCCCTTTGTTGGATTCTGGTTTGGTTTGAGACTTCTTCCCATTTTCCTTCTTTCCCTTTCCAAACAATTTAATATTTTCTTCATCCTCTGCTTTGGATGAATACAAAATTTTTGGAAGGCCTAGAAGAGCTACGCTCACCAAGTCAGCTTCTACAACAATCATACAAAACCCTCCAAGCTCATCCTAAACTTGTGTAAATTTGGTGAGATATTGCGGAATAGTGTCATTCTTCTACATTTTGATATTTCGAAGTTTGTCTTTGAGGGTTAGTTTTCTATGGCCACTTATATCCTCGAATAGCTCTGTCAATGTTTTCCACATTGTGAAAGGAGTTTCTTTCCCATGGATATATGAGATAATGTGGTCTCGCACTACCTCAAAGATAATTATCCTCCCCTTGGCTGCATCTTTCTTCCATTGGGCTAGGTTCTATGCATCATCTGATCCTATTTTTGCAATGTTTGTCTTGACATATTCTAGCAATATGTTGTCATCAAGCAACACCTCCATGCAATCCTTCTATGCAATGAAATTCGAGCTGCCTTCTAAGGTATACTCTAATCTCAGACTGTTAAAGGCCATCTTCCCAACTCTGAAGAGATCCTGCTAGACTAAATTTGTAAATTCGAACCTCCTGAGGAACAACTTCAAAACTCTTGTTCTAACATGAAGCCGACTCTGATACCATGTAGAGATATGGTAATAGAAGTGAAACTGCTTAAGAATTTTGACCTAAAATCAAGAGTCACAATTCTACTCTAATAATCCATAGAATTTAATTCACAATTTAGAACAACATTCACAAACATGCAATAAGAAAAAAATCGCACATGCATAGTATTTTTCTAGGGGAACCCAACTAGGAAAAACCCCTCAAGCCTCTTTGCATTAATCAGATGAATAAAGAATGTATTACAATTTCTTGCACACTCTAAGAAAAACCTACAAGTGAATAATCTATTTCTCTGCTCAATGAAAATCTCTGACCTAGAATTAGCAAATGTCTGCCTCTACTTGAGCCCCTATTTCCTTGCACAAATCCTAAGGAAGTAACCCCTATTTTCTAGGAATTTCCATTCAATTGATTGTGCAGTTCCCAAGGTTTGATCATTTGACTGCATGTGACAGCTGTACACTCAAACTAGTTTACAACTACTTGTTACACTACCTTGAAATATCCACCACAGCTGGGGAACTCGACTTCTCTGAATATGCACTAGCTGTAGAATTTCCTATAGATTCACAAGCTCATGCAATATACTAAAGCACAGGATAAGAGTCAACTTCTACTCTCAACCTATGGAGGCCAATAGATCGATGAAAGAAATGAACAAGAAGAAGATAAATCAATGGCACATAACACAAGATATATCTGGGGAAAGCCATTGCTCAAAACCCCACTATTTGTATTACACATCTCAGAAATATGAGTGAAGACACAAAGCTTTTTCTCACAAGAAAAATTCTACACAAGTATGCTCAACTCTCTCAGCTCACATGCTAGCTCTTGGCCAACACTTAGCCAATTCTGCAACTCTCCAAACCCCTAATATCTTGCGTAATTCCTAGGATGAATAACCATTATTTAAATGGAATTCATGCTTTGAAAACTGCACAATCTAAATAAAGGATCAATCTCTGATGCATGCATGGTATTTACACTCCAGTAAATAATACAACTGATATTACACTATCACTACACTCTAGTCTCAATTGGGTCTTTCTATGAACTTACATGAATGAGTTTCTCATGTGGGAATCTTCAATTAACTGGAGTAGCACTAGTGGATGCACTAGAGCACCAACTCACTGTTAGTCCTCTATTAGTTCCACAAACAACTTGGAACTAATTTAACTAAACTTAACTCAGTAAACTGAGTGATCTAATTTCCAACTCAATTTAAACTCATACTGGTCCCCTAAAACTTAGGGAGAACATATACATGACTACAGAAATACTTCCAACTCGAAATTCCTAAGATAATTAAGTTAATTAAACTTAATTAACTATTTGCAAGTTCCTATGAGAATAGAATTCGATTTTAATTCCCAGTTTAATTCAAGGGCAAAGTGAACTAGAATTTCTTGTTGCCATTTCTCAACACTCCCTCTCAACAAGAAAGGGATTATCAGCTACCCCAATCCTGTCTCTATGAAAGTTGAATTTACATCTTGACAATGCCTTTTTCAAAATGTCAGCATCTTTCTCCTCTGTGGGAATGTACTCTAACAACATAATCCGCCTCAATACACAATTTTTGAGATGATGATATTGGATATCAATATGCTTGGACCGATCATGAAAAACTAGATTTTCAGAGAGTTTGATACAACTCTTATTATCGCAGTAAAGCATAGCTGGATCCATCCGATGACCAAACAAACCAATAAGGATCTTCCTCATCCATATGGCCTCACATGCTTCCTGACTCACAACCATGTACTCTACCTCTACCGAACCCAGTGCAACCGATCTCTATTTCATGCTATACCAAGAAACTACAATGATCCAATACTGAAAATCCCTCTTGATGTGCTTTTCTAGTTGGATGGACTCCTTTCCCATTCTGCATTGGTGAAGTCTTGAAGCTTCACTCCCTATGTTTGTTTGTACCATATTCCATATTGAGAAGTGCCCCTAAGGTATCTCAACACATGCTTTGCCACCTTCCAATACAGCTTGGTAGGCCTAACCATCGCTTGACTAAGCTAGTTAACTACATAACACATATCCAGTCGTGTGTTCACCAAGTACATCAGTGAAACCACAAGGTACCTGTAAACAGTAGCTTCCACTGCTTCCCTTGAAGTAGCATCCTCCTTCCTCCACTTACCTGTTAGAGGAGTCTCCATGGGTTTGCTGCTCTCCATGCAGAATCTCCTGAGTATCTCATTGGAATACCTGCCCTGAGACACAAACAACTCCTGATCTCCTTGCCATACCTCCATGCTAAGAAAGTAATGCATGAGCCCCATGTCCTTCATCTCAAACTCTCTTGCAAGGTCCTCATTGCAAGACTTGATCAGTTGGTCATCGCTTGTCAATATGAGATCATCAACATAAATTACAATGATCAAAAGTTTACCTTCCAACACTATGTGGTACAAGTTCGCATCTGCTTCACTCTTCGTGAAGCCCAACTCAGTCTAGTAGCTATCTATCCCGGTTTACCAAGCATGGGGTGCTTGCTTCAGCCCATACAATTCTCTCTTGAGTTGGAACACATGTGACTCACGGTTGAAGGTCTCAAAACCTTCAGGCTGCTCTATGTACACCTCTTCCTCAATCATGCCATTAAGGAAGGTTGTCTTCACATCCATCTGATGTGTCTTCCAACCCATCTGTGCTGATAGTGCCAATATAGATTTGATTGGTGAGTACCTTACAACAGGAGAAAAGGTCTCATCATAGCCAATCTCGTCTACCTGTGAAAAGCCATGGGCCACAAATCTTTCCTTATGCTTCTCCACACTACCATCTGCAACTTTCTTTACCTTCTAAAGCTAATGGGAGCTAAGCACTGACTTGTCCTCTAGCCTTGGGCCCACATCCCAAACACTGTTATGAACTATGGAATCATACTCCTCCACCATGACGTCAACCCAAACTGATTGCTGCAATGCTTCCACAAAGGAAGATGGCTTTGTCACAACACATTTTCCCATAAGAGCCATGTATCCAGTGTAGCTCTCAGGTGACCTCCTCTTCCTGCGCTAAGAAGTGGGTGCTCCCACTTTCTCCCATGGATCATCCGTCAATTTGTCAACCTCTCCGGTGCACTTGCGTCCCTCTCTGGAAGACTCTGTCTGAGTGGATTTCTCCACTCCTAGATCCTCTGCATGTGGCTTCTCCACATCAATCTAAGGATCCTCAAACTTAGGAGCTAAAATATCCTCATCCACATGTAGCTCAAGCTCCCTCTTAAGGGAAACTCGCATGACCTTCTCCTCATTGAATCGGACATCCCTGCGAACCGCTGTCATCCTGCTGGTCGGCAAGTACACCCGATGGTTGTGAGGTGTATTAGTGTACCCCACAAATATCCCCAACTTTGTTGTAGGCTCAAGCTTCTTCCGTGCATCTTTGGTCACATGGAAATATACTAATGATCCAAAAATCCTCAATTGACCAACATCTGGCATCTTACCGAATAAAACCTCCTTTGGTGTCTTCATCTCAAGTATCTAATGTGGGATACGATTATGAACATAAGTTTTTGTGTTGCATGCCTTAGCCCACAAGTGTAGTGGCAGGCCCTAATCATGCAACATCTCCCTTGCTTCCCCTACTATGCTTCTATTATTTCTCTCGACCACCCCATTTTTCCGAGGGTTATGCGGTTCTATCAACCCCCGTTTAATCCCTTCTGCTGCACATAAGTTCTTAAACTCGTTTGACACATACTCACCACTGTTATCACTCCATAGAGATTTAACCTTCTTTCTTGACTCTTTCTCCACTAATGCTTTAAACTCACAAAACTTTGTGAAGGTTTGATCCTTTTTCTACATAAAAAATATCAAACATTTACGAGAATAGTCATCAAAAAATATAAAATAATATCTGTGTTTGGCTATGGATGTTGTCAAGAATGGTCCACACACATCTGAATGGATTCTCTCTAGAATAGCCTCTGCTCGACTGTCTTTGTTGTGAAAGGAAGACTTGGTGTATTTTCCCAAAGTACAAAATACACCCCTTTCATGTATCAACTTGCTCAAGCATACCTTTGGGAATACCGGTAGAGATCTGTTGCAATATCTTCAAATCCCAATGATGCAAGTGGCCCAATCGCTAGTGCCCAACTCACCAACATCTCAACTCTGAACCCTTTCTGCTTTTGTGCTCAAAGTAACATACTACTCTACCTCCATCTTATAGAGATTCTTCACTCAAATCCATATCTTATTTACTTGAACCGTGGCTATGTGTCAAAGGAATGCCTTTGCTTTCAAGAAGATCACATCATAGCCTTTATCCTCAAGCATGTCAACAGATACCAAGCTCTGCTTCAACTTGAGCACACACATAACATTCTTCAAGGGGAGTGGAGCTCCATGCTCCATATGAAAGGTAATCATGCCCAATCCAGCAACACTAAACTTCCCGTCGTCACCCATATCGATATGCATATGGAGATCTTTCTCATCTAGGTCACTAAATAACTCTTTGTTGTCAGCCATGTGGATTGAAGCTCCATTGTCTAAGTACAATACACTTCCCATCATTGATGACACCATGCATGAAATGAGGGAAAAGTCAAATTCGAATTGAGAGACCAAAGCCTCACCTGTCGCTCCTCTTAAGGACTTCTTCTTGGACTTCTTGAGTGCACAATTTGAAGCAAATATCATGACAATGAAAGCACTTAACTTTCATCATGTCTTTCTTCTTACCTCCATGATAAGAATCCGATTTGGAATGGGAATCTTTCCCTTTCCCCTTCTTCACCTTAATTGCTAAGGCATAGTTCTCTTCATCATCAGTGTTTGATGAAGAGCCATCCTTGGTGTTCCTCCTTATCTCCTACTGCATCAAATCTGACCACAGTCGTTCCCAATCCGACAGCTTTTCCCTACCATTGACAGAGTCCTGATAACTATGTCAACTCTTTAGGAGTCGTAGAAGAGAAAGACTCACCATATCATCCTCAAAAACCGTGATTATAACACTTCCAAGTGCATCACAGCATTGAGTGAACTTGGTCAAGTATTTTGGAATCATCTCACCTTTCTCCATTTTGATTTTTTGAAGTTTTTCCTTCAGTGCCAATTTCCTTTGGTCACTTCTGTTTTGATACAAGTCCGTCAATGTTTCCCACATAGCATACAAAGTTTCCTTTCCATGGAGACTTGAGACAATGTGGTGTCGAACTCCCTCAAGGATTATCCACCTCGCCTTCACTAGACACTTCTTCCATTCGGCCAAATTCTATGGATCCGATGCTGCTCGCTTAGGAATTTCTTGATCATCAAATTCCTTCAAGCCATTATCCTCTAGCATAGCCTCCATTCTGTCCCTCTAGGCTATAAAATTTGAGCTACCTTCCGAGGCATACTCGAGCCGCAAACCATAGAACGACATCTGTTGATCCTGAAGTATGTATTGAAAATTCTAATTTCACTTGTAACCCATAACTCAAAACTTCGAAATCTCCTGTAGTATATTATTCTTAGCTTTGATACCATGTATAATTTCTTGTAGATTCACAAGCTCATGCAATGTACTAAATCACAAGACAAGAATCTACTTCTACTTTCAACCAGTGGAAGCCAATAGATCGATGAAAACAATAAGAACAAGAAGAAGATAAATCAACGGCACATAACATAAGATGTATCTGGGGAATCCATTGCTCAAAACCCTGCTATCTATATTGCATATACCAGAAATATGCATGAAGATACAAAGATTGTTCTCACTAGAACAATTTCACACAAGTATGCTCATCTCTCTCAGCTCACAAGCTAGCTCTTGGCCAACACTTAGGCAATTCTGTAGATCTCCAAGCCCCTAATATCTTGCGTATTCCTCAGATGAATAAATTGTATTTAAAGGGAATTCATGCTTCCAAAACTATACAATCCAAACATAGGATCAATCTTTTATGCATGCATGATATTTACACTCCAGTAAATAATACAGCTGATAGTACACTATCCCTGCACTCTAGTTTCAACTGGGTCTTTATCTGAACTGATATGCATGAGTTTTTCATGAGGGAATCTTCAGTGAACTAGAGTAGCACTAGTGGATGCACTAGTACACCAACTGACTGTTAGTCCTCTATTAGCTTCACAAACAATTTGGAACTAATTTAACTAAACTTAACTCAGTAAATTGAGTGATCTAATTTCCAACTCAATTTAAACTCGTACTGGACCCATAAAACTTAGGGAGAACATATACATGACTACAGAAAGAATTCCAACTTGAAATTACTAAGCTAATTAAGTTAATTAAACTTGATTAACTATTTACAAGTTGCTATGAGACTAAAATTTGATTTTAATTCAAGGACAAATTAAACTAGAATTTCTTGTTTCCATTTATCAATGCTAGATATTTTGAGCTAATTGATTAGTTAACTGGATGATCACTAAGTTAAAATTTTGTCCCACTGCTCAACTAACCTTCCACTAGCTCTATCAACAACTAGAACTAGTTTAACTGAATACAACTAGAAATAGCTGATCTTGATTGCTATAAATTGACAATCACATGTATGCTTAACTGAACTCCAAACCCTCTAGCTTGAATTTACTAAGGTAATTGAGTGACAAGAGCCATGTCACACAAGCTAACTGCCTCCAAGTTGTATTCTGATGTGGAAATTCAAATTTTCTCAAATTGAATAAGGAAAAATCAAATCGAGACTTTATTGCTACATCTCTCAACATAAAGGTAGGCCATAACATATGATAATTAATAACCTAGACAATTTTGTTGGAAGAGCTAGTTTTGGTATTTTTGTAAGCAAGGGAATCTTTGTGGATCTTGTGAATCTATTTAGAATAAACCTTGGAAGATAGGAATTAAAAATATTGTAGAATCAATAGTTGAAGCTAGTTATAAGGGAGTTTTGTAGCAGTTTAGACTTTGTGGAGTTTTAGCAAGGGTTATGAGGTTTCAAAGTTGAGGCAATGTACCTATAGCCTAATAAGTGAAAAGGAAGAGAATGTGTGTGAAACTATTGAAAAATGGGTCAAATTGGTGCTAGGTGAGGATATATGATGAACTAAATACTCCAATGTAGGATATTGATCTAAAGTATATAGTTGTATAATTTTTCATCTATCTTGTATCACTTAGTTGGAAAAAATGGAGGATTTGGTTCATAGGACCCATTTAGGGGCAAGTCCTACTGTGGTGATCTGAATCTAGAAACTTACAATGCCTATTTGAGGCATCAAATGACACTTTTTAGGGTCATAGTTTTGAAAGCATGGTTCCTAGCTCATCGATGTTGTTCTGCACATTGAATGATTTTCGAATAGTGTGAAAATAACCTCAATTGGAGTTTGTATGTGGAATTTATGCTTCAAAAAAATTCCCCTATCCAATTGACCACCATGGTACCAACTATGCCACATTGGCCCCCATTATGCATACATGTGAGGCTAGTTATATGTGGACTTTCAAAAATATTCTAGAAGGTTCAGTGCCTTAACACTAATTAAGAGGTAAGGCATGCAAAAATCCTAATCCTAACCTAGATGGTTATCAATTTATGCTAAACATTAGGCCACTAAGAAAGGAAGGGGTTCCATTATTTTGGTACTGTTGTTGTTCCATAGTTGAGCTAATTATCTAGGAGTGGCATATTTAAACATAACATAGGAGGTAAAAGATTATGTAGCAACCATTTAGTCCACAATGTTCACGGAAAATCCATACTGAATGTTTGTTTCTTTGTACTTGCATTTGATAACTATGAAAAAGAGAATAGAGCATATGCCTCACCTTCTAGCTAGGTTTTCTTCCATATTATGTTTCCTAGGTCACATCATGGATTTCTAATTGCTGCAACTTGTGATTCAACTTAACAACCGATCTATAAGACAACATCCATAGCACATAAGTGCAAGGATCCAAACAACCACTACAAACATTAAAATATCAATGGTCACACTAAAGATAGGTTTTAGTATTTACATCTCTAATTGACTCCGAGAAACTATAAAAATGAAGTTAGAAGAAGAATTCACTAGCCATGAATGTGCCTAGCAAAATCTTGGTGTAATTCAAATATTCCATGAACTTAGATTAACTAATTCCAATATATTCAATATATATATTCTTTAAAATTTCCTTTATGATTCATGATTAATTATATAAAGGTTGAGTAAAATTTTGTAAATTCATTATAAATGGTTGTACTACCATTTATAATACAACCTAGATCCATCTTAACTCCATATCTACCAAGCACCAAGAGGATCAAATCTCTTTGCATCTAAGTTATTTCTCCCCCTTAAAATAAGCTATATTCCACATGATTACCATGGGTTCTCATAAACCCTAGAGCTCAAAAACCATTGGTAACTTGACCAACTCAAGTTTACCTTAACTACTCAACAAAAATTAATAAAAAATAATAATAATGTAGAACTTTTATTTGAACATAGGGTTATTTTTATTTTATTTTGATGGAGTTAAAATATTTATATTACATTACATTAATCTTTTCATTTAATTTTAATTTAATTTTAATTTTTATGTATTTTGATTGAGTCAAATTGTTTATAGGACAGGACATTACAACATCTCTTGCATACTCAATTGGAGAGGGCCTCTCAGTGCAATAATGCGTTTTTTTTATAATGACCAATGATTTGATAATATAACGTATTTTTTTTTATAATGACTGGTGACTTAATTATACGATTTTTCTTAAGGTTCACACTGAACATGTTATGAATTTAGATCACAATTGTAGTGTATGTTTCAAATATAAATATGGTAAACCATGACCCAACATCACATTGTAACAAATATTTTCTCAATATAAAAATCAACCATGGTCCAATGTTGGATTGTGACAAAGATTTCCTCTATATGAAAATCAATCATATTCAACCATGGTCAACAATGGTCCAACGTCACATTGTGGTAAAGATTGTCTCATAAACCATGGTCAACCCTAGTGAACCATGTTTTCTTTAGGGTTTATAATATTTATATTAAGGTTTATATACCCTAGGTTTATAATATTAATCCCTTGGGTTTATGATTTTATTCCCTTGGGGTTTTAGAATTAATACCTTGGGTATATAATATCAATCCCTTGGGTTTATTAATCTAAGTGTTCTTATTCCTAGGGTAATATTATTCATAGGGTTTAATCATGGTCAACCATGGTCCAACATCACATTGTGACAAAGATTGTCTCAATATGAGAATCTATCATGTCAAACCATGGTCCAATGTCGCATTGTGACAAAGATTGTATCAATATGAAAATCAACCGTGGTCAAACATGGTCCAATGTCCCATTGTGACAAAGATTGTATCTATATGAAAATCAACCATGGTCAACCATGTTTACTTTACCATTTCTAATATTTATCATAAGGTTTATATAACTTGGTTTATAATATTTATCTTAGGGTTTATTGTAGGATTTTCTCAATATGAAAATCAATGATGGTCAACCATGGTGAATCATGGTCAACCATGATCAACCATGGTCAACCATGGTCAACCATGGTCAATCATGGTTGAACATTGTCAATTATAGTCAATCATGGTTAACCATGGTCAACAATGGTCCAATGTCACATTGTCTCAATATGAAAATCGACAATGGTCAACCACAGTCGACCATGTTCCAACAACGCATTATGACAAATATTGTCTCGATATGAAAATAAATCATGGTCAACGATGATCCAATGTCACATTATGACAAAGATTGTCTCAATATGAAAACCAACAATGGTCAACCATTACCAACCATGTTTATTTTAGGGTTTATAATATTTGTCTTAGGATTTATATTACTTGGGTTTATAATATTAATCCCTTAGGTTTAATATTATTCCCTTATATTTGTAATCCCTTGGGGTTTTAGTATTAATCCCTTGGATTTAGAATATCAATCTCTTGGGTTTATTAATCTAAGGGTTCATATTCCTAGGGTATAATATTATTCATATGATCTATAATATTAATCCTAGTGTTTAATATAAATCCCTTGGGTTTATAATCATGGTCAACCATGGTTCAATGTCACATTGTGACAAAGATTGTGTCAATATGAAAATCAACCATGGTCATCCTTTGTTAACCATCGTCAACCATCGTCAATCATGTTCAACCATGGTCCAATTTCACATTGTGACAAAGACTGTCTCAATATGAAAATCAACCATGGTCAATCATGGTCAACCATAATCCAACGTTACATTATGAAAAAAATTGTCTCAATATGAAAATCAACCATGGTAAACCATGGTCAACCATGGTCCAATTGTCACATTGTGTCAAAGATTTTCTCAATATGAAAATCAATGATGGTCCAACGCCACATTGTGACAAAGATTATCTCAATATGAAAATTAGTCATCGTCAACCATGGTCCAACATCGCATTGTGAAAAAACTTGTCTCAATATGAAAATCAACCATGGTCACCATGTTTATTTTAGGGTTTATAATATTTATCTTAAGGTTCATATACATTGGGTTTATAATATTAATCCCTTGTGTTTAATATTATTCCCTTGGGTTTATAATCCCTTGGGGTTTTAGTATTAACCTCTTGGATTTATAATATCAATCCCTTGGGTTTATAATCTAAGGGTTACTATTCCTAGGGTATAATATTAATCTTAGGGTTTAATATAAATCTCTTGGGTTTATAAGTCATTGGGTTTTAATATAAATTCCTTGGGTTTTTTAATCGCTTGGGTTTATAATATTAATCTCTTTGGTTCTCAATATTAATCCCTTGGGTTTATAATATTAAATATTTGAGTTTATTAATTCCTTGAGTTTATAATAATAATCTTTTCGGTTTATAATATATATATTTTTTTCGTTAAAACTATTCTATTATTTATAGGATCAAGAAAAACAGTTACATTCACAGAGTCATTTTACCAGAGGCCAACTGTGGCACTTTGGAATAGAAGTGACCAAAAAAGAGCAGCCCTCGCAGGGGCACCACGTCTGAGCGAAACAACCCTCGCAGGGGCACTATACCACAAAAGAGCAGCCAGACCAAAACTAGACATCCCTCGTAGGGGCGCTGGACCAAAAGTGTTCAACCCTCGCAGGGGCATCAAAAGACCTTCAGCATTATCCCTGTCAGGCAGTACAGACATAGCATGAACATACTCTAAGCCAACAAGACATAAACACTAGAACCAAAACAAGACCTGAGCAGCGATGGAGGTCAAGATTCCGAACAGATGGGCGGCTATTCATCCGGCTCCTCCTTGACCACCCTGCACCAGCCATACTTCTCAATTTCCTCTGCAGTGGGAAAGGAGTCCATGTTGACATTGTCCCCTTTGGATGTCGACACCTCCTGTGCCCGAGGAAGGTTAGAAACAAGCTCTGGAGCATCCGCAGGCTTCTCCATGGCGTCCTCTGAGCTTTCACCTGGGTGCTTCCCCTTCCTATGATGAACATCGCCACCATCCGGAGAGTCCTCAAGGAAGAGAACCGAAACGTGGGCATTAATACGGGGTTTGTTCAGAGAACTGCTAAAGGTGAAAATGGCAGAACCGAAGGCAGGCGTAGGTGTCGGATCAGAGTCTAGGGCGCTTGAGTCCAGAAATTGGCTTGTTTGGAGGGGGTTGGCCTCAGCGATTCGATGACAATGGCAGAGGAAATAGTGGGATTGGGACGCATCAACTGGAGGACGCGAAGACCCACCTCGAGCAGAACCTCGACGGTTGAGCAATTGCTGTCGAGGCCTCACCATATTTGCAGGAACACCAGGGGTATGGAGCAATGTAGAATAGGATAACCTTTCAGACTTGAGATGACACCCAACAGTCAGGGAAATGGCTTTGACAGCAAGAGCTTTTGCTTTAAGAACCATAAACTAGGCAAGAGCCTGAACACTGAGAACCATAAACTGAGCGTGAACCGGCGCATGGAGAGCCGACCCACCACCTTTTTTAACCTCCCCATCACCACCTCGAACCCTGTTCGCCATAACTGCTTGCTGCAATCGCACCAGTGAACCGGACAGAGCATTGAAATGCTTATGTTGTTCTCCCATGCTTTTATTCCTTGGCGGCGAGCGTCGTATCAGCTTGCCTGCCTTAACTTTGAGGCAGCACATGGCTAGCGTGTGGCTCTTCATTAACACGCATCTTGTCACCCGTATCCGGGGTTGGTTTATAATATTATCCCTTTGTGTTTAATATTATTTTCTAAGATTTATAATGCCTTGATTTTATAATATTAATAATTCATTTAATTAATAATATTAATGTTTATTATATTATTCATAATATCAATAATATTATTATAATATAATATTAATTATTACGAATTGCCAATATAATTATTATTATATTTATAATATAATGGTAATAATATTAAAATAATAATAATAATAATTATTATTATTATTACTATATTTTTATTTTTATTAATATTAATATTAAATTCATATTTATTAATTTCTATCAGCTTATATCACTCAAATTTAGTAATATGATACCAATCAAATTTAGTAATATGATTGTGTTAGTTTTTATAATGACACTAATTTAATTATAGGATTTTTTAATTTCACACTAAACATGTTATAAATTTAGAGCACAATTGTAGTGGATGTTTCAAATATATTGCTTTCCCTAGGGCTTCCACATGATATGGGTTGAAATATAATAAAGAAACTTCTGCCATGTGGAGATTATAACTGAGAATATATTGTAATGGTTTATTTTTTAATAAATATCTTCTAAAATGATTGAACGGTAGGTATTGGGTAACAAAAATATATATTATTCGTTTTAGGGATAAATTTCCATGTATTGAAAGCGATGAGGGTTGTTCATGACTAGTTTAATTTTCTTTCTGTTTTAGCCCTAACATATCTACCATTGAAAGGAGTTTTTCTCTTTCTCACCTTTATGTACGACATTTTAAAAAAAATGTAATGTTGTTGAATGTATTAAGTAAAGAAGAATAAGAGAGGGATTTTTCTCTTTCTCACCTTTATGTACGACATTTTAAAAAAAATGTAATGTTGTTGAATGTATTAAGTAAAGAAGAATAAGAGAGGGATTTTTCTCTTTCTCACCTTTATGTACGACATTTAAAAAATAATGGAATGTTGGTGAATGTATTTTTTTTCTCGGCAAATTCTAACTACTATTGTATTAATATTTACAGCAACATTTTACATCCAAAGAAGCTGGCTGCCCAGAGTCATGAGTGATTCCATGGACGACAAAGATTGATTCATGAGGTTGCCTCGCAGGGCAATTCGAGCAAAAAGATCAAAAACCTTGACAATATGACCGAGAGAGATCAGAATAACAACATGACAGCCCACGCAGGGGTTCCTCAAAATAACGACATGCCAGCCCACGCAGGGGTTCCTCAAAACAACAACATGACAGTCCACGCAGGGGTTCCTCAACAGTAACTTGTGGACCAACCGGACAGTGAAACCCAAAAGCAAAACGCTGAAACTACATGAAATGCCCGACCAACAACATCGCGCCCACTGCGTCTGTGGAGTCCGCAAGCGGGTCTTTACAACTAACAGAAAGCAAACTGTGACATGAAACAGACAATTGGTACTTATCAGAAACCCGGAACCAACAGGAACAAACCAAACCTGAAAAAAGACAGCCAGAGCGCGGAGGCGAAATTGGGAGCTATATGTCTGGTTCCTCTTCCTCAATTGTGCGCCAACCCTCTCCTTCTGCCACCCCTTCCCCCTTCGCCATGGGATTCTGCGAGGGGGAAGGTTGCTCCTGGTCACGAAATTGGGAAAGGGGCCGAGGCTGATTGCTTCTGGAAGTGCCCACCGCCATTGAGGATTCCCCAATTGGGGCCTTGCCTTTGCCACTCTCAGCACTGTCAGCTGCTCTTGAAGACTCTCCCATTGGAAGCTTCCCTTTGCCACGCCCTGAATTGTCCTCCGCCATAACCAGTGATGACTCTTCCTCATGTTCCTCTGGAATCTTGGTGAAGAGCACAGAGATGTGGGCATTGATGCCTGCATTCTCCCTGGAGCTACCCAAGGTGAAAATGACCGAACCAAAAGCTGGGAGCATTGGCTCACCATCAGCAGAGCCTCCCACCTCCATGACTTGGCGAGCTGGAATTGGATTAGCTCCCATTCTTCGGTAACAATAACAGCAGCAACAATGGTGATGTATGTCTGCTGCAGGGGGACGGGAGGGCTCTCCGCGCCCAGGACCTCTCCTGCAAGGCATACGCTCTCGAACCATAGTGTCTTCCCCCTCCTCATGCTGTTCGCAACAGCTTGAACTGGACTGTTCCACCGGTCTACACTCCCAAAATGCAATCCAACAGCTCTCAACTGAGTGGAAACAAAGGCGGATAGGCACTGGTATGAAGCCAGCCTCCCTCTGGTGTTCCACCACCTCACTACAGGAGTTCTAGACTTGCGTTGGATTCCTCTCCACGCATAATACACCCAGCACCACCCGACGAACAAACTTATGCACCTTCCCATGACGGATGATAGGACCAGCATTGAATGCGAACCGCAAGCGCGTCCATCCCTCCCTTGGCTCCATTATGGAAGCTCTGAAACATTCCTTATGCCAATGCAGCGACGGCTTGGGGCATTAAAGGCCCGTCCCTCATCACGTGGTCGCCCGTGTTCTGCATGTGGCAAGGTCTCATCTTCGGTGAAGACACCCGCATCCGGGAAATGTTGGTGAATGTATTAAGTAAAAAGAATAAGAGAATTTAAGATAAGAAATATTTTTGAACAATAATTTTATATCTTGCAAAATATATATGTATATATATTACTTAAATTTTTTTAAAAATTATTGTTACTATGGGAGAAGTGACATATAGTATAGATGTATTATTATTAGTTTGAGTTGTAGAAAAAAAATTGAATAGATTTTTCTCTACTTGTAATGTCTAACTATAAATTCTATCTTTTCAAGGCATGATGTCTCAGTGTCGTCGGGGTAGGGATCCATATCCCAAGGTGTGAGGTCATCCTAGTACTAGATAAAGAAATGAATGGCCTCCACACCATGTGTCCACGTGCTTCGCCAACTCCAGCCTTCCCTCCTTGATTGATTCCTGTAGGGTACTTTGTACCTTATTATATCCATGAGACATTGCTTCACGCTTCTTTATTCCTTCAAAGTTGCTAGAAGAATGAACCCCTGCATGTTTTCACTCGCATTGCACTACTGTCGCACCACATGCAAGTCTCTAAGTAGCAAAAACTCTAATGGCATCATTTACCCTCCACTAATTGCAGAGAGGTTCATTATTATTGTTTATTTGTTTGGGAAGGAAGTTGTCAGATCTGGTGTTGAATTGTGCAAGATGTCCAATTGTAGAAGGATTTTGATTTGCATGCTCTTGATCAGAATCCTCTTCATATGTGGCTAGGAACACCATTGTTTTGCAGCAAAGGAATTTGGAAGAGAAGAAATGCCTGTCAACAACAACAAATTGATCTTTATTGTGGAAAAGTAAATAGATCGTTCACACTCCCTCTAATTTGATTGACTCGGTTTAATTCATGACATCATACATCTGCTATCAGGATTGATCATTAAGAATGTACTTTTTTGTTTGAATTCAATTATTTTTTATTTGACACTACACAATTATCAGTGTTTCATTGATTCCATTTCTTATGCAAAATCAATATCATTAATACAAGATGAGAGTTGGCCTTTTTGTCAGATGGAATGGGTAACCCTATCGATGATTATTGGATGGGGGAACCCAATTAGTACCAAAAATTAAAAAGGTTTGTAGAATGTGGCATTGGATTCAGCAAGGATGACATTGAAGGTAGAAAGGGAAGGATTTATGTTGTTAGGGATCCCAGTGATGATCTAATGAATCCATGGTGCAACACTCTACATTATGGGTCATTCAGGAATAGCCCCTATGGATTATTTTCAAGAGAGACATGGTAATCCATCTAAAGTAGGAGCCGATGATGAACAATTAAAAAAAATAGATGGACGTGGATTTAACGTCCACATAGCAAATGGTCTGTGTATCACCATTTAGGATATGAATCATATCCTCAATCACAACATTCACATTCACGACTGTAAGAAACCAAATCGAGTAGAAGATGTTTTTGTGATGGATTCTCCATCTCATTATGGGTTGAGATGAATAATAGATCAATATTGGATATCCATCCTTGCCTCAACCAACATTTGGATCAACCATTGCTCCTTATCTAGATGCGAAGATGGTATCATTGATGTCATCACTACATCCACATCAATTACCATTTCAAACAACTACTGCACTCATCACGATAACATTCCATATTCCATGCATCCCATGTTTTCCTTCCTACCTTTTTAAACATATTAATTCTCATTTTCACTATTAATTTATTTCTTCTTTCTTGAAAATCTATAATAATAGTTTCTTTGTTGTTCTTTGTGTGTATTTGAGAACTACATTCTATTAGGTCATGATGGCAGTAATATTCAATACAAAATCATGCACACAATTTATGTATGCAAATAAGCAATGACATACATGTCACCATGTGGCTCTTGTTAAAAATAATTTTATATCGAATTTTCATATATAAATATAAAGTTGAAGAATCTTATTAAAAGCCATATACTACCAAAATATTAAGAAGAAAATAAAGACTCACATCTTAAAGGGAAGAATGCAAGACCGGTTTGCATTAAGGCAATGCATCCATTTAACCTCTGCATTAAACATATTTCAACATAAAGTTAGTGTAAAGAAAAAAAAATTGAGGTACATAAAGTATGAGGCTTGTAAATTTTAGTGATTGACCCAATGGAACTTCAAAACCAAATTCTCTAAATCAATTATAAATATGTAAATTTAATTTATAAAAATTAAATGATTCGACCTTCACAGCCTCCCAAAGATGTCCTACAATAATATCACCACAATCTCCAAATAAGCATCCTTGATCTTATAAAAGTGGTACAAATGATCCTCAATGAATCTCGACATCCTAAAATAATGAAGAATTTAGTCTTCCAAGCATTTGGACCTCCTAGATAATATATGCTCTTAGATTCAAATAAGGAAATGCCCTCGACCTACAAGAATGCATGGATCATGTCCTATCAAGAATGAATGGATCTTAGCCTATCACGATATGGTGGCAAGTAATATATCCGAGCCCTTGAATCATATAGATAAATTCAATCTTGAGAATGAGCAGTAAACTTGGCCTCTCTAATGTCATACTCAAACCTCTTTGGGTCCTCATAAAGTTACCCTCTTGTTGAGACTTTTTGGTTCCTTCCCACAACTTAAATTCTTCCACAAGTTTTAGAATTTAACTTAGATCATACTTCAGATCTTATTTTCTACTCTTTAATTTCCATCTCTTTTGTTCCCTTCTACTCATTTTTCAAGGAAGGTTTCCACAAAGCATAAAAATATATATATCTATAGACCACATGAAAGAAGAATATTCTATATTAATCTTCATCATGATAGATTTATATCTTTCAGACATGTCATAAGAATATCTATGGTATGATTCATGTTTAATCCTTTCAACCACTGAAATAAGTTGATTTAGGCAAAAGTATAATTGTGATAATCCAATCTCAAATCAATCCCTAATCAGTGCTTCACAAACCTTTCTATTATCTGAGAAACTTCAGACTTCTTCTTAGACTTCTTGGCCTGAGGTCACTCCTGAGACCTTTCAACTTTCTGAGAATTTTAGCCCTGTTAAATATGAGTTGAGGGAATTCAGTCCTTTTTCATAGGCTTCGACCATTCAAAAATATTTTGATTTGTGACCTTGAATTTGTTCATAGAGGGAATTTTTTCGAACCTTCTTCTACGACATAAATGAAGACACAAATCTTGTTCTCTTTTGGGATATACTCCTTCCTTCTTAGAAATAGACTAGGATTTCTAGGGCTAGAATGAACATAGAGGATAACTTGGAAAAAACTGACTTCTTCTAGGTTGCTCTTTTACCCTTGCTCTCATACCATGTTGAATTTTCATAGGTATTCTAAATTGATAATTACTTCTAATTATTTGTTCATTTTTCATATTCCATTAAGTAGTTACACAGAGGACATCAACAATAGAAACATTTATAAAGAGACAACCAAACAAGAGACACAAATATTTTACCCTGGAAAAACCCACATGGGAGAAAACCCAACAACCTTTTTATTCGAGAAATTATTCAGTCCAAAAAGAGACACATCTAATGTTTTTAGTCAAAACTAGGTCAAAGTCACACCTAGTCAAACTTCCCGTAACTGGCCTCAAACAAAAAAGGTCAAACTATCTAGGAGATTCGACCTTCTGTTTTCTCATAAATTCAACCTTCTATAGAGGTTAGGTTTGTCTCATAGCCTCAGAATTCAATCAACTTCAAAGATTAGTTCTGCCTCAGAGTGTGAACAAATTCAATCAACTAGCTCTTTCTCAAACTCAGACTGCCTCAAGAGACTATGGTTTGTTTTTGAAGAAACTTATTTTTCTTCAAATGAGCTCAGCCTTCCTTTTTCTTCTTTTGTGTACATAAAAAAATATCTTATTTGAACTAAGATAGTCTCTCAAAAGAAGGACAAAATGAATTTTCTATAGAAATCTAATGAAATGAATTGGTGTGACTATAGGGGCAAGCTAACCTGACTTCTTGGAGGGTTGACTTTATGTTTTGGAGCAAAATATTTAATACTGTAAACTCAAAATTTCCTCTCATTTGAAGCTGACATGAAAAACATTTCTTACATATATTTGAAGGGATAAAACATTTAACTATGAAGACTAGCCATAGCTATAAAATTCAACACAAAAATCCCTCCTTCGGTGCTCGATGCGATGTGATTGGACGAGATTTTGATGGTTGTGATTGGACTCTATGGATCAACAACTAGTATCAAGTACGAGGGGCTATACCCTTTACGTCAGCTAGATGTGGGGGGGGGGGTGTAGGGGGTTTTCACTCACGATTCCTCCTCCAGGTTCCTCTCTTCCAATGAACAATTGAGATTTGCAAAACAAGGAAAATTTTAGGGGCTAATATTGATAGGTGGGCTAATTTCCCATATTTTTTTTCCAGAAAAGAGATTCGCTAATTGCCATTTTTATAGTATCACCCAAATTTATAGAATAAAATTATTTTATATTAAAACTGCCAAAATTTTATAGAGACTATATAAAATCATTAGAAATTTGAATATTTTTACAGAAATATAGCCAAACATTTTACTGTTTGCATATTAGGGATGAGTAAAATTCGCAAAGGTTTCAAAACTTTAAGATAAATTTTCATCGTTGCTAGATGAAATCAACTGTTAGTGGAGGTAATACCCAAATGACATCAAGTAGAAAGGGGGATTCTGCACTCATAGTTTCTCCTCTCGATTGGAACCTTTCATGGATCAATGTGCAAAACCACTCGTATTTACGCGCAAAATCATTTGTTTTTGTGTGTCAAATCGCTGATGCACCCACTCAACGTTCCTCCTCTTGATTGGAACCCTTCCTGGATCAGCGTGCAAAACCACTCATATTTGCGTGCAAAATTGCATGTTTTTGTGTGTCAAATTGCTGATGCACTCGCTCAATGTTCCTCTGGATCTCAATGTGATTTCACTCTTATCGAATCTACCAATCTATCTGTCTTTGTTAAGCCTTCCCAAAACAAGGGTTTACACGTATCAGTTCTGAAATTTTCTCAAACAAGGGAATCCACACCATTTGATCATAGCTCATGGTAAAGAAATGATTGGATTACTCAATATTATAGATGCTTAGCAACATAGTCAAGACAGAAAAAAGGCTCACAGTATGATATTAATTCAAAGATTTAGTTAATTACACAAGCAAGATTCTTTTATCCATAGGCCTAAGCGAGAGAGCTCTCCACATCTGATCTCATCTAATTTTATGTCCTCCCTCATTAACAAAATATCATCTTTAGAAACAATGGGTTGTAACTAATAACCATTTAGGATAATTACATAACCTTTTAGGATAACTAAATTTGTTCCTGATTCTAGAAACTAGAGGACACCTCATACTATAAGATAATTACATTTTTCCTCTAATAACACCGCAACAAAACTAGGATAACTGAATTTGTTCCTGATTCTAGAAACTAGAGGACACCTCATACTATAAGATAATTACATTTTTCCTCTAATAACACCGCAACAAAACTAGGGTGAGAAGATCTTTTATAGAAATTACTTTACTTATTAAAAGAAAAAGAAATTAAGTGGGATGCCCTTTTTGGTTATTGTTAGTTGTATATTTTCATTTCACTATGCTACAAGAAGGGTTGATCATTGTTTCATGTTGTTTACTAGATGTTATAATATTTTTTATTTGCAAAATTCGAAGTTTTGAAAACAATTGAGTTTCTTGTGCAATACTTTCTTACGGGTCATGGAAGTTCCAATAGTGGTGACTAGTTCCTTAAATAATAATCATTTTGATTTTTTGAATATGAAAATACAAAGAAAGTTTCCAAACAAAAAATGAGATTGTTGCTTTTATGGTTTAAGGGTCTATCTTTTTATCTTTTAAAGAAATAATCTAATCATTCTTCATTGTTGTTACAATTTTTCATTTCACTGTGCTACAATTTTTCATTTCACTGTGCTACACAAAGAGTTGCTCACTTTTTCATGTTTGTTTATTAGATGTTATAATTAACAATGTCTTCAATTTTGAATTCAACCTAGGTATAAAGGGGTTGCATTTAAGATATTTATCTTATAGTAAAATCTTGGTGGAGCAATAACAATTTAAAATCAAATTTTGGACAATGTTCTATTCAATATGTAATATGTGATATTTAGTGATACTTTATTTTGATAATACAAATAACAATGAATGTTAGTTAAATTTTTTATTTTTATCTTGAATATTTTTTGGATTATTTTTCTATCATTAAAGAATGTATAGTCGAAATATTATGAAAATGAAAATTTATAGTAGTAAAATTTATATATAAAGATATAAAACAATTTGACACTCATAAATATGTTTAAAAGGTACCATAGGAATGAAAAGAAAATAAATGTCATCCCAAAATTTATATTAGTAAAATTTATATATAAGGATATAAAAAAATTTGACACTCATAAATTTGTTTAAAACTATAGGAATGAAAAAAATTTGTCATTAAATTTTCACATGATAGGAAAAATAAATTTGAAATTCTAAGCCTAACATTGAATAATAATTTGAAAGATCAAATATTAGTATCCTTCCATTACCAAGAAGAGGATCTAATACTTTATCAACTTGTCCCTACCCTTGACCTACCATAGGAATTTCAATTTCAAGTCTAATCCCTCTTTTGATTGTTTTAACTTGTCCCTACCCTCGACCTACCACAGGAATTTCAATTTCAAGTCTAATCCCACTTTTGATCATTTTAACAAAGAATCTTTACGGATAGAGAAAACCTTTTACTATATTTAATAAGTAAATCACCACATGACAAACAATTTTCCTCTCAAATTCCATCCTTGTGAGGCCATCTTCTCTAAAGAAGAATGTTTTATATTATTGTACTCCATAAGTCAAAATCTACACACAATAGGTCGATTGTTTTAAGAGAGATGTTTATCAGCATATGGAGTACTTATAGACAATGCAATGACTAGCCAACTATTTTTTGAAGTCACATCAATACTTGGAACAGGGATGGAATTTGATTGGCAAATTGCTGATCACAGATTGATTTTCCTCTCAAATATAGTAAAAAATTCCCCTACCCCTTAATATTTTGTGTTAAAATTATTAAAATAGGTATTAGAGTCACATAAATTGTCAAATTTGATGGGTGCTTCAAATTTGTAATTCCTACCCCTCTGGAAATGAATCTAATGACTCCCATAAGAGTGCCAATGAATCTAATAACTCCCATAGAGTGCCCATTGTCGGATCATGAACTTTCTATTTCACTTTTATTTTGATATGAGAAAACAAGACAAAGAAAACATATAATAAACCTAATGGGGAGCATGCATGGAATTTCAATTTTTTGTCCTATATACTGGAAATTTGATGATGGTCATTAGTTTTTTGTGCCTGTCTCTTTTTAAGTTTTATATAGATTAATGAAAGTGAGGCAGGCTTGCAAGTAGTAATCCTCAGAAAAAGAATCTTTTACTAAGACTGAAAATTTGTTTATAAAATGTATGTCAATCATGTTCAACTAGAAAATGCCACTACTCTAATATTTCTCTCTCCCTTTTTTGTGTCTAAGAATTTCATGATCACAAAAATAATTGCTACAACTAAACAAACAACTTAGATACTTACATGTCAAATAATTTAAGATAGGATTTTGATCAAACCCTGTAGAAATTTTTAGAAATCCTAGTTATAACTATTTGGGTGTGGTAGAGATACTTGATGGTGTTGAATCCATTTACACCACCAAAAAACAATTAAAAGAAAATTTATCACTATATTTCAGCTAAATAAGTAAAGATTCTTGATAGTATTGAATCCATTTACACCATAGAAAAACAATTAAAAAAAAAATTATCACGACATTTCAGCTAAACTAAAATAGTGTGGTCTTTGTACGCCTATCTACCCTACTACGCAGCAAGCAGGAAAATATACTAACTCTGATGAAACTACCCACAATATTTTTTTGTTGGGTCTAATCAACGACCATGCTTCCAGGAAAATATATTGACTCTAATGGTATACCACGATCTTTTTTCTGTTGGGTCTAATCAACGACCATGCTTCCATTGGTCTGTAAGACGTGCTTCTATTCAAGCATGTTTCCATGAAGTAACAAGGACTGATCAGACACGGTGATGGAGGTGATGTTTATTGATTAGATTATTATTTTACTCTTTCCGTGCACACTAATTAGGGGCGCAGAGCAGGCTTCGTGACCCGAGCAGTCAGGTACCTACTCGATCCAGGGTTTCTGTCTTCTGTTAATTGGCCAAGAAACGCCGTATTCAGAGCTCTCGTGCGCATCTAAAACGAAAAACCAGAGACCTTTTGACATGATTGTGAATGTGTGTGATTGAGGGGAAATAAAAGGTTTATTTCCACCATTTACAAGGTATGCTGAACTGCTATTTTCTCACAAAATTATGTGATCATTGTCGTAAATATGAGAAAGACACTGATCGACACAACAACTTTTTGTGCGAAGGAAGTGTAGGTTATCAAATTATGAAAGCGACTGCCCTGAAAGTTAGTCGGGTGCAGCTGTGCAGTGTGCGGGCCTCGGTGTTAAGATTTGGCCAGCGATACCCAGGAATTTTGAGAAAAATCGCAGTGTACGCCAAGTTACGGTCCGAAAAATTAACTCCTCGATGTAAAGGTCGTGAATCGTGATTGCGAATATCGCTGACAATAGTATCCCGAACTGGAAAATGGTTGAGGTCACGAAAGTGAAAGTCTATAGAGCCGACAGAAGACAGATCGGACCGATCTTTACGTTAACCATCTACAAACACCTAGAGAAAGATGGAAGTATTGCTTCACTGTCGTAACTAGGGATTTTTTTGTGTGTTTAAAATGACCTATTCTGCTGCTCGTCTAATAACTCTCGCAATAATTTTGGGCGGACGGGAGGAAAATAGAAAATGTCGCGGTGTCATGAATTCAATGGAATCTATTACGAGTTTTGTATTAAAATTTTGAAGGTTATTAATATTTATTAATATTTCTGCAGCTATAGTTTAAAATGTGTTTTCTATTACATAAATGGATTTAAGTTTCTTAAAAACATTTGGGGACAAATTACATCAGGTTATCATTTTAGGTAATTTTTATTAAGCAAAATCTATGGGAAAATATCACTAGTAAATGTCAAAAATATTTGATAGTAATTATAAACTTTCTCAAAAATATTTGATAGTAATTATATAAGAGCGCAGGAAATATGTATACATGGCTCCGAAGTTGAGAGCATCAGCGATGTAATTACCATAGCAAAAACAACCTGTGAGAAGGCTATAAGACGGAATATAAGAGCGCAGAAAATATGTATACATGGTTCCGAAGTTGCACATGTGATGTATCAGCAGCATAAAGGCTATGATTCAAAATATATAAGAGAGCAGCAGCGGTCTATAAACCGGATATTGAGATGCGTGGAAAGTGGAACAGCTGCGAGAGAGCTAATCAAAATGGGAGCGCATGTATCCTGAAAATGGCATATGGGAAGAACACGTTCCATATGAGACCTGTATAATATTGCGCTGGACAGTATTCCCATGTTAGAGCTGAGTGGATATGGATCCCGAGATGAGTGGAAGGATGGAGAGCAAAGACAGGCAGGAGGCCTGAAAAATGCGCCGATTCCTCCATAACCAAATATTCCAGCAAGTGAGGCAGAAGAGTGCCTGTCTGTCAGAGCTTTGGTCTGCCCACCATTTAAATGCCTCCTGGATGGAAGAGAAGTGTCTGAGAGGGAAGCTGTGGAGAATCGAGAGTTCCTGCCAGATTACTTGGACAGCATGGCAGTGAAGAAACATGTGGAGATTTGTTTCATTGTCCTGAAGACAAAGAACACATCGACCAGGACCGATCCAGCCCTTTCGTAGTAATACATCCCAGGAGAGATTTTTATCATAGAAAAGCAGCCAGGAGAAGAGGATGACTTTAAGAGGGCAAGGGGCCTTCCAAAACTTGACAGGAAAAAAGGAGGAAAGGGGAGGGAGTTCAGCTATGATGGAAGAATAAATTTTCCTGACAGTGATGAAATGGATGGAGGAATCGGTAGACCATATGAGGGAATCCTTTGTTCCATGTTGGAGAATCCCCTGATGGGAAAAGAGTGAGGTGAAGGATGTCCAATGGGCAAGTAGATGGTGAGGGATAGCAAGCAAGTGGGCGGATTTCCAAACCGGCTGTAGAGACGACCAGGATTCAATGAGGGTGTTCCATGTGAATAAGCCTCGAGAGTGAAAAAAGGAGAGAAGGGGGGGGGGGATCATAGACTCAAAATTGTAAAGGGTGGGGTCAATGCCTATGAGAATAGAGGAGCCCGAGTAAAGTGTCCATTTGAGATGGATCCTGAAGAAAGGATGGATTTTTTTAAAACAGTTCCATATTGGGGAGCCACGACGGATGCCAAGAGTAGGACGATGAAGCCAGTGAGCCAGAGGGCGTCCTTTGAGATACTTCTGTTTTATTAAATGACTCCATGGGCTGTCGCCAAAAAAGCCTCTGTGTAAAGACTTGCATATAAGAGCCTTGCCAAAGAGATGCATATCAAGGAGGCCCCATCCACCTTTCTCCTTTGGGCGTGAGATAGAGCCCAGCTTAACCAAATGAAGTTTGTAGGGGGAGGACCGGCCGCTCCACAGAAAAGTGGCAGAGATGGATTTGAATTGATTGATGACGGAGGTTGGAAGGAGAAAGAGGTGTCGCCAATAAATTGAGAGCTGTGAAAGGACAGACTGAACCAAGATGAAACGACCAGCAAGTGAGAGAAGACGCATTTCCCATCGAGAGATTTTATGGAGGAAACGGTCGACCAGCCATGCCCAGTCCAGGCATTGGTATCCCATGGCTTTGAGGCGAAAACCCAGGTAGGTGAAGCCATCCTTGATGAGGGCAAGATTGATGCCAAATCGATCTGCAATCCAGAGCGCCAGAGCAGGGTCCGAGTTGTTATGATATAGCACAGATTTACTGCAATTTATCGAAAGACCAGTGGCAGCATGGAATCTGATGAAGAGCATGTAGAGGAAGATCCAGGATGACTTGCAGAGCATAGCGAAGAGAAGGATGTCATCAACAAAAAAGTTGTGTGAGAGGGAGATATCTCTGCAAATGCGGACCGGCTTGCATCTACCGTCATGCACAGCAAGGTTGATGTGAGAGCTTAGGCAATTCATGACCAATATAAACAGGAGCGGGGAGAGAGGGCATCCCTGTCGGAGCCCTCTCTCGGCATGGAAAAAAGAAGTAGGAACCCCGTTGATGATGACAGAATACTGGACTGATTCCACGCATGCCATAATCCATTTGATAGCCTGGGGTCTCAAGCCGATTTTGGCTAGAAGAATGTGGAGAAAACTCCAATTGACACAGTCAAAGGCCTTTTTGAGGTCGATTTTGAGAGCAGCAGCGTTGATGTTCTTACTGCAAATAGAGTGTATGCATTCCTGAGCCATGGCAACCGCATCCATAATGAGCCGGTCCTTGAGGAAGGCATGCTGTTCTCTTGATATAAATGAATTTAATACCTTCTTCAATCTGTCAGCGATTATTTTTGAAATGATCTTATAGAGGGAGTTGCATAGTGAGATCGGTCGATAATCGCCAAAGGTGGAGGGTCGATCAGACTTTGGGATTAAAGCAATGAATGTGGCCATAAGAGCGCTGTTGATGTTTCCCGAGAGGCGAGACATGTCGACCATACAGAGGAGATCTTTTTTGAAGAGCTCGAAAAAGTGAGAGAAGAATTCCACCGGCCAGCCATCAGGGCCGGGACTCTTGTCTTTACCGAAAGACTTTATGGAGGCCGACAGTTCCTCCTCCGTGACGGTTCTGAAAAAGGCGTCGTTGGCCTCGTCATCGAACATAGTGGGAAGATTCTCAACCGCCCAGAAAGAGTCGGTAATGTCATTTTGATGTCTGGAGTATTGCTGCCTGAAAAACCGTGTGGCCTCCGCTGCAATTTCATGCTGAGAGGAAAAACACTGACCTTGTTCGTTTTCAACCTTCCATACGGAGTTTTTAAGTCGACGGCCATTTGCATAGGAATGGAAGAAACGGGTATTCCTGTCCCCATTTTTTAGCCAGGTGGCGCGACTTTTGAGTCGCCAGGTGGCCTCTTCTTTTAGGAGAAGAGCGTGTTTTTTCCTCTCAAGAGTGCATAGGGTCGATGCCATAGCAATAGATCTTCCACTGTTGGGGATGGAGGAAACGATCTCGTCAATTTCTGTGTTGATGGCGATCAGTTCTTTTGAGTCTTTAATTTTCTGAGAATGCTGCCATGATTTAGTTTTGCCTCTGAGAAGATTGACCTTATCCCGAAAAGTGAGGAGGAAGGCGTCTTGTGATTTGATAATATCCTCCCAACATTGCTTTATATATTCATTGAAAGAATCGTCCTGGAGGTGTATGGAATTAAATTTGAAGGAGTACCCCATTCGACGCTCCTCCTGAGCCCATTCAAGAAAGATGGGCTTATGATCAGAAGTAAGCTCCCTTCCAGATTTAGCGCATGGCATCCCCCATTGTTGGATAATATTTGCATGCAAGAGAAACCGATCTAGTCTTTTCGCTATAAAAGCAGTGTCCAGTCTGCCATTGTCCCATGTGGGGGCCATGACCGCCGGGCAAATGTCGACAAGTTTGCGGTTAAAAAACTCCCTCCGCATTCTTACCGCCATTCTGTCGAGAGGGAGGCCATTGCCCCAACATTCTTCTGCGCTTAATGTGAGATTAAAATCTCCAGCAACGAGCAGCGAGCCAATATCCATAATGCCAGAGGAAAAGAAGGTATCCCAAAAAGAGGACCTGTGTCTGAATGGGGCGTATATATTCAGCAGATTTAAAGTAGTCGGCCTTCCCTAATAGAAGCAGAGAGAAGAATTCCTGCAGAGCATTTGAAAGCCTTGGCGTTAATAATAGTCGGATCCCACATGGAAACCAAACCACCCGAGAGACCGTCGGCATTGGTGGCGACCATGTGCCAAGAAGGATACATCTTGCGGAAAAAGGCAATAGAGACAGAGCTGGGGTGCATAGTTTCTTGGATGAAAATGATGGAGGGGCGTGCAGAGAGGAAGGTACCCCTTAGAGCCAAAAACTTTGGGCCGGCTCCGAGGCCTCTAATATTGTAAGATATTAGAAAGGTCATTTGGACGACTGTCCAGCCGCGCCTGCTCTAAGGGGCTGAGAGGGAGGGGATTCGAAAATGGGGACATCAACGAGGGGGAGGTTTGATAGGCCTAAATCAGAGGATATGGTTCGTCCTTTATAGTGTCGACTCCCACCCCGGGACTTTTTCCTGACAGTGATATTTCTGGCCGAGTTGGGGCTGATAGAGGGGAAAGATGGTTTATGAATAGTTAGTGGCTCCAGAACAGGAGGATTGCAATTGAGGAGATGCTCGATATCACTGTCAGGATAGTTGGCTGGGGATTCGGATGGGGAGATTAAGGGGGTCGGGGAGAGGTGTATTCCTTTCCCTTTTAGGGAAGCAGAGGGAGGGGACGGTGAGGAAGAGATAGTGATGGGGTGGGAGCCAACCACGAAATCTGAGACATTCATGGTTGGGGGGGCAGAGACAGGGGCCTCTTCATGCTGTTCATTAACTGGGGAGCTGCAAAAATTTTCCCTTGAGTTGATTGGAGAAGAAGGGGTCGCCTCTGACATGGGAGTGCTTCTGAATCCTGTAAGGACGGGCGAACCTGGATTGGAAGGTTCATCTTCATTTGTACATCTGTAATCTTTTGATTGGAAGGAGAAATTCTCCTCAAGAGGGGCATCTTTTTCAGAGAGAGAGATGGACCCTTCGTGTTTCTTGATGACCCGCGAAGGGGGGCAGCGTCTGCGTCGACGGAAGTGGCAGTCCTTGACAAGATGACCTGTGCGGTGGCAAGCAGAACAGCGAAAAGGAATGCCCCAGTAATCTAGCCTCTGTAAGATCTTGATTCCGTCCCAGGTGATTTCGATTTGGTCCGGATAGCCTCCTTTATATGGTCTTTCTATAAGGATCCATGCTATTCTCTTATCCTTTTCGCCACGAACCCAGGGGTCGACATAAATGAATTTCCCAATAGCACCACCAATGGTAGCAAGAATCTCGGGCGTCCACAGTTGCAGAGGGAGATTCGGCAGTTTGACCCATATCATGCTGTGGGTGGGAGTGTTCTTTAGAGGATCAAAACCGAGGAACCATCTGGAAAGAGGAAGAAAACTTCGGCCCGAGACCCATGGCCGATTCAGGATTAGTTCCAGGTCTTCCTCTTTTTGGAAATGGAAGGAAAACCAGTCCTTCATTAGCCTTGAAACGATTGGAGAGTATCCAATAATAGGAACCCAGGATTTGGAGATCCAGCTTCTCATTTGGGATTCATCAAGCTCTGGAAAATACCACTTCCCCACAAGGGCGTACCTTTGTAGACTTTCAATTCGATCTACGAGAGTCGGACCAGAGACAGTAACAGTCGGTTGAGGAACCGTTTTAACCGGACGTTTTTGGCGCCCCTTTGGGAGACGGGAGGATCCCATGGGGGGAGGGTCCCTCAGCTCTGGCGGCAGGTAGTCGGACAGCGTGGAGAGCCACCTTGGATTTTGCTTGGACAAATTGTGTACAGTCTCGGTGTGAATTGCCGCAGCAAATAATTCCTTAGTAGCTGGAGAGTCGCTATCAGTGGCCATCCCGAGATAAAAAGTAGACAGTGGATTAGATGTAGAATCCCTGTGTAAGGATATCCCGTACCTTAGAGTGTGCCAAAAGTAGGATCCCTCGTACAGAGGGATATGGGTGGAAGATGAGCCTGAGGAGAATATTGCCCAGAGGGGAAGATCATAAGTGATAAAGGGTGATAATATGACAGGCCCGTACCTTGGAATGATCTAGAATGGGATCCTTTGGAGAAAGGTGACGGGAGGCTGCCGCCAGATTGACATTCTGCGTGAAAAGGTGGCAGAGGGCAATTAAAGAAACTGAAGAGGAGTTAAGGAGAGTCGCCGGAAAATAGATTTGAAAAGGAAATGCGGTAGGGTGAACGGAAAGAGATCCGGGAGGGTGTAGGAGAATCGATAGCTGGTTCAGGAATTACAGTGAATGCAACAACAGCAGCAATGACAGACACACCACCATTTACAGAAACGAATACGGAAGTCTCGGCATGGTCTATAGATATAGAACGTGGACCAGACTCTGCTAAAAAGTGAACAAAAACACCACCACATTGAGCAGAAGCAACGGTAAAATGATGGTGCCAAAGGGAAACAGACCTTAAGATATCATGTTGATGGCCACAGAAAGCATAAGCCAATATAGCAGAGACATTTCCCTAAGAACACTGAAATCCATGTGCCTTAAAAACACACAGTTAACTAAATAGAGGCGACATACAGTTATTCCATATTTATACTTTGCGGAAATGATATTTTTAGTACACTATTAATTATAAATTAAACACAATTTGAATAGGGAATTAGTGAAATGTTTAATAATTTTAATAGGAGTCAATTTATTTTATTACTTGAAAGGATGTTGGAATGGTAATATTTTGACATAGTCAAAATCAAAATAAAATAAAATAAAATTAAAAATAAATCAATAAAATAATACTTTTGGATTCTAACTTATGGTTTTTCTCATGGTATTCTTCTCTAATGTGGTCTATTTGGAGACTAATAATTAAAACAACATAAATCTTTCTTAACTTATGATCTACCAAGAGGGATCAAATCTCTCTCTTAAGGTGTAAATCTCTTTTATAGTAAAAAAGAGATTTCTTAGTAAAGATAAGATGGATCTAGGCTAGTATATATATCATAATAACGATCATAGATTTACGATATTTAATCACATAACCATGCTTACCAGAAATTTTTAAAATGTGTTATAATAATGGTAAAGTAATATTCCATCATGATGATGTATGTTGAAAGTGGAAGAAAGTGAGAAACATCTAGATTATGAAGATCAAATGGAATGCCAAGTAGGGTCATCAATCTTCTCTACATGCAAAGAACTTGTTTTTGTGATAGGAATGGAGACTTTTGATTGTCTCTTTTGGTTATGATTGAAAACCTAAGGTGACCAAGACCCTTATAATTATGTTACTTTGTCAAAGGGAAAGAGGGTGATGGAATTGGTCATAAGTCAAAACTCACCAAAGCATCTAGTACAATTGCATAGCAACCAAGTATTGATAAATAATGTCGGTGTCCAAATTATAGGAAATGATGTAATAGTGAACCTTGGCATCCTTCTCAAAGGAATTAGTGAAAGCAATAGTATAAATGGCATCTTTAGATAAATTCACTTGCGTAAAGATGGTACTATTGGCTTCAGGCATTGTAAACATAATCCATCACATATGATAATTAATAATCTAAACATTCTTGTTGGAAGAGTTAGTTTTAGGATTTTTGTATGCAAGGGATGCTTTGAGGTTTTTGCAAATCTCTTTCGAATAAGCCTTGGAAGTGAGGAATAAAAAATATTGTAGGATCAATAGTTGAAGCTAATTATAAGGGATTTTTGTAGGAGTTTAGACTACATCTAGGGTTTACCAAGGGTTGTGAGTTTTGAAAGTTGAGGCGATGCACCTATGGTTCGATAAGTGAAAAGATGGAGGAGGTGTGTGAAACTATAGAAAAAGGGTCAAATTTGTTCTCGATAAGGACATCCGATTTTAAACTAAATACTCCAATGCAAGATAGTGATCTAATATGATCATTATATCATTTTTCATCTATCTTCGTACTATTTAGGTGGAAAATTGGAAGAATTGGTTCATAGGACCCATTTAGGGGAAAGTCCTAGTGTAATGATTTGAGGTTTAAAACTTCCAATGTATGTTTGAGGCATCAAATGGCACTTTCTAGATTCACAAAATTTCAAGCAATCTCCTAGCTCATTGATGTTGTAATGTATATTGAAATATTTCAAACAGTGCCAGAATAGCCTCAATTGGAGTTTGTATATGGAATTTATGCCTCACATAAATTGACCTACCCTATTAACCATCATGGTACCAATTGGACGCCACATCAACCCCCATTACTCACACATGTGGGGCTAGTAATATGTGGAATTTCAAGAAGATTATAGAAGGTCCAATACCTTAACACTAATTGAGTGTTGAGGCATGAAAAAACCCTAACCCTAACCCTAACCTTGTTGTCCATGAAACTATGTTAAGAATTGGGCCATTAAGAAAGAAAGGGTTTCCATTGTTTTGGTATTGTTGTTGTTCCATAATTGAACTGAGCACCTAGGAGTGGGATATTGAAGCATAATAGAGGAGTTAAAAGATTATGTAGTAACCATTCATTCCACAATGCTCATGGAAACTCCATAATGAGTCTCCCCTTAATTTTACTTGCATTTGATAACTAAGAAAAAAGAGTAGAACATGGGCCTCACCTTTCTAGCTAGGGTTTCTTACATATTGTGTTTCTTAGGTCACACCATTTGTTCATTTGTTTGTTTGTTTCATTTTAGTTTCAATGCTTCCCATAATTTTGAGCATTATACTAGTAGTATTAAATCTAAGATCTATGATAATAATTACATAGTAAAATATTTCAGAATATTCTAAGAATGGATGGGATGAAGTATTCAAGTGTCACATCCATGATGATTAATGGATCTTATTAATATGAAAGCAATTATCTTTGTGGTTTGATGGGAATTTGCAAGATTTAGGAATAAGCTTAAGAAGGAAGTCTCAAAACCTTAGCCATTATGGATGAGTCCAACCATAACAACCCTTGAAATGATGCAAAGGAGAGATTTGCAAAGCAATAAGAATAAGGATATCTATCGTAACATGACCGTCCTCAAAACGTCTTTAGGGAACAAGTTTGAACCTTTTGGGAAAGTTGGTGCTTATAACATAGAAGTTGGATTAGACAAGGAATTAGGAAATTAAGGCCTCAAAAAGGACTCAGAAAAAGAACTATAGAGAGAGAGAAACAAAGTTTCAATGTCATCACAATTTCTATATAAAATGGAAGAAAAAGTGGTCATCAAACCCTGCCAAGGTGAGATTGATTTTATTAAGTTGAATCCCTAATTGCAATAATTAGAGATTCATTTCAATGTCCATAACATAGGATAAAAGTGGATTTCATTTGCCTGATTGGAATTAAAGGCCATGCCCTAAGTTGGTGGGACATCCACATAAAGATGCTTTGGTTCAAAGGTGACCCCTCATTAACTAACTAGGATGATTTAAATACCTCATCGAGTCCTAGTTCTAGCTTATTGGGTGTGTAGAGGACTGGTGGATTTGCTAGCATCACTTTACGCAAAGGAAGGGAAGAGTGTGCAAGAGCACACCACCAAATTTAGAAAAACTTCGTTTATTGTAAGTATATCTCCCATGAAACTAGACATGATCCTTAAGTATATGGGGGGTTTATACAACTTTATGGAAGCAAACGATGCCTTTTAAACTTGGCATAGATGATAAGGTCTATGTTCAAGAACAATTCTTGGGGAATATGGGTAATAAGCGAGGAACACAAAGTGGTTCCTAACAAAAATACCACCAAGATGCTTCCAAGGAGGCGAAAAATATATGTAAAGGAAATGACAAGAAGACAACAAGAATGTAACACAATTGTAAAGATTTGAACAACCAGTATAACCATTGTAATATCAATGGTTACATTGAAGATAAATGTTGGAAGTTACATCCCTAGTTGAATCCAAAGAACTATAAAAAGGATGCCAAGAAGAAGAATGCACTAGCCGTGGATGTGCCATGGATTCAATCAACTATTTAGAGAGTAGCATAAATGTAGATGAATATACTATTAGCACTACAATGTAGAAGGAGGTGAAATTGAGTAATCACGATCACAAGGAAGTCAATGAGATGACTAAAATCACCCATATTAAGGTCCAAGTTGAGACAAAAGAGGTCGATTCTCCATTAGATTCTAGTTCACATGCCAACCTCATAGTAGAAGATATAATTAGCTTGTTTAGATTAGAAGTTCATAAACATTCTAAACCATATCCATTAGGATGGGTAATAAGGATGCAAAGATGAAGGTCACTAAGCAATGTAAGATGAATATTTTTTAGGTGCAAACTTCATTAATGAGGTGGAGGTAGATGTAGTACAATTAGATGTGTGTAGTGTAGTGATTAGAATCTCCTACATGTATATGAGGGATGCAATCTTCAAGAGGAGAGAAACATAGTAGTATCTTATCAAGGATGGAAAGTTTTTCATTATTAATGCACATAAAGGAAAATAAAATACCTCTTTAGTAAGTGCTAATCAAGCCAACAAATTGATTAGTTATAGTAGGAAGTTTTTATTACTATTTAACATAGAATCAATGAGGGGAAGAATTGATAAAAGTAAAGGAATATTTTGAGGGATGTATTAAAGAGAAAAAATGTCATTTCAAAGTGTTGTTATAAGTATATAAAGAAGTGTTTCAAGATCCTAAAGGGTTACAACCTAAGATGGAAGTGAAGAATGACATACAATTATTGCCTAGCTCTCCATTGTGAAATACTTGGTTGTACAAACAAGACATACTTGAAGTAAATGAAGTGAAGAAACAATTGTAGCCACTACTAGAGCAGGGATTTATTTGACCAAGCACCTTACCTTGTGGGGTAGATATCATAATTATACCCAAGAAGGATGGGACTTGGTGAATGTATGTTGACTATAGATCTTTGAACAAGATCACCCTCGAGAATCACTGATTTGTTAGATTAGTTGCAACATGTCAAGTACTTCGCCAAGTTTTATCTCAAATCAAGATACCACCATTAATGATTTAAAGAAGAAGACACCTAGAAGGCCATCTTCAAGACAAGGAAAAGTTTATATGATTTTTTGGTAATGCCTTTTGGTTTATGTAATGCACAAGCTACATTTATGAATTTTATGATGATGTATTGCATCACTTTCTAGATTCATTTGTTATAGTGTTGTTAGATGATATATTAGTTTATAACTCTACTTGGGGAATCATATCTAAGATATTATGCAAGAATTAAAGACTCTAAAGGAGCATTAGTTGTTGTCTAACCTTAAGAAAGGTGGGTTTTCCCAATAATCATTAGTGTATTTGGGGTAGGTAGTTGGTGGGGGGGAACTCAAGATACATCCCATGAAGATGGAGGCCATCAATAAGTGACTAATTACTTCTAATGTCACTGAAGCTAGGGTATATTTTGGGGAAATTAGTACTATGAAAGTTTGCATCTTCCTTTTTAGTTGTAATTGTGCAATAACAACCAATGATAAGAGTTTCCATTGGGAGAAGAATCAACATAAAGCTTTTGATGAATTGAAATGATAGATTACTCAAGCATTCATTTTGAAAAATCCTTTAAATTGGAAACAAATGCAACTGTATATGCTATGGGCATGGTCTTGATGCAAGGAGATAAATCATTATGGTATCATTTTGAGATGTTTCATAGTGGAGTCTTGAAATAGTCTAAGAGTCCTAAACTACCCAACATATGGTAAGGAGCTCAACATCTTACTTCACATTATTAAGAAGTGGAAGCACTATCTAATGGACAAGGAAACTATTATGCACACTAACTACTAGCCACCAAGGTATTTACCAGCCCAAAATAAGCATGAACAAACAAGACAATATAAATATATGTGGTTTTAGTAGTAGTTTCATCTAGTCCTCAAATATAATAAGGGAAAAACTAATAAGTTGGTAGATATGCATGAAGGTTACCAATCCAAAATTATAACTTTGGGAACTTTCATACATAGATATTTTTACCGATGATGCATACAAAAAAGAATACATGGATGATGAGGGCTTAAAAGAGGTGTCTCAACAATGATAGGGCCAAATTCATGTAGAAGAAGGTGTTGATAAGGTAGTCTATCATCTCTATAAGATGTTGTTATAAAATATAGATAATATTTGTGTTCCTCGAGATTAAATATTGAAACTTATTAGAAAGGCTTACACCTCCATGGTTGCTGAACAATTTTGTGTTGGAAGACAATTTCCAACTTGCATAGGTATGTTTATTGGCATAGTATGAAAAAATATGTAATTGGACTTATTAGAGGATGCATACTTTGTTGAATTTTCAATCTTGGTAATATCATAAAATCATGATAAAAATATAATAGATCAACTTTAAAATATATTGAGTAGATTCTAATTACATGATCTTGAAATTTCTATCAAGTGATTATACCCTTAAATGTAGATTCTAGTTTGGGCTAACCAGGAGGTAGGAAAATAACCAAAGAGAAAACATGTATACTAATTAGACCACCAGCTAAAACACAAGGTAATTAGGATTAGTAAAATTGTAAACATTAAACTATTCTTGAAGCAGTTACAATGAATCTAGTGAAGCCAAGTATTGCATAAACTTTTTTCATGTCACACACATATGGGCTTCACTTACAACTAGGATTGATAGGATCATAAGAATCCAATGAAGCCATGTGTTGCATTAAATTTCATCATGTCACACACATATGGGCTTCACTTACAACTAGGATTAATGGGATGCTAGGACATCAAACCATTCTTTAAACAATTTAAAATGAATTTAGTGGAGCAATGTGTTGCATTAAATTTCATCGTGTCAGGCACATATGGGGTTCACTTACAATGCTAGAGAAGTACTTTAGTGAGACTAGTGTACTCTCTTCACATGCTCAACTTGATGGTGAGGCAAAAAAATGATGTAGAGACCGATGTTTATCATTATCATGCTAGGATAATGGAACTATGAATTGGAAGGTGTCCCATCGAATTTGGATCTTGACTCCAAATTTTCAGTGATTCACTGGTAAGAGGAGCTCACAATTATTTTATGGTTTTGTGTTTATTTGGTTTGATAATTTTTTGCCCATAAGGCTTCTTTGGAGGAAATTTCTCTCCGTGTCTCTTTTATTGGGGATTTTTTCTAGTTTGTATTTGGTTTTATTCTCAGGCAATGAGGAGGGTATGTCTATGCGTGATTTGACCTTCTAAGACGCTAGGGTCTTCAAGCTCCAAAGCTCTTAATCTAATTTGGGAAATTTTGAAGGTTGTTTAGGGGTATAAAGGAAATTTATTTGATTTTTCATATTCAATTCATTGTTGGCCCTAATATACTATCTTGATACTCTATTCGTTATTGGGTTGGTTTCTATTCATTTTTAATAGATTACAAGAACTTGCCAGAAATAAGAAAAGTGTTGTAAAATGAGGAATAAATACAATGTAATAATACTTATCTATTCTTAGTCACTATAAAGGTATATTAGAATGAACATTAAGTTGTTTCTCAATTTGTATTAATTATGGCCACACTAATACAATAGGGACAATACATAGCCACTTTAGAAGTCGATTGCAGCTTGTTAGAAATTATGGTTTTAAATTTGAGTAAAAAAGCCTAATCATAGATTTCTAATTAAAGAATCCCAATTGGTTCAACTTATAAAAGGTTAAAAAGAAGAAACTTGGAGATATGGAAATTGGTAATATTAAACAGTGAATATTATTATATTTTTTAAGCTATTAATATGATAGATTTTTTTTATAAAATTATTAAGTATAATAAAAAAAAAAATATTACCGTTTACTTGAACTTTTGAATATATACTTATTAATTTATTTTTACAATATTTTATAATATTAATTTAAACCAAGCACAATCAAAAGATATTTTATAATATGATATTTATATTAAACTAATAATTAAAGAATCTGTTGTTTTTAGTGTGATTTTTTGAATTTCTAATTGAATAAGGCGGAAAATTTTGAGGTGAAACCTTGATTTGTGTTATTTAAAATGGTTTTTTGATTGTGTATATGAATTTAGCACCCTAAAAAAACATTAAGGAACTATTGTGTAGGGGTTACCCATCAAACTTGTGATTTCAATATTCAATAAATTCCTACCGGATTTTAGAGAAATTATACCCAAAAAATCAACAAATTACATCCAAAAAATCAACCATAAAAACTTCCAAAAAAATCTTATTAAAAAAAATTATTTACTCAAAAGTAATTCATTAACAAAGTTAACTAGTTATGGGAATAAAGAAATTTGAGAAATCCCAAATGACATTAATATTTACACCACAAGCGTTGTCTTCTTAAATTTCAAATGAGTATTTAATAAATTTAAAATTATAAATGAAAGTAAGGGTTTACAAAATATTTTTCAATTTCATATCTAGTTTCATATATATGGGTATAGTGTGTCATTGAATTCTAAGGGTCCCGTTTGTCCATTCAATTTTCGAAGGGTTCATTTATGCTTGGTGGAGGAGTTTATTCATTCATTGTTTGCGGCACAAATGTTTTTAGATGGGATATCAACAAAAACAATTTGTCAAGTTTTATCAAATTGTTTATTAAATTTCATTTATTTTTGATGTAAGTTTGATATTCTAAAATCATATCATAATCTTGTGTAAGAATAATATTAAAATAATAATTTTCTTAACATTACATGTGATTACGGTTGAAAATAGCAACAAGAAATGCTAAAAATAGAAGTGCTAAAAATAACATTGCTATAAATAGCATTTTGGGATACATTTCAATTTTAGTTAGTCCCTAAAATAAAATTGAGAATTAAAATTCGAATTTGATCTTATTAGCGGTTTGTAAAATAATTAATTAACTCATCTTGAGTTAATTAATTGTAGAAAATCAAACATGAAGTCTATGTGAAGACATGCAACCGTTTCCCCTTTGATTGAAGAAGTTATCCCTTGATTAAGGAGATCAAGATGAGTTGTACTTTGAGTTGTAATTAGTTAGCTCACTTAACTGAGTTAAATCCAGTTAGATTAGTTCCAACAGTGTGTGGAACTGATTGTGAGTTCAGTTAGTTAATGCATGCATGCATATAATTGCTGCACTTTAGATAACTGAATATTTTCTCATAAATAACTCATGCATGTCAGTTCAGTTAGAGACCCAATTGAGATCAGACGATGGGACTTTGTATTATCAGCTGCAGGAATATTCCATTGAGGATATCTCTTGCATGCAGAAGGAATTCATTCCTTGGAGATTGCGCAGTTACTTATGAGTTTGATGGGTGTGTGATGAGGCCAATTCACACAGGTGGCCGCATTAGACCCGAGGAGAAACAACACAAGGAAATAGGAGGCTTGGAGGATTGGAAGAAGACATATGTTGTATCTATTCAGTTTGTGAGCTGTATTGAGGGATTGTACTGAGAGCTGGATAGCTTGCGAGCTAAAGCTTTGAGTAATTCAAACATATTTCCACTTGTATGATAATACAAAGATCGGGGTTTTTAGGTGAGGCTTTCCCCAGAGTATTCTTCTGTGTTAATGTGTGATTAATTTTTCATTCTCTATTATATGTCTTCTATTTCATCTTGCTCGTAATTGATTAAGCTACCCCAAGTTTGTTTGTAGAAGTAGATTAAGTATTTCGCTTTAGTATATTGCATGATTAGATGATCTACAGTGGGAAATTCTACATGGTATCAGAGCAAAGGTGATCAAAGAGAAGAACACTCTACAAAGAAGGGAGAAGTTCGAAGTTTGAAGTTCCTGATTATAGAATTCGAATTCTTATCACATCTTAAATTTCACCAATGGCGTTCAACGATTTAAGATTCGAGTATGCCCTTGATGGCAACTCGAATTATATAGGTTGAAAAGATCGCATGGAAGCAGTATTAGAGGACAATGATTTGAAGGACTTCATTGATCAAGAAGTCTCCAAGCCAGCAGCAGCTAATGCTACAAAATTGGTGAAATGGAAGAAGTGTGTGGCTAAAACAAGGAGAATCCTCTTGGAGGGAGTTCGAGACCACATTATCTTGAGCCTTCATGGGAAAGAGACACCGTTTTCAATGTGAAAAACATTGAAGGATCTATATCAGAACAATAACAATAAGAGGAAGTTGGCGCTGAAAGACAAGCTTCGGAAAATCAAGAGTGAAAATGGTGACACGATCTCTACATATCTGAACAAGCCCACCACCTGCAGGGATGAGCTTGGAAGTGTAGAGATCACGACAACCGATGATGACATGGTGAGTTTTTCTCTCCTTGGTCTTCCTAAGAGCTGGCATAACTACCAAGACTCGGTAAATGGAAGAGAGAAACTGCCAGATTTGGAATGACTTTGGTCGGATCTGATGTAGGAGGAGATAAGAATAAGCACCAGAGATGGATCTTTATCAAAGAAAGGGAAAGGGAAAGGGAAAGGGAAGGCATCCCATCCCAAATCCAGTTCTTCCCATGGTGGGAAGAAGTTTGACAAAAAAAGTGTGATGCTTTCATTGTCATGAGGTGGGCCATTATGCTACGAATTGTCCACAGAAGAAATCCAAAAAGGGATCCTCGAAGGAATCAGATGGTGAAGCACTGACGTCATAGTTCGAATTGGATTTTTCACTCATTGCATGCATGGTTTCATCCATGGTGGGATGTGTTTGGTACCTGGACAGTGGAGCTTCATTCCACATGACCGACGACAAGAATCTTTTCCCGTACCTTGGAGGAGAAGGATCTTCAGATGTAGATCAAGATGGGCGATGATGGAAAGTACTGTGTTTCAGGTGAAGGTACAGTTGTGTTTCAGAGGGATCATGGAGCTCCTCTCACCCTAACTGATGTAAAGTATGTACCGGGTCTGAAAAAGAATCTTGTGTCCGTCGCTATGCTGGAAGACAAAGGCTATGATGTAGTCTTTAGTAAAGGAAAGGTATTCCTGAGGCATATCTGCACTGGACAGACCAAGAGGATTGGGATTCGAGTAAATAATCTCTACAAGCTGGAGGTAGACGATTGTGCTGCATTGAGTTCCAAAGCTGAGTTGGTACAGAGCCAAGATGTTCGCGAGCTATAGCATAGAAGATTGGGCCACTTGCACCATGGGACCTTGAAGATTATGCAACAGATTTCTAACTGACTTCTCAAGGGAAAACTGGAGTAGACAGATACATGTAAAGGTTGTACCTTGGGTAAGTATGCGAAATATTCCTTTCAGGATCAAGACAATAGAGCTGGAGAAATGCTGGAGCGAGTTCACACAAATGTGTGTGGACCATTCTCTACAGCCTCCACTGCTAAACAAATGTACTATGTTATTTTTATTGATGATTTTTCTCGTAGATGTTGGATTTACTTTATGAAAAAGAAGGATCAGAACTTCTCAAGTTTTTGTGAGTTTAAAGCCTTGGCAGAGAAAGAATCTGGAAAGAAAATAAGGGCCTTGCATAGCGACAATGGTGGAGAGTATGTCTCCCAATAGTTTAAGGACTTTTGCACAGCAGAAAGAATTAAATGGGAGTTGACGGTACCCCATAACCCACAGCAGAATGGGGTGGCTGAAAAGAAGAACAGATCAATTGTGGGAGTAGCTCGATCAATGTTGCATGACCAAAGCCTACCACTTCATTTGTGGGATGAGGCATGCAATACAACAGTATACTTGCAGAACAAAAGCCCGCACCGTATACTGGGGATGAAGACACTAATGGAAGCCTTTTCCGGGAAGTGACCAAATTTGAGTCACTTCAGGGTCTTTAGATCATTGGTTTATTGCCATGTGACCAAAGATGCTCGGAAGAATCTTGATCCAACAGCTGAGTTGGGGATACTTGTGGGGTACACTGATACACCCCACAACTATCGAGTGTTCCTGCCTACTAGTCGGAGGACAGTGGTACGCAGAGATTTGAAGTTTGATGAGCAGAAAGCCATGTGAGTATCACTTGAGAGGGAGCTCAAGTTGCATGCAGAGGAGGAACTTTTAGTTCCTAAGTAGGAGGAGCCTCATACTGATGTGGAGCAGCTGCATGCAGAGGATCTGGGAGTGGAGACATCCACTCATGTTGAGTCTTCCAGAGATGGGCGGAAACACTCAAGGGAAGCTAACAAGTTGATGATGGATGCACGAGAGAATGTGGGACAACCATCTTCTCAACCCAGCGGTACACTGGTTACATGGCCCTGGTTGGGGAGTGTGTAGAGTGCGAACCTCCTTCGTTCAAGGAAGCAGTGTAGAGGAGTACAACTCCATCATTTAGAAAAATGTGTGGGATGTTGTCCCAAGACCTAAGGACAAGTCAGTGGTGAGTTCTTGATGGCTTTACAAGGTAAAACAGACAGCTGATGGTAGTGTTGAGAAACATAAGGCAAGGTTTGTTACCCATGGTTTCTCACAAGTTGAGTGGATCGACTATGATGAGACTTTTACTCCTGTATCAAGGTATTCATCTATCAGATCGATGTTGGCACTATCAGCTCAAATGGGTTGGAAGATCCGTCAGATGGATGTGAAGACTGCGTTCCTCAATGGGAAGATTGAGGAAGAGGTGTACATTGAGTAGTCAGAAGGTTTTGAGACCTTCGATCGTGAGTTGCATGTGTGTCGACTCAAGAGAGCTTTGTACGAGTTGAAGCAAGCACCTTGTGCTTGGTACCCCAAGATCGATAGCTATTTCACTGGGTTGGGCTTCACCAAGAGTGAAGCAAATGCAAACCTTTACCACATCATGGTAGAAGGTAAGCCATTGATCATTGTTCTTTATGTGGATGATTTGATTTTGACAAGAGATGATTAGTTGATCAAGTCTTGCAAGGAGGACCTTGCAAGAGAGTTCGAGATGAAAGACATGGGTCTTAAGCATTACTTTCTAGGCATGGAAATGTGGCAGAAAGATGGGGAAGTATTTGTGTCTCAAGGCAAGTATGCCAATGAGATACTAAGGTGATTCCACATGGAGAAGTGCAAGCCCATGTAGACTCCTCTAGCTGATAACTGGAGGAAGGAGGATGCTACTTCATATGAGGTAGTCGCTGCTACTGTTTATCGGCAGCTTGTGGGTTCACTGATGTATCTAGTGAACACATGATCAGATCTGTGCTTTGTGGTGAACCAGCTGAATGAAGCTATGGTTTAGCCTACCAAGTTGTTTTGGAAGGCAGCGAAGCATGTGCTAAGATACCTCAGAGGCATATCTCAGTATGGATTGTGGTACAGATGGACAGAGGGAGTGAAGCTTCAGGGCTTCACAGATGCAGATTGGGTAGAGAGTCCATCAGACCGGAAGAGCACTTCTGGAGGAATCTTCAACCTTGGTTCAACTACAGTTTCTTAGTATAGTAAGAAATAGAGGTCAGTTGTACTTAGCTCAGCAGAGGTTGAATAGATGGCTGCCACTCAGGCAGCATGCGAGGCCATTTGGATGCAGAAGATTCTAGTGGGATTTTTTGGTTAGAGGATGGATCCAACTGTGATCCACTGTGATAATCAGAGTTGTATCAAACTCTCTGAGAATCCATTATTTCATGATAGGTTCAAGCACATAGATATCCAGCATTATCATCTTCGAGATTGTGTGGTGAAGAGGATCATGTTGTTGCTATATGTTTCGACCGAGGAACAAGATGCAAATATTTTGACTAAGGCATTTTCAAAATGCAAGTTCGAGTTTCACAGAGACAAGATTGAGGTGATTGATAATCCCTTTCTTGTTGAGAGGGAGTGTTGAAAATAGCAACAAGAAATGCTAAAAATAAAAGTTCTAAAAATAGTACTGCTATAAATAGCATTTCAGGATACATTCCAGTTTTAGTTAGTCCCTAAACTAAAATTGAGAATTAAAATTCGAATTTCATCTTAGTAGCTATTTGTAAAATAATTAACTAATTCATCTTGAGTTAATTAATTATAGAAAATCAAAAATGAAGTCTATGTGAAGACATGCAACAATTTCCCCTTTGATTGAGGAAGTTATCCCTTGATTAAGGAGATCAGGATGAGTTGTACTTTGAGTTGTAATTAGTTAGTTCATTTAACTGAGTTAAGTCTAGTTAGATTAGTTCCAACACTATGGAATTGATTGTGAGTTCAGTTAGTTAATGCATGCATGCATGTAACTGCTGCGCTTCAGATAACTGAATGTTTTCTCATAAAAAACTCATGCATGTCAGTTCAGTTAGAGACCTAGTGGAGATCGGATGATGGGACAATGTACTATTAGTTGCAGGAATATTCCATTGAGGATATCTCTTGCATGCAGAAAGAATTCATTCCTTGGAAATTGCATAGTTACTTTTGAGTTTGATGAGTGTGTGATGAGGCCAATTCACACAGGTGGCAGCATTGGACCCCAAAAGAAACTGTGCAAGGAAATAGGAGGCTTGGAGGAAAACATATGTTGTGTCTGTTCAGTCTGTGCGCTATATTGAGGGATTGTATGAGAGCTAGATAGCTTGCGAGCTAAAGCTTTGTATAATTCAGACATATTTCCACTTGTATGATAATACAGAGATCGAGGTTTTTAGGTAAGACTTTCCCTAGAGTATTCTTCTGTGTTCATGTGTGATTGATTTCTCATTCTTTCTTATATGTGTTCTCATAATCGATTAAGCTTCCACAAATTTGTTTGTAGAAATAGATCAAATATGTCGCTTTAATATATCGCATTATAACGTGATTTACAATAGGAAATTTTGCAATTACTGTTTATCTAAACCCATAAACCCATAAAGATTAATTAAAATAAACTTTATTATGCACATGATTCAATTTCATTATATATTGATGGTTCAATTTCATTATATATTGATGCTCTATTTCGATGTGCAAACCCACGTCAAGGTTCAATTTCACTGTGTGGATTCAGGTTCAGGTTGAGGTTCAAATTCAGTGTGCCGATTCGCTCAATTTCAATGTGCATCCCCACATGCAAGGTTAGGTTCAATTTCAATCTGCACACCCGCGTGAAAGTTAGTTTTCACGTTTAATTTCAACGTGTCGATTTGTTGCAGGACCGCATTTGATTCACTGATGCTCTATTTCAATTTCGATTTCTCTAGTTCGATTTTCAGATTTTTTCTGGCCCACGTTTGTTCGAGGTCCAGGTTCAATTTCATTGTGCAGGACTAGGACTAGGTTCTATTTCTATTTCAATTTCATTGTGCAGTCAGGTTCAAATTTAGGTAAATCCACATATATCCATAATATTTATGGTCTTTCATTTTACATATTTTGACTATGATGTTTTTTAATAAATGAGGGGGTGAGTCTTTTTAATATTATGGTCTTTCATTTTACATATTTTGACTGTGATGTTTTTTAATAAATGAGTGGGTGAGTTTTTTTAGAAGAAGCTGTATTAACTAGAAATTCGCAATTACACATATATACAAAAAGCTAGATTAAATTAGCAATATACACATATTTACAGAGGCTTGATGATTACAATATGCTGTGGAGCAAAAAGCAAGATTGATCGGAGCAGCGAAGCAAGATTGATCAACATTGATACAACGAGGGTTCGAACACCGATGGAGAGGCGGAAAGCCATCTGTCCTGACCAGGTGGCATAAAAGCCCAAGTGCTTTCCATCGTGTTCATTTCACTGTCGATTCGTGGCCATGGATTTCACTGCCTCGATGGCTTTCGGGATCGGAACACCAATGTAAATGTCATGGCAATGGTCATGGCTTGCAGGCATAATGTGTGCAAGTTGATCATTAATGCACTTACCCTCGTTAGCACATGGTTAACATGCACTTCAAATTACAACATTCGATACCTGCCTATCAAATTTGGAACATTTGTTGGATCACTAGATTAATTATTTCGAGTACCTGACTTTTGATTGCCCACATTCTATTTGTTGATGCTCTATTTTGTGCCAATAATTTTATTTTTGATTGTGTAGGCCTAGGTTCAATTTCAGTGAGCAGGTCAAGTTAAATTTTAGGTTCAGTTAAATTCTGCATGCTGGGGTTCGATTTCAGGTTTAGTTTTATTGTGCAAACATAGGTTCAATTTCATGTCAATGCTCTAATTTGATGTGTAGTTAATTGTGTCGATTCAGGTTCAAGTTCAATTTGACATTCATGTTGAGGTTCAATTTCAATGTGCTCCTTTGCTTTATTTCAATGTGCAGGCCGACATGCAAGTTCAGGTTGAATTTCAGCGTGCATAATTTCTGTACTTCGATGTGCAAGTGCAAGTTCCAATTCAATTCCATTGTGCCAATTTGGTCCATTTCGATGTGTATGCTCATGTTTTATTGGTCAGTGCTCTATTTCAATGTTTTATACCAATGTCAGTGCTATATTTTGCTTTCTTGTGCAGGTTGTGCAGGTTCTATTTCATGGTGTCAAATTTGTTGATTTCGCTTTATAAGCCGAAGTTTGATTTGCTAATGATATATTTTATGCTAAAAAAAATTGTTCTGATTTTGCAGGCCAAGGTTCAGTTCATTGTGCAAACCTATGTTTAGTTTTGCAATCCCGGGTTCAATCTCATTGTGCAAGCCTAGGTTAGTTTTCAAGTAAATCCCAAAATATTGATAACAATTTACGCATCTTCCCCGTTATGTTTTCGTCTTACAATTTCTAATTGTGCTTGGTAATTTGCATATATTTTCCATATTTAAATGTAACCCTAAATTGCAATATGGGACATTCGATGAAGATGAAGATTGATCACCCATTAGTGATTTTCCAACTCTCTCCGCTTTGTCCATGTTCGATCTGGTTGGAAGGACCAAATAACGCTCTCTTCTAAAGTATAATGTCGTGTTTTTTGTTTTTTTCTTTCTAATTAATCTATATAAAAGATCCTTATGACTAGATTATTGTGATGTTAGGGTAACAAAACTAGCGTCTCTTAAACGCTTTCTTTGACAATTTCACAAAAGATCCGGGGACTTGTGAGAGGCCATGTTTGTTAATTTTTCAATTGTAATGGTAGCAAAATAAAGTATCAATTTCAAATTGGATGTTTATTGATTCATATAAGTCAATATTTGGAACCTCTATCTAGATTCATCATGAAGGCTTCAAACTTCTATCTAGATTCATCATGAAGACAAGGATGAGGAGCAAGATCAATAGACCACTAATTTATAATAGAGATGCAACCTCGAGATAGAACATAATACGTGTGAAAAAGAAATATAACTACAAAAATACAAAAGAAATATAACTAAAAAGATACGTGTAAATAAAAAGCAATTTATTTATTAGCTATTTTTGAATTTAATTTTAATTTATTTAATTTCTATTTTCAATATATAAAAATTATTATAAAATCTAACAATTTCCAATATTTTATATTATATAAATGATTAAGATTCAAAACCTTACAAATAAAAATATAAATTATATTAAATATAAATAATGATTTTTAAAAAATAAACCAATAAATCATAAGATAGATATAGTTTTTAATAAGTCATTATTTATATTTAATACAATTTTAATTAATAAGACATTTGAATTTTAATAACTTATATAATAAAATATTGCAAATTGTTAATGTCTATAATAATTTCTATATATTGAAAATAGAAATTAGATAAATTAAAATTAAATTAAAAAATAACTAATAAATAAATTGTTTATTATCCTTTAAGCTATCTTTTTAGTTATATTTTTTTGGAAGGTTGGAAATTTATCTTACATTTCTGATATAAATTAGGTGACAAATGAACCTAGATAGAAATTCGAAACCGATAAACCCTAAATTTTCTATATAATTTCTCCAGAAACTTTTGACTTACCATATCAATTTATTTCCTTCTAACATTTTGAATGAAAAGTTAAATTACTCTATATATACCTATTGGTATCTGTATACACATTGTAGATGGGATACTATGCAGTTTAGTTTTCGACCAACAATTACTGTTGATTTCTTCATTGTGCGGCCGAAGTTAAATCACTGTTCAGGAATTCCACTACGTAAGTTGTTAATTGATTGTGTAGTGTAGATTCAATTTCATTGTTGAAGCCATTTCATTGTGCAGGTTGTTCATTTGGCCAATTTGATGAAGCGACATTTAAATAAATGGTATATTTAAGTAGTTTCCTATGGTTATATATTTATCCATTTTAAGGAGTTTAAATAACCTTAATTTAATAATTTCCATACATTTAAATAATTTCATATACCAAAAATTCTATGCCATTAAATAATTTTATATCGTATTGTATCCATGCATCTTGAATAGTTTATGCATTTGTCTTAAATAATTTTGTTTTAAAGAGTGCTTTTGGGATATTCATATTTCGCTGAAAATTGAATAGTTTATGCATTTGTTTTAAATAATTTTGTTTTAAAGAATGCCTTTGGGATAATCATATTTCGCTGAAAATCTCAACTAATAGTTTTGATAGCTTAAAATAATTTTATTAAATAGTTTTAATTTCCATAAGTATACTTATACACTGTAAATCATTTAGTCAAGTTTAACATCATTCAAACTATTCTATTGAATAGTCTAGGCATACAAGTCTTTGAAATCTATGCATATATTCATTGTATTCAAACTAACCTATTAAATTATTAAATGGTTTTAATTTCCATAAGTATATACATTGTAAATCATTCTATTAAATAGTGTTTAACATCCTTCAAACTAACATCTATCCATATATTCATTGTATTCAAACTATCTTTGAATAGTTAAAAGGGTCGTCCATGAGTTTTTGTTTTTTTAATTAATGAGATAGCTGGTCAGTATAAGACTTACATTGATTTAACTTTCGTGGATATTTTTATGAAAGTTTTCACTATGGTATTTTTAATAAATGTTTTTTTGTTTTTTTTTTTAATATAATTTTGTTAAATTTAAATAAAATATACAAATTTGTAATATTAAAATTATATATTGATTTATAAAAATTACATTAATTTAATTTAGTATTTTTAATAAATGTAATTTATTTTCTTTTAAATATAATTTTATTAAATTTAAATACAAGAATACAAATTTGCAATAATAAGATTATATAATTATTTACCGTTCATTTTATTATTGGATATAATTAAAATTCTTAAATACAGATATTAACTTTTTCCTATAATAAATATTAACTTTTTCCTATAATAAATATATGAAAGAAAAATAAAACAAATTTTTAAAATTGATAATAATAATCCAGGATTAATGGAATAACAATAGTAAGATACTTTCAAAGATCTAGTCTAACTAAATTTACAATAGGATTTTCTTAATCTTAGATATGATTCATAATTAATGTAGGTGCATTATTAATTCTCATTAGAGATTTGATAACATAATTTTCTAGTTCTATTATTGTGAGAGCTTATGATTTAGGGTTTTTTATTATTGAAGTTGAAATTTTGGAAAAGACATGGGAAGAAACATGAACACCATCCTGACAAATACAAGGAGGATCATAGGGCAGCCTTGGAGGAATGTTAGGGGACCATAACATAGCTTTAGGGAGACACCATATGAGCAAGCCATTGAATTAATGGTTTTAAATGCATAATTAATAGTGACATTAGAATTAAACAGGATAGGTTTGTAATATTTGCTTTATAATATTATAATATAATATTTGACTTATATATTGTTAAAGTATATATAGTTTATACTATTATTTTAATATACAATGTTTATAATATTACAATGTAATATTAGGGTTTATAATATTGGCTAATATTGGTTATATAATATTTTGATGAATTGAAATATTAATTAATATATTAATTAAAACATTAACAGATAAATATTTTAATAAATTCATTAATTTATTAATAATTAGTTTTAGTTTATCAGTACTATAGTTTTGTTTTGTTTTGTTTTGTTTTGTTTTGTTTTTTTTTTTTTTTTTTTTCCACAGGAAAAAAGCAGTAACCTTTTATTTAAAAAATGAAAAGTTACACAAAGCATATGCATTGAAGCATTTCCAGAAGTTGCCCATTGGGCTCGTGTGATTTCGCACACATTGCAACATAGCGAGGCTACCGTGCATTTAGAAAAAATGAGAAAAAAGAAAAAAGAAAGGAGGAAAGGAAAGAAAAACTGGTTCCTGGGGGTGAGTAGAGGACTCACACCTCATGTTTTTCTCCCCTTCTTCTTTTCGACCTTACGCCACTCTCCTTCGGTGGGCTCGATCAAAGCTAGGACTAACTGTGTTTCTGCTTTCTGTGGAGCTGTATCCTTGTCTGAGTCTGAAGTGTCTGAGGGGTGATGCCGTTTGATCCCTCCCATACTCAGATCCTCGCTTGTCTTCTCTGCCTGATTTGAATGGAGTTGTGAAACCTTGTTGGCTGATATGTTTTCCTTTTGAGTCTCCTTTCCTTGGGTATGCTCAGTATTCTCTGTGGGGGTAACTTCCTCCTCTGCTTCTGATTCATCATCCTCTGAGTCAGGAGGGGGGAATTGCCACCCTTTCCTCTGCTTCCCTTTCTGCTTCTTTTTACTGTTTGCTTTCTTGGCTTCTGGGCATGTACTTTGCAAGTGTTCTGTCAGCCTACAGTTCTTGCATTTGAAAGCAGTGTTTTCGTAGTCAAGTCCTTGCAGCTAGTTTTGTTGCTTGTATACTAGCCTTATGCTTTCCAGCAGTCCTTTACTTAGATCTACTTCCACACAAATGCGTGCAAAAGTGTAGATCCTCTCATCATTCCTTTCCAGATCTGTTTTGATGTATTTCCCTATGTTGTTCCCAATTCCTTCCAAAACTCGTTCACTCCAAAAGTGTTGAAAAGTGTGCAACAAGAAATGCTTGTTGAGAGTGCAACAAGATGATGGAGCTTAGTGAAAAGAGTCGCCTTCACTAAGTGGGCCCGCAGGCTATTTTTGGCGCAAGTCTATTTTTAGACTATGTCTATTTTTAGACATATGGATCATGTCTATGGATTGCAGGTTGTTGTTTATGGATGATTGGTCAAGTTGGGAAAAATAGATGGACTTCTATTTTTGATCAAAGTGTGAATGATCACAGTGTGAGTGATCAAAGTCTATTTTTAGACTCGCTGTCAAAAATAGAAAAGTCAAATATTATTGTCTCATAATAATATTTGGACTATAAACTTGATCTTATTCTCTTGGAGCACTTCAGGATGAGCTACGGATGTGGTACATGCAGATCCCAGAGGGAAATACGTGGTTACCTATGGGATGACTAATATTTGCATGCATGACTTCAGTTAGAACTCAAGTGAGTTGAGTTTAGTGGACTGGAGGTACAGTTGATGGAGTTGTGTTCAGTTTAGCTTTGTTAAACTAGTTGTATTTAGTCTAACTGATCAATAGACTAGAGATGAGTTGGGTGAATTAGTTATTAATTAATTCACAAGTTATTAACTCATAATGCAACTATAGAATACATCAGTTAACTCAGTTGCATGTCAGTGCATGTTCAATTCAGCATGGATAAGTGTTAGAGAATTAGATTGCTATCAGTTGTGACTATAGTTGTGCACCAGATATTGCACAATCAAGGGATTGAGTATGCCAATGAGTTTGCTCACGTATTTGCCTAGTATTGTAGCCTTTTCTCACGTCCAACAAAGTGTGAGTGATTATTTTGAGGTGAAATACGAGTTTGGGAAGTCATTCTCATCAGTTCTTGAGCAGGTATTGAGCTGGAGAGGCAGGCAAGCAGTGGAAGAGATTTGGAGATCAGATCTGAGCTGCATTGTGTGTAACAGGTGGAGATGGTACTAGATTGCTTGTGATAAGCATTGTACTTTGTAATGTTACATGATTCAATCATTATAATATACAGATAGTGTGGGGTTTTTAGCGAGATGCTTTCCCCGGGATACATACTGTGTTAATGAGTTTGATTGATGCTTCTATGTGTGCCTGTGAATGTTTCTGCTTCTGTAAATTGATGATCAACGTAGAAGAGATTATGTATTATACATGTTCCGCTTATAATTGTATGATCAACATAATCTCATTGAATATGTGTTAAATTATTCAAAATTTCTACATGGTATCAGAGCTAGATGATTTGTAGAAAAAGTTTCTACATGGTATCAAAGCTGCTGATTTGTAGAAGAGACTTTTACAGGATATCAAGCGAGGATTGATCATCAGATCTATTATTCAGGAAGTGTTTACATTTTATTTCTTCAAACAGAGTCTGTGATCGGGCCAGGTAGCCTCTGGATTCATCCTTCTTTTGGAAGCTGAGATATCCGGTGAATGCCCATACAGTTGATCTCTGTACGAGAAATAATTTTTTCTCACGAATTCTAGATCGGAAGTGGTTGAGTTTTTTTGAGCTGGTGGAATTCGAATTTAATTCCAAAGCAAGAGATAAAACTCAGAAACATTCAGTGTGAGAATGGAGACAGTATGCCCCAGTATCTCACGAAGTTCACCCAATGCCGGGATGAGCTGGGAAGTGTGGGGGTGACTGTCGGATGACGATGGTGAGTCTAGGACTCCTTGACCTTCCTAAGAGTTGGCATAGCTACCAGGACTCGGTGAATTGAAGGGAGAAACTGCCAGGATGGGAGAGAATTTGGTTGAATCTTGTGCAGGAGGAGATTAGATGGAGCACCAGAGACAGTTCTTCATCCATGCAGGATGAGGAGAACTGTGCCTTAGCGATTAAGGCGAAGAAGGGGAAGGAGAAGGTTTCTCTTTTCGAATCTTGTTCTTCCAATGATGGGAAGAAGGTTGACAAATCGAAAGTGCGATGCTTTTGTTGTCATGATGGAGACTTGGTGGTTGAGAGGGAGCATACATTAACTCTCAACATGCAGAGCCAGAAGAAGTCTCAGACGATTGTGGAGGAGCCACGATTGGTGCAGCAGCTTCAGGAGGTTGTGGAGGAGCCACAACAAGGGAAGCTGAGAGGAGATCGAGTAGAGACATCTACTCATCCAGAGACCTCCAGTAGGGGGAAACTTCGAGCCAGGTGGGCCGAGGGATCACATGCAGCCATACCTCTAGGTAGGAGGTGGGGTGATGTGGATTGATCATCCCAAGGAGGAAGGGCAGGATCCTTGAGGTACCCAACCTCTTGGATGAGACCTTGCTACGGGAGTCCAGATGTGTAGTAGCAGGAACTGACTGATTGGGTAGAGACAGATGCGGATGGAGTGGCAGAGAGAGCGACAGTGCAGGGAATCCCAGGACAGCGCATAGCTAGCAGGCTGTAGCAATGCGAGAGGCATAAGTGTTTTGCACAGTGCTAGGTGGCACAGAGAGGTGTGCAATGGTGCGAGATGCATGGAGATGTTGCAGTAGCGCAGATGTCAGAGAGGGAGCACTTGTCAGCAGCAAGTAGAGCTTCAGCATCAGAGGGTGTTTCTATCCCAACAGGGAGGTCAGTTGGGAGGTGCAGTGCGGATGCAATGCTGGGAGATAGAACCAGCAGCAGCACGGATGCAGTCAGAGATCAAAGTGACAGAGGCTAGAGCAGTCAGATACTGAAGAGCACAGAGATGCAGAGTTTTAGTCGACAGAGGCAATAGCAGTCAGAGACTTTGATGACAGAGCAAGTGGACCAGCCAGATGTGTTGCATGGATAACATTCCAGAGTTACAGGATCGGGTATGAGAGGAAGCCTTTCTTGTTGAGAGGGAGTGTTGAAAAGTGTGCAACAAGAAATTCTTGTTGAGAGTGCAACAAGATGATGGAGCTTAGTGAAAAGAGTCGCCTTCACTAAGTGGGCCCGCAGGCTATTTTTGGCGCAAGTCTATTTTTAGACTATGTCTATTTTTAGACATATGGATCATGTCTATGGATTGCAGGTTGTTGTTTATGGATGATTGGTCAAGTTGGGAAAAATAGATGGACTTCTATTTTTGATCAAAGTGTGAATGATCACAGTGTGAGTGATCAAAGTCTATTTTTAGACTGGCTGTCAAAAATAGAAAAGTCAAATATTATTGTCTCATAATAATATTTGGACTATAAACTTGATCTTATTCTCTTGGAGCACTTCAGGATGAGCTACGGATGTGGTACATGCAGATCCCAGAGGGAAATACGTGGTTACCTATGGGATGACTAATATTTGCATGCATGACTTCAGTTAGAACTCAAGTGAGTTGAGTTTAGTGGACTGGAGGTACAGTTGATGGAGTTGTGTTCAGTTTAGCTTTGTTAAACTAGTTGTATTTAGTCTAACTGATCAATAGACTAGAGATGAGTTGGGTGAATTAGTTATTAATTAATTCACAAGTTATTAACTCATAATGAAACTATAGAATACATCAGTTAACTCAGTTGCATGTCAGTGCATGTTCAGTTCAGCAGGGACAGGTGTTAGAGAATTAGATTGCTATCAGTTGTGACTATAGTTGTGCACCAGATCTTGCACAATCAAGGGATTGAGTATGCCAATGAGTTTGCTCACATATTTGCCTAGTATTGTAGCCTTTGCTCACGTCCAACAAAGTGTGAGTGATTATTTTGAGGTGAAATACGAGTTTGGGAAGTCATTCTCATCAGTCCTTGAGCAGGTATTAAGCTGGAGAGGTAGGCAAGCAGTGGAAGAGATTTGGAGATCAGATCTGAGCTGTATTGTGTGTAACAGGTGGAGCTGGTACTGGATTGCTTGTGATAAGCATTGTAATTTGTAATGTTACATGATTCAATCATTATAATATATAGATAGTGTGGGGTTTTTAGCGAGATGCTTTCCCTGGGATACATACTGTGTTAATGAGTTTGATTGATGCTTCTATGTGTGCTTGTGAATGTTTCTACTTCTGTAAATTGATGATCAACTTAGAAGAGATTATGTATTATACATGTTCCGCTTATAATTGTATGATCAGGATAATCTCATTGAATATGTGTTAAATTATTCAAAATTTCTACAAAAAGTGAAGAGGAAGGTTATATAGGCGGACCCAGACCGGCATTTTGGAGACAGTCATTTTGTTTGGATCAAAATATGGAAACCATGGGGTCATAAAAAGACCTGATGTTCCCCAAAACCAAGGCCCTGTACTGATGATTGTATCTCTGACTTCCGTGGATGCGAATTTAACAATGAAAAACCCCTTGGAGCATAGATGTATATCACATTCCATGGTCCAATTGGTGAAGATCCAGTGAAATAGATCCATTGGCTTTGGCCAAAAACTGTTAAATCGGCAGATTAGGGCCTGTGTTTCATATGACTTGACGAAATCTTCAAGTCCTGTAGAATCAAAGTTTAGGGCTGGGGTTTGCCCTAGCTGATCTACTATGTATGGCCTAGGTGTATATCCACCTTGATCTGGAGGGGACCCTGGATCTCTGTTACCCTGTAAGATGTTTTTGTAAGAGGAGCCTCCCTTGGGTTGATGCTGAGCTGCTGTCTTTTTCCCCTTGTCTCCTCTTGAGAAGCTTGGACCCTGGGTCAAAGCACCTCCTCTCAGCCTAAGATTTAAAGCAATGGTTGTTTCTGGGCTAATATCGTAGTTTCTCAGGGTTCTGCTGTCCTGAAGGGACCACCTACCACTGACCAAATGTTGGATCTGAACAGGGTATCCCATCAATGCCCATATTTGTTGTTTCAACTGCATAATGGTGCTTTCTGCATGTACCCACACTAGACTGGTTTTCCCCACAGGGGGTTTTATAAAAATCTGAAAACAAGTTGATGTTACCTGTTGCCTGGGTTCTGGCTGTGATCCTGATCCGCCTAACCCGGTATCGCGCATATATCCCTTCTGCTGTCAGTCTGCCTTAGAGATCAGGTTCGTGTGCTCTGGCTGTGAGCAAGCTTCTGGATCTGACCATAAATAGGGTCGTTCTTCCATTAGCAGGTCTGGATCTACGAGCCCGAGGCTCGATCTATGCTCATTGCCATGGATCTGTGGGTATATTGCCCGATCGGGGTTCAATGGCGGATGTTTGAGCCTATGGATGTCAAGAACAGCAACAATATAATACAGATATGTGCTTTGATATGCAAAAACCCGGATTATTTCTTCATACCTGTGGCAAGATCGACGATTTTTCGTCCTGAGGGCTCCATGTTTGCTAGAGACAGCGTCTTCACAGAGCGTGATCTCGGAGGCATTTGCAGTTGTCTTCTCCACCTGATACAACACCGTATTCAACAGATCTAGCCAATAATGCAGATCTTTTCTTCTTGTAAGCCCTGTCTTCTGCAGAAAGCAAAAAAACCCTATTCTTGGCGCACTCAAGGCAGCCGATGTAATTCGTGCACGCTCCAGCTTCTTACTTGCGGAGTCTTTGGTGGTTTGGTCGACGCAGTTCAGACTAAGAGCCATTGCGCACCTCTCAACCAGTACTATAGTTACTTGTTACTTAATACAGAATCAATATATTATTATTTATTATTTAATATATTATTAATATTTATTTGACAATATATTATATATATGATATATATATATATATATATATATATATATATATATATATATATATATATATATATATATATATATATATATATATATATAACAATAATAACACTACTAAACCATTTAAATAACATTACTAAGATTTTAAAATAATATTAATATATTTTTAATATATTGATCTACACATTTATAATCACATAATTATAAACAAACATATATATTAACATATGATAACTATGGTAAAATGTTGTTGACATGGTCAACTATAGCCAATATGGGCATCATAGTCAACAATAGTCATAATGACTACCATGGTCAACCATATTTACCACAGGAATCATGGTTTATCTATATGTGACCTATAGTGAATCATAATGAATTGTAATGAGCCATAGTAGATGGCCATGGTTGACCATGGATGCTTATAGTATATGGCCATGGATGACCATGATGGATTATAGTGGATGACTAGGGTTACCATAGTCAAATCATGGTCAACCATTGTTAACCATAGTTGATTCTATTTAGCATGGTTAACCTTTGTCAAACATTGGAAACCTAAGTCAAACATGGTCAATCATGGTCATATTTGGTCAACCATAATCACCATAATCAACTTTTAAAATCCATGGTCAACCCATGCTCAACATGGCCCACGATTATTGATATGGTCAAATATGGTCAACCTAAATCCCCATGGTAAAACATGGTCAACAATAGCCTTTCCATTATCAATATAGCCAACCCTTATCTATCATAGAAAGCTATGGTCAAGGATGATCAAATTTGTCAAACCATGTTAACCTATGGTGAACTTGGTGAAGCCATGTGATAGATGTCGTAATGTGACAAACATTATTGCAATGTTACATTGTGCCATTGTGACATAAATTTATCAAACATCACAATATTAGGGTTTAATATTGGGTTTGTGATATTGGGTTTGTAATATTATGGTTTATAATATTAGGTTTTTAAAATTGGGTTTAATATTAGGGTTTATAATATTGGGCCTAATATTAGGGTTTAATATTGGTTTTATAATATTGGATTTAATATTACTACTAGGTTCAAGATTACGGTTTAATATTGTGACATTGGAATGATAGATAAATATATCCAACATCACATTGTGAAACACATTGTCGCAATGTGATAATCAATGTGGCAATCATTTTTGCAACGTTACATTACATTGCAATTTATTCAAAGCCACATTACGACATTTAGATTTTAATATTAGGGTTTAATATTGGGTTTATAATGTTAGTGTTTATGATATTTGGTTTAATATTAAGGTTTAATATTGTGACATCGGAATGATACATAAATCTATCCAATGTCGCATTGCAATAAAATTTGTCATAATGTGACAATCAATCTCACAATCATTGTCAAAATGTTACATTACATTGCAATTTATTCAATGTTGCATTGTCACAGTAAAGATTAAGATTTAATATCGGGTAATTAGGGTATAATATTAGGATTTAATATTAGAGCTTATAATATTGGGTATAATATTAGGGTTATGTAATGTCCCTTAATAATACATAATAAATAATAAAAATAATAAATAATAAATAATAAATAATATATTATTAAATAAATAATAAACAATAAATAAAAAATAGTAATAGTAAATAAATAATAAATAATAATAAATTAAGTACATGCTCTAAATAAATATAAATAAGAATAAACAAAAAAATAGTAAAAATCAGTAAAGCTAAAAACAAAAGAAATAAAACAAGAAAGCAGTAAAAATGAGTAAAGCTATCAAAAAAGTAAAAACAAAGAATAAAACAAGAAAACAGTAAAGTTGCATGTTGACACATGGAGTGTGTGCATCTCGTTACCCTTCCAATGTTTGCTCTATTTAATAGATGAGGAGGAAGATGAGCGGCATTCCATCATTCCATGATTCCATCATCCATTCTCTTGGGAGAATGGTGTTGTGAGACAAAGGATACCCTGGTAGTAGTACATTGATTGAGGGCTCGGGGGTGGCCAGTTGTAGCAAGATTTTGTGCAATTGAGCCTACGGTTGGGTGGAGAGTCGTTCCCAAGACTTTGTTGCAGGTAACATAATTCAACTAGCGTTCAACTAGCGTTCCATAGGTAAGTTGTCTCTCTACCCATATATTATTGAAATTGATGTTAACTAGTTGATAAATTGCTTGTTGATTATAAATCGCTTGATTAATCTAATTACTTATGTGTTGTTATTTCAGGGTTGTTACATATGGTATCAGAGGCTAGATTCAACTCTTAGGACCTATAGACATTTTAATGTAGAAAACTTCGATCTAAATGATTCTATCCACCTATGTTTCCCATTTATTTTTGTGTCTCTATTTATCATTTTGCGTTCTCTGCACATCATTCCCCCATCAAAGATTGCCTCTAATTCTAGGCAATCTTTCCTGTGTTTACTTCATACCTGTTGTATTCCTGGTATCCATTGCCTCTTTGCCCTCATTTCTCAGATATTTTTATATATTCCTCATTCAAATTAGTCTCTGAAGTTTGAACCACTCTTCTTGTTTTTAATCTGCACTGCTTTAATTTCTTTGCATCGTCCATTTTCTTCTACTGCTAGCCACATCTTTTTGATTTGGAGCGTCACCTCACAGGCGTTGTTGCCTCAAGATGCCCCTTTGGATAAAAACCATGGAATGAGTTCAAAATCTAGTATTTAATAAGCCCTTGAATAAGATCAAAGTCCAGTCTTTAATGGGCATATCCAAAAATAGATTTTCACAGTATATTCCCAATATTTCATATTTTATCCTCACAAAACATGGCAATTTCCTTGGAAGTAAATTCAAATTTTAAATAAAATTCTAGAATGTTATCCTCTTGACAGACATCGTTTGTTCAAAATCCTTTAATGGTTGACAGGATATATTTTAGACATGATGCTTGACAAATATTTTGAGTTCTCAACCAAGAATATGATATCCTATTAACTAGTGGAGAAGATTTCTAATTCAAGTTCGAGGATGAACCTTTCCAGGATAGAAGACGTGATGTACCTATTCTACGTATTAGAACTATGTAGTATGTATTGATTATTTGATATGTAGGGTCATGTATTGTGGTTGTGTCCTCTCTGAATGGGTACTTCTATATTATTTATATGACCCCTATCATTGTACATTCATTATTCCTTGTATTTCCTATTTAATATAATTATCAGTTTGCCCGCTGGACTGCATTACCTGGTGCCTTTGCCTGTGTATACCTTAATGGCACCCCATAACTAACCTCAGTATGAAACATGCCATAAACCTCTGCAGTTTGTTTATAATATTATATATAGAGATAACATTCGTTGTTTTCCACTTACTAGTTAGTTGATGGAAATAGGAAACAAAAGAGTGGTTAGCTAAAGGAAAATAACACTCTCAAGAAGGTAAAAAAAATAACATACGGAATATCATTGATTTTTTCTCCAGTGTTTTATTAGCATGGCATAATCTGGGTAAATCTTTAGAAAATGTGACATGTTGGGGTGACTATTTACATTGTCTGTTTGTTAAAGTTCAGAACATAAATAATAGCATCCAAGGAATATCTCAACAAGCAGCTATCCAAGAAAACCATGGATCAACAGCTTTTACATCTTATCAAGGATTTCCTTCTAGGCTTAACAGACTTTAAACAGACATCATTAATGGTTGTATTTTTTATCATGGCTTCCTCTAAATATTGGAAAAGTGACCTAGCCCTGTCATAACCATCGAGCTAACAACAACCTGTTGTCTTCAGGGATTCTATGGCTCCCTCTGAAGTCTTGCTTCAGCTAGATATACTCAATCTAATCTTCATCTTTAAGATGAGACTTTATCATGCTACAATTGTATTGAAAAACTTCAGCAATGCTTACTCCAGATCATGGTTCCAAGGTGAAGATGTCCTTTCAAGAAATCCTCCAATCATCCAGCTGCTTTATGGCTGCTACTTAATCTATTATATGGAGGTCCTAGGCATCTGCATCCAATGATTCAAACAGAATCATGGTCTAGTCCATGATCATTTTAGAAGTGGAAACTTTCAAAGTTGTTTGTATCGCCATCTTCATTATCATTTGGCTTCTGAGTTGTTGACTTACTTCAAGATTTCCTTCTGATTAGGGATATCATATATCTATCCTTCCTGACAGAACTTACTAGAGAAATCTGCCTCAAATCTTATTATGTTAAATAACTAAGAATACTTGATGTAGCCTATGATTAGTGACACGGTGATTGACTTATTTCTCAATCTGATGGAGATCTCTGTATGCGAAGTACTTTTTGTCATAGAGGAGACTTGATCATAAAACAATCTTCAAATGCCTATAGTTTTATACACCTTTAGGACAATTGCTTTTAATGATCCTGCTACAGGGCTTCAAGGTAAGACACTGAACAGGAAAACTGAGGAAGAGGATCAACAACTTATGCCCTTGTGTTCAGCAAGAATATTCTTATTCAAACAAATTTTCTCTGCCTATTCTTGATGAATGTATCCTATAATAATGATATAAGTCCAGTTGTTGATATCCTTATAATTGTTTTGTTCCTTGACCTTTTACTCAGAATCAACAATGCCTGTCAAGTATCCAACTGTTGCAAGACTGAATTAATGTTCTTCAATGCCTTGCCATATCTATAAACTTGATTACGATAGTCCATGAAGAACTACACCAAGCTGAAAGCTAATGTAATTTCACAATGTTAGACTATATGCCATAAATGATGAGGCTTCAATGATTTGTACATGGGTGCTAAACTTTTGTTATCATACATGAGCTATATCATCTCTTCAAATTGAACTTACTTTTGAGGATCAAATTCCCAAATCGAAAGTACTAATCTTACTAATGCCTCAAGAATATGACAGATTTGAATAAGGATCAATTCTAGTTTGAGATGATTGTTGAAGAAGATAATGTAATTAGATCACGCAAACTTTCATGACAGTCTTCAACTAGAAATAAAGACTTCAAGCCAGTCTGAAGAATGAGATCGAAACATTCAGCTATAGCTGCTTGGTTCTTGATCTAGCACAGGTCGGCTTAATTCTCCTTGATAGACATATATCTATACTTAGGCATCATGCTAAAGGACAGTGTTGTAGTTGTAATTTGACCACTGTAATTAAACTCGGAAGCTTCACTGTTATGCAATAAGGATGAGGCATTCCAATGTGGCTCATACTAAAATCTTAAAATCGTGGAGAGAATGGCTATAGTAATCATCATTCCTTGTTATTGTCAAAATTACTAGTTTACAACTTCTAAAGAAACCTAAGGTTGAGAATAGATCTTCATATTACAATCTGTGTTCTTAAATTCAAAAATTATGACATACCTTAATCGCAAGGCTGCAATATTTTCTTCTTTGCAAGGTTAAGACAACCCTTAGGTCTCTTTAAGAAAGGGTCAAGTGTCTTGAAAATATTTCTCCTCCGCATGTCTTCTTCTCTGCCTCTAATATGATTTTCAATGAATCTTAAGGGTGGAAGAGATAATCCTGTGCAAACAATTGGGTTGAAGTAGTCTCAAGCGAAGGCTCATCTTATGTCTCAAATAGGCCCTAGTTAGGACTAGAGTCACAGGCCTAAGAAATTCTTCATATGTGATTGATCAAGACTATGATCCTTTAGATAAGAGGGACCACAGAGATCATGAAAACTTGACATTGATCTAAATGATTTAACAAGAAAAAAAATTTACAGTCACATCCTAATGATTCTATCAAAAAATTTCAATTGTTTTATCATTGGGCTGCGACAAAGAAAACTTTCGAGTGTGGCTATGACTTGAAGCTTTTGACTCTAGTTGTGACTTATCACTCACATAATGTGGCTCTATAAGTTGAGGCTAAACCCTCTGGTTCATGCATTTCATCAGTAAGTTTAACTGCATGTTTTTCTCTACTCTACTCTCTTCTCCTATGCTTAATAGGAATGAAAAAAACTTAAACAAGCAGATGCAAATACACTGGATTGAATAATAAGCATGCTCATTTGATTCATCACATGACAGAGAATCGATGTGAGCTAAACTAATACGGAACGCTACTAATTTAATGCGGAAAATTCAGGAGGGTTAACTGAAAGGATAAATTTGATATATAGATGATTAAACTAGGTTAATGGGAACTTAAAAGACCGCAAGGTAGAGAGATAGAAGCATGTAAATATAAGCTTCTTCATTGATTTTGCCATCCTTGAATTTTGAGTCTCCCGTCATCACACCCTTGAATAAACTTTTGTTTGTAATCGCACAGTCAATAAGCTGTATGATATAGTTCTTTCCATGCAACCTAGTTAGATAATCCATCTCTTGACAGAAACCGTATGCAGTTGAATAGTCACGGCCTTTTAGATTGATTTTTTTAAGGGCATAAATGGTACAGTCCGATGATATAACTTTGTGTACCTCGCTGCTACCACCACTGCCTATCTTACCTAGTTTTGATAGATTTTATTATTAACCCGAAAGAATGCATCTAGATCATAGTGTTTTTTGCGACTGCTAGTTGTTTCTCTACTGGTACCAGCCTTCTCAAAGTTGCTTTGAGGAGAAGACACTTGGACTGATTTGTTTAATCCACTTGATAGTTCAGGACCTTGACCTCTCTCTTCATTTGCTTTGGGCACTACATGAGTCTCTTGAGAAACTCTTTCTTTTGCCGACTTGGTTTCAACTCGAGGATCTTGAAACCTTGCATTGCTTGGTTCTTCAATTAAACATCTACCACTGTTAACCAAATAAAATCCATGGTCCAAATGAAAAACCTTTACCAATTTCTCTCAATTCGTTTTTTTTTTTCAAATTGCCAAGCCATATAATCTTGCATCTGAATCTAAGAGAATAGAATTACACAGAAGTGATTATCACAGTTGTATGTACACAAAATTTCTTTTGCTCTACTTACTCATGCCTCAAGAAAAATACATATCATGCATTGTATTTTATAGTAGGGAACTACACAGTGATCTACAAAAATTTGCAAGTGTTGGTTATGCAGAATTACTTTTAGTCCTTTCTATGTATTTTCACTGGATGCATTGGAATTCCAAGCATTTTTTTGTATTAGAAAAAATCATTTTGATTCTCCTTATATCATTTCTCAGAGTTGAGCTGCCTCCTATTTGATTTAATAAAGCTATCCAAAACAACATTGTGTTGGGTTTCCTCCTAAATGATTTTAATAAGCTTCCATCTAAGGGTTGGCTTGTTAGCTGTGACACATTACAAAATGCAAACTAATCAATTCCAACAGTCAACTTTCTATTCTTTAATGATGCATACCATTTTCAAAATATTTTTAAAGAATGGTTGTTGATAAAAAGTTATAAAGTTATATTGTGATACATCTAAATCGTAAGCTATGATTTTAGTTTAGTTTAATTAACTATTATGATGTTGAGTATAATGTTACATGAGGTTTCGTGATTCAAGGTTAATTGCATATATAGGATAAATTTGTCTAAGGAGAAATGGAAAGGAAAAACTTGCAACTTTTCTAATGATGATAACTAATGATAGCTCATGTGATTATGGCCAATTTGGTGCTAGATAGATACTTAAGGTGGTTGAGAGGAAGTGTCACAACAAGGGTAAGAAATCAGTAAGAAGAGGTAACCTATTTTAGAACATAATGGAAGAGTTTGGTATAATCATAACTTGGTACTCTAAAGGTATCACTATAAGGTCTATCTGAGGATGATGCACATATAGAAGAAAATATTGGCAATCAACTAATGAAGTTGAACAATCATGCTAATAATGAAGGTCATTTTGAAGGAACCTTAAAGGTATGATAACATATAAAAATTGATCAATTGGAGGAGATAAGTTGTGTGCATGACAACATCTATAATAGTTTTCCCTCTAATGGGAGAGCCACATTGTAAAGTTTTCCATAGGTGACTAACTATATGCATGAATTATGAATAACAAGATGTATGATCAGGCAATTTTATTATGTTGATGTCTTAAAACAGGAAATGATAAGCGGATTACATTTGGTGGCCATCTTAATGAATTTATTTATCAGGTATTACCCAAGTTGGGGAATAGTAACAACATTTCTAGAGTATATCAATGCTATGCTTTTAAGAGAGGTGGAAAAGAAACCATAATGACTGGAGGTGAGAAATTAAAGTCAATTTAATAAGATAGAATGAAGAGAAGAAGTTTCCATTTTTGAAGCTAGTAGACATGGAATATTAGGAAATTAAGACTAGTAGAAAAATAAAAATATATCTATGAATATCTGGTAGGAGGAAATGAAGGGATGTTCTATCAAGAAGAAAGTTCTTTTAAGGGTATTGATGAGTGGACCGAGAAACATGATTGGTAATGGTCATATTGATGATCTACATAGTTTTAAAATATGAAGATATGAAGTTAAGAATGATAAAAGAGGAAGATGTTTAAAGGTTTAAATGGTTAAAAAAAAATAGTGAAGTATAGGAATGTTGCTAGAAATTTTATAAGGATACCTTGAGAAGGATTGTGTACATATTGACAAAAGAAGTTGTACTTGACTGATTTTCACTCATTGTTTCATGAGTAGGACTTCACATAGAGAAACTTATCAAGTTTTGTTCCCATAGTGTTAAAAGAGGTTGTTTCCACATAACACCACACATTTAAATTTTTCATGGACAATGATGGTAATAATGTTTCCAACAGTTTCAAAATCTAAAATAAAGATACGATTTAATGAGCAAGAGTCTCTTGTCCAACTTGAAGAAGGGTGAATTTACGATAAAGCAATCAAGTGGTATTGAGAAAGGAGCTTGACGAGATAAGAAAATGTTTTTGTGGATGAAATTGATAATTGTTAAATGATGTATGTATAAGTCAACATGGATCAACAAACCCTCATGCAAGTATATTAAGCATGATATAAAATTAAATCATGATGACCTAGTGTTTATATGCAATTGCATATAGCGGTATTGGAATAAATAAGCCAAAGGGTAAATGGATGTAAAACCAAGGGATTTTAATTTTGAGATAGATGATATAAATAATGATTGTATAACTAGTAATATCTTAACAATGAATTTCACTAGAATTTCCTTGGGGAAGGAAGAATATATGATGAGAGATTAAGACTCAAGATGATGAGGCTCATGTGAAATTTAATGATGTACTTAGATGATTATACCTATGGTGTAAATGGTCAAATTCCTAGTGAAAGAAGTGGAAATGATTATTGAAAAAGTAATTGGTATCTTGATGAAAACATAACACTAATAACACTAATGAGATAACATAGATCCTAGATGGATGTTGAATAATCTTAGTTCATAGTTGAATGTTAGTAAAGTAAATGAAATTGATTTTTCTGAAGAATCATGATAAGAATGCTTATAGAGTATTATCAAGTATGGAGATGTTTCTCATATTGATGACGTTTCATGATATGATGGTATGAGGGTGATCATGCACATGTGGTTCATATTTATATAGTTGTTACAATAGTGATGATGTATCCTTATGATGATGACTATATGCATAGGCATTATGATGTTATGTCAAGGTATATTGACATATTAATTTACTACGTGATGATAGGTATTTAATGTTGAATACTCATGATGGATATGATATGCATAACATGGCATAGGAATTATGATGTTATAATATGAGGTTTATTGACATGTGGTTCATTTATTATGTGAAGTCATGATATGTCTTTGATGCAAATATGTTGATGTTATAACTTATGATGGTATTTCATGAGGTGAAGCATGTGATAGTTGCGTACAAATTTATGACATGCATGAGCATGTAGTTCATTATTATTCATAATGTTGCGATTAACAATGATGAATGTTACATGATGACGTACAAGACTTGGCATGTGGGTTATTTTCTATGATACTATGATGGTATAGCTGATGCATTGGTTGCATGTTGAGGTGTGATGATTGACAGGACTCCACAAATGGGCCAAGAGGACCGGTTTATTTGATGATCTCGTGTGAGCCCATACGCACAAGGGAGAATAAGTAACACCATATGGGTTGGGGACAAACTCAATAGCTCTTGAAGGGCTATGGGACCATCTTGAGGAGGCCAAGTGCTTGATGTTCTAGGGTAGGTGCCTAGTATTGTATTGGGATGCCGAAGTCTGGTAGGGGTGTAAGGACTTCGATGCCTAGGGTTTTGCACCTTAGTGACTTGTGGAGGGAGTGGGCCAACCTTGTGAGATGCCCAGAGACATTGAGCACTGTACCAGATGCCTGCCTTGGGGCCTTAGGGGCAGATGAGGTCTGAGTCAGGCGTGAGCCTTGGGGCCAACCTCAGACTAGGATACAGACTGAGGAGGCTTATGCCTGATTATGAAAGTGGGAAAAAGGATAGAGATTCCTTGGGATTTCCTGGGTGTTGTGAAACTTTCGATGCCTGTTGGTTATACTAGTTCAGCAGAGGGTGTCAGGACTGTTACATGAAGTAGTAAATAACAAAATAAACGTAATGTCCCTTAATAATAACTAATAAATAATATAATATAATTTTAAATAAATAATAAACAATAAATAAAAAATAGTAATAGTAAATAAATAATTAATAATAATAAATTAAGTACATGCTCTAAATAAATATAAATAAGAATAAACAGAAAAATAGTAAAAATCGGTAAAGCTAAAAACAAAAGAAATAAAACAAGAAAATAGAAAAAATCAGTAAAGCTATAAAAAAAGTAAAAATAAAGAATAAACAAGAAAGTAGTAAACTTGCATGTTGACAAATGGAGTGTGTGCATGTGGTTCCCCTTCCAATGTTTTCTATTTAATAGATGAGGAGGAAGATGAGAGGCATTCCATCATTCCATTATTCCATCATCCATTCTCTTGGGAGAATAGTGTTGTAAGACAAAGGATACCCTGGTAGTATTATGTTGATTGAGGGCTTGGGGGTGGCCAGTTGTAGCAAGATTTTGTGCAACTGAGCCTACGGTTGGGTGGAGAGTTGTTCCCAAGACTTTGTTGCAGGTAGCATAATTCAACTAACATTCAACTAGCGTTCCACAGGTAAGTTGTCTCTCTACCCATATATTATTGAAGTTGATGTTAACTAGTTGATAAATTGCTTGTTGATTATAAATCGTTTGATTAATCTAATTACTTATGTGTTGTTATTTCGGGGCTGTTACAGGTTTTATAATATTAGTTTTATAATGTTAGGGGTCATAATATCTACTTTAATATTGTGACATTGGAATGGTATAAAAATCTGTCCAATGTCGCATTGTGACAAACATTATTGCAATGTGACAATCAATCTAACAAACATTGTTGCAATGTCATATTACACTACAATTTATTCAACATTGCATTGTGACATTACAAAATTAGTGTTTAATAATAGGGTTTATAATATTGGGTTTAATATTAGGCTTTATAATATTGGGATTAATATTGAGTTTATAATATTCGGTTTTTATTATTGATTTTATAATATAGAGTTTAATATTGTGTTTATAATATTGGGATTAATATTGGGTTTAATATTTGAGTGTATAATGTTGGGTTTAACATTAAGGTTTATAATATTAGGTTTTCAAATGTATGGCTTTTTGATATTATGATGTTGGAATGATACAAAAATATATCCAAAGTTGTATGGTGACAAACATGGTCGCAATATTACATTACATTGCAATTTATTCAATGTTGCATTGAGACATTACAAAATTAGGGTTTAATATTAAAGTAATATTTAGTTTATAATAGTGTGTTTAATATTAAGGTTTATAATATTGAGTTTAATATTAGGATTTGTAATATTGGGTTTAATATTGAGTTTATAATATTGTCTTTAATATTAAGGTTTTTAATATAAGATTTTTAATATAGAGTTTCTTAATATTAGGGTTTATAATATTGGGTTTAATATTAGGGGTTAAGATACTCTGTTTAATATTAGGGTTTGTAATATTGAGTTTATAATATTGGTTTTAATATTAGGATTTAATATTGGGTTTATAACGTTTTGTTTAATATTAGAGTTTATAATATTGGGTTGAATATTAAGGTTTAATATTGGGGTTTAATATAAGGTTTCAATGTTAATTGAAACTTACTCAATTAGTTGGATACTTAACTTATCTTTACTTATATTAAAACCCCAAAACCCTATATTGAAACCTAATACTAAAAACCAATATTAAAACCAAATACTAATACCAATACAAAAACTTAATACTAATAATATAAATATATATCAATTATTATTATTATTATTGTTGTTTTGTAATTTAAGCTTCTATTGCTTTGTCAAGGAAATCATATAGCTAGGATAGTTCCATCGTGGTCTGCTTGATGGTAAACTAGACAAACATCGGAACTGGAGAATTATTGTCCAATAAATCCAAGGATTTTACATATTTTTTCTTTGAGTCTTTGATAACTATGAGAGCTAAAAACTGATAAAGATTACCATAATCTAACATTGCCAAAGAGGCAGGGAAACATCAAAAATATAACAAACATAGTGAAGAAGTTGGAAACATGAAATATGACCATCTAAAGAGAGTTGAAGAGCTCAATTAGAGCCATGTGTGTCCTTTGGGTAGGAGAGCTTCTATTTAAGACAGTTTGGTGTAAATGGCTCGGTGATCCTTGGCTAATTGTTGGTTTTCTACTTGAAATTGGGATAGATGAATAACAAGTTGATTCTTGTTACCTTTCATGCTTCCATTACTTTCCTCATCATAGTTTTCATATAACAATATGATTCAAATGTGCATAGGTAGAGGTATGACAACATCTAGTATGTTAGGGATATAGTAACCATTCCATGTTTTCCAAGATGTTCTAGTCAAATTGTGCACCCATGCCATGCATAGAATCCAATGTTGTCTAGTTGAGATTGTGTTGAATAGCACCTAAAGTATCCTCAAAGAATAAATTAGTTTCTTGTTGTGCATAGGAGCAAGCACGTGATCTTCCCTCTCCACAGCTAGCTGTCCCATGATTGCACCTCATGTGTTGGCATCAGGGAATGATGATATGCAACCAGAAGAATCCAATTATCGAGGGTAAGGACCAAAACAGGGTTAGAGGCAAGGAATGGCCTAAGAGACCCCAACTTGCAAGTTCTAAATCCACCTCGTTGCAATGAGCCCACAAGAACGATGAGCTCTAGCTTTCCACACATCCTGTCCAAGTCTGACCTTTATGTCCTTACTCACTCTTCCGCTCCAAAGACTTAGAGAGTTGGCAGTTTTGCAAAGGAAAAACTCCCTAAGCAATAATGGAAAAAGCCGACATGTAGAGGAAAATACTAAATTGGTGAAACAATAAAGATTGGGAAGCCTAGAATACACCAACTCCCTTGCTCCGAGAAAGAGTAAACCAACAATCACATTAATCTGATGAGCTAATCGATGAGAAAGTGAAATATTAAACCAAATCTCGGGTGGTTAAAACCTACTCCATTGGGAAGCGAGCACCATGAATGAGGTTTGCTCCCGTGTTGTTTGGCCCATCATGCAATCCCATTCTCATTGTGTGACGAGATTGGTAGAAGAACTATACCTCTCGCACATTTCACATGGATATCATCCTGATGAGGGAATAATTACTAATATTATAATATTAATATAATAATATTAATATATTGTAATTATAGTTTAATAACACTAAAACCTAATTATTATAATATTAAATTGGATAATAATTAATATTAATAGTAAATCCCTATCATACACCTAATAATTATATCAACCAAATTTATTAATCTGGTTGTGCTAGTATATTTGGTAATTACCTACTCAATTAATTATTTTGTGGGTACACTATCAACATATTGGTAGTGCCCTACCCATTTATTTTGTGGGTACAATATCAATATATTAGTAGCAACTTATTTATTTTGTGGTACCATCCAAATTAATAAATCAATAATTATTATACTTTAGTTAAAAATTCCAAACATATATAAAAGTTGGAAAACACTAAGTAGGTTTGGAATTTGACTAATTGTAGCATGTATTTCTTGCTACAACCTGTATTTAAAATATAAGTTGAAAAAGTACATATCAACAATAGATAAAATTGCAGTCACTCAAAATATATTCTATTAATATTGAATGAGGAAATTACACACATATTTATACAATCAATAGTCTCAATATAGGAATGCTATCTTAGACGTACAGTAGTGTGGTTGAGAGATTCTCTCAACCACACACTAAACTAGGAGAAACTATATTCTAGCTTATTCCTATTATGTAGGAACAAACTCCTCAATTAGAAAATTACAACCATAGACAAGTAGGAATTAATTATTTCCAACTCCCCCCCTTAATGACTACTTGTCATGATAGTCAAATCCACCATCATCACACGAATTGCATGTACAAAACCTCCAAAAAACACAATCTTCCACCCTCGGATAGATCCACAACTTCTCCGATCCCACGGATCCCCTTGAAGGTGAATTGGCGCGATCCTGAACGAAAAAACCCGCACCCATTGGCGAGATTAATGGCCTAACAGACGCGCCAGTTGGCCTTCCTGGCATTGCTGTTAGCGCGAAAAATGCCAATCCCCTTCTACTTAGAGAAAATCATCTGAGTCTGAGCGATGTGTTCTGCAGTCCACCTGCTCCTACGAGCACAAAGCTCTCGTGTACACACAACCACAAAGGCACTTTAAGCCACACAGGCAATTCCACCACACAGGCAAGCTAGCTTCAAAAGGCACTTTAGCCTCAAAGACCATATAGATGGTTTCTGGCTCACCACCAACCATTCAGCCACAAAGGCACTTCAGTCACAAAGACTATATAGATGGTTTCTGGCTCACCACCAACCATTCAGCCACAAAGGCACTTCAGTCACAAATACTATATAGATGGTTTCTGGCTAACCATAAACCATTACAAAGTGGTTTTATGATCACCACGAACTTTCAGATGCCCTTAAAAAACTTACATCTGATTCCACATTTTGGAGTTTCTGGATACATACAATGACTATTATAATAACATGCTAGGGAGTCTATTCCACAAACCACACTAATTCAAACAAACATCTACTTTTTTGTCCATCATAAACGTTGTCGTTGCTCCTTTACCTCATCTGTGAGGGGTCCACTGATAAAGAAACCGGAACATAGGCTCTCACAGCCACATGAAGAGATCACAATTTTCCCTTCAAGAACAGTAATCCAGGACTCCACGGTCCAATCCTCCATCGGATTTCAGTATCCAATTCTCTTGGCATCGCAACATAATGCCACTTCCCCTACTCACAGTATCAAGGCTAGTCATTGTTTTCAAGCATACTGCCTCATGCTCGCTAACAATCTGCAACATGGTCTCGATCATCCTCCAATCTCTGATGTAGCTCCAATTGATGTCGTTTTCATTGTCATGTATTCACCATTCCCTGCAAATTTGCTTAGTGTTGGAATGACCAGTTCCAACACACTCAGCATTGTGACAATAGTTGGTCATACTAATGTCACTTAAATTACAACTAGTTTCATTGTCATGACAATTAATCAATATATTGCAACATCATCAGAGAATTAAAAAATACATTTCGAGAATAGCATAAACTTCTCTATCGAGCAGCTCCAACATGGCTGCTCACTGCCTTCCAGCATACAGATTTTGACACCGTCCGCTCCAAATCTAGGGAAATCGGGCAGCGGAAATCGTCCGGAATGGCATAAACCTCCTCGCCATTAATTTCAGCCGCTCGAGACTTGACATTAGAGATTTTATCCACATGTTCTATCTCTGACACTCCAAATAAGACACATTTGCAGTATCGAATCAAGCTAATCAAGATGTTGACCAAAGAAACCGTCGCCTCAGGACCGCCAGCGTTGCTCTGCTCGCAAATCTCCTCCTCTAACCATTGAATCTCGTTCCAGCAGTCCCTCGCATCGTTCAACCCCAAGAAATTGAAAATTGTGACTAATTTTGCAGAATCCGGCGTAACTTTTCTCTCAAATTCGTCCAAGACCGCAAGGACGTCTTTCCGAAGCCTCTGCTCATACGGATCGACAATAAATTTCTCCCGCCTCTATTAGGATCACAATTTTGCTAGAACGTGTGAAATGAACGCTATGATGAACCCCAAAGCAGCACCGGCAGCCACCTGAGGAGGAGTATGCCCGAGGGGTTCTCGAAGAGACCTTGTGTCAGCTAATGGATGTTCTGCCGACAGCTCAAACACTATTTGATTCAAAACCTCTGCTTGGCGACCAGCATGCAATCGAACACCAAACGCGTCATACATAACAACACATGCCAAGACCAATGAAATGGCAAAGGAAGACCCTCCATGTCCATCATAAAATCCAATAGCTGCTACAAGTGCAGTAACAGATGCAGAATGAGATGAGGGCATTCCACCAGAACCAAGAAGTCTTTTAGCATCCCACCGCTTTTCTTTATACCAGGTAGTTAAGATTTTGAGGGATTGAGCCAACGCGAATGACAGAAGAGCTGCCACCAATGGATAATTGCTGAAAAGAGAATATGAAGGAATGGTAGATCCCGCTGATAGAGAACGTCCATCGCTGGCCACTGCAACTTCGTCCATTGTTCCTCGTCAATCCTCTCCAGGTGATTATTTCAATGTCCACCGACACAGAACTGCTGGAGTCACCCATGCCAAAGCAAAATGCTCACAGAATCGATCGACCGAACGACTACAGTAACTGCAAGGTAGAAGAAGTAAGGCTTGATACTGTCGCAAAACCTATCCTTCTTCCACTGCGCTCATAGTCACCTGCCCGCCATTAAAAACACAACAGCAGCAACCGCAATATGTCGGCAAGGCTCCAGAGATGTGACAAAAATATGCACAGCAAGCAACAGCGACGAATCCAAAGGTCAAATTCAATCACCGTACCAATTCCCCCGAGAAATCACTTTGATTCAATCAATCAACAAGCTGGATCTCTGTGGATTTCTCCAGATTCTCCTTCCCTTCCACGCCACCGGCTCCGCCTCTTCGTCCCCATTTTCCCTCAGAACTCCGGCGAGGATCGCGGCCCCGCCCTCATCCGAGATGCAGATTGCCTTCCGGGCACTGTCCCGGGAGACAAACAAATCCTTCTTCGCCGCAAGTCTGCCTATTCGCCAACAGGTTCTGGCAGCGTAAATATGGTGCATCAGCATCCAAATAAAAAAATTTAACCGGTCTTTGTAGATCTCCAAAGCAGATCCAAACCCACGCTTAACCACTCTTGTCAGCTTCCACTGCACCACGACTCCACGCCACGATCACGATGCCATGATTTCCTGCGTGCAGAACTCCACGCCAAGAGCACAATGCTCATATCCGAACAGGGTCGTTGAAAGCTAATTGTGATTGCTTGTTCACAAGATCTCCGCCTGAATCGGCTGCACCACCCATTCAATTTCAACCGTTTGTGACGTAAGCCTCCTCTGCATGTTATGGCCGTAGTAATCCAGTCATTAACCGCATCGATCCATCGATCCGCAGCCTTCGAGCCTCCTCTTCGTGGCGCGGATCCTGCAACGGTGTTCCGGAGCAGGAAGACGATTATTTTTCAGCCAAGAAATCTCGTTTGCTTCCACACTGCGTTTTGAACTTGGTTCATGTCTCGGGTCTTCAGCCCAACACCTAACCAGATAGGGGATGTATTAAAAATCAAACGGCATGCTTGCTCTCTCTCTCTAGGTATTCATGTGGTGACAGTCTACAGCCTTTTTCCACGCAATATTGCTGGAGAGTCTACCAGGTAGCTCGTCACCACGCAGCTACCAGGCAGCCCTCACACTCCAGCTGGCAATTCACTCCTTACGGTTGTCCAACCTCCTTTTCAACGCAGGCCCTAGGCTTCCACGCAGGATCCAGCCTCCCTCTCAAAGCAGGTCCAGCCGACCACGTCTTTGCAGCCTACCAAAGTCACACGCAGCTTCAGCAAAGTCGTCGCACTGAGTTAATTTGACAGTCGCGAAGAGTCGCGGCTGTAACAGCTTGAACTTGCGTCGGTCAAGAAGTTTCACAGTACAAACTTTGCGCTTTCCCACAGAATACTCGTCACGACTCCGTAGTAGTCGCACCCACAGCAGCTCCCTTCGACTTTCAATGGCGGCGTCCTGTGGCCTCCTCCACCGCAGTCCCAACGCCCTTCACATTGGTTGCAGACTGAAACAACATTGTCAACCATTGGATCTCAGCGTCCTGGCAGACCGCACCACTCAAGCACTCAGGCCGCTCCACCATTTGAACAGATCACAAAAAATAATTGATGGACAAACAACATATACTAAACTCTTTATTTTCCCTCAGCCCAGGAGGGGCCAAGCCCAGGAGGGGCCAAGCCCACACAGGCTCTGATACCAAGATAAAATTGTAGTCACTCAAAATATATTCTATTAATATTGAATGAGGAAATTACACACATATTTATACAATCAATAGTCTCAATATAGGAATGATATCTTAGACATACAGTAGTGTGGTTGAGAGATTCTCTCAACCACACACTAAACTAGGAAAAACTATATTCTAGCTTATTCCTATTATGTAGGAACAAACTCCTCAATTAGAAAATTACAACCATAGACAAGTACGAATTAATTATTTCCAACTACAATTACTTGTTATAAAATATGCAATCTATTTCTTGCTACAACCTGTATTTAAAATATAAGTTGAAAAAGTACATATCAACAATTACTTGTTATAAAATATGCAATCTATATCATATTGACACTTGAATTGCCTCCAGACTTGTCATAAATTCGAGTAAAGGATCTCATGAGTCATGCACCTTCAAAATATGTATTTTTATCAATTTACCATGCTCCAAACCTAGAACTAAGTCTAAGTTTTAATGCAAAGTGCACTTTCTAGACTCGAGACTCAAGATAATTTACGCCCTTACCAAGAAACAGTGTGTGGTTGTACCAGAGGAAGATATACAGTGTATAACTTGCGGTCCTGTACAATTTAGATATAATCATTGGAAATATACATTATAAATGGATATAAATGTTGGGATTTTGCATATGACTATTACCAATTTACCACGCCCCACACTTAAAATTTAGTATAATGCAATTTTAATCAAAGTGCACTTTGGGAGACTCGAGAGCAGTTATGCCCTTACTAAGAACAAATGTGCACGTAAGATGCCTTCATTAATGTATCATTGATATGTGATTGCTCAAATGATGAGGAGGAAAGATATCTGAATATGATATTTGCTCAGATGATCCGGGAATGTAGAAGAAAAGGCACGATTCCACATATATCTTTACTCGACGGAAATTTCGACATCCAATTTAGTTGGACATATATTTATCCATCCTATCTTACTGGATGGTGAGAGTTGTGGAATAGGTAATTTCTCTTTTTCATGTAAATTTTGGCTTCTTGAGATTGATATGTTATTTTGATTTCCTGTGATTAACATGATTTGAAAGGCTATGAGCTTGTTAAATTCTAGGTTTGTATGGAAGCTTTGATGTCGATTGGTTGTTGGCTGAATGTGTGCAAAAATTTCACTATAACTTTTTCGAAATGAAAATTTTAACTATTTGGTGAAGAAATCCAAAAATTTTACAGTTTTGAGTTGTTTAAAAAAATATTGCACTATATGCTTTCCTCTACTTTGTTGAAGGCCAACCATTGTCCTTTCAATTTGATCTGATTTCCCTTTTTCCAACTTTTTTGTAATGAAATTTTTTGTTTATTTGTGAAGAAATCTGACATTTTTACGGTTTTGAGTTGTTTCAAAAATTATTACATTATCTTTCTTTCCTCCACTTTGTTAAAGGCTAGAAATTTTCCTTCCAAATTTATCGCATTGCCTTACAAGGAAGAAATGGAGAAATTTTCTCCCATGGGCTTCTTATGCATCTCAACAAGGTTCGATAAGTGTTCTTTATATTTTATACATAACAACATTTTCTTTTCCAAATTTGTTGGATGTTAGGAGTAAAAAAACAATATACTATACTATGGATTTACATTAAAGATATCCACACAATCCTTACGAATGGTGATGCTTTCAAAATATTTGTGAAACTGGATATCTTAAATGCAGTTTATGAGCTTCATAAGTCCTCAATTCTCTTTAATGTAACCTAAAGGTCTTTAGTTCTTTATACATTTTGATTTTTTTGTAGAAATACTTAGAACTGGTGGTACCACCAGCCTAGAAACATGATACGCCAATTGTCTCAATCCATGATTTGGTAGTGACAAGGATTCTACTTCCAATATACTTATTCTAAAGAATTGGTTGGTGGTTTGAGCTTGTTAAGTATGTGAACAAAGTGATGTTGATAAGGTTTTAAATTTTTTCTCTAGTATTTAAAAAGAAATTGATTAATTATAAATTAGATGCTCTTGTCCCAAGGGTATAATTTTGGCCTTTGCATATGAATGTATATTTTATTATGAGTTGTAATATTTTTCTACTGGTTTTGAATACAAATGTATATTTTATTATGTATTGTGATATTTTTCAATTGTCTTTGCATGTGAATGTATATTTAGGTCGATAGGCCTTCTTTTGAATCAGTCCAATCGTCTACACTTTTTGTGTTCGTCTGACATCTGGCCACCTTTCTGCTCTCCACTTGATATCTACGTGGATTTTCAGAAGAGTTCGTTTGAATTTTCAGTGGAGTTTGTGGCACTGAACATGGAGGACATTTATGGCACACATCAGTATGTGCACATTTATATTTATGACCACATATGGCTGACATCTGTATGTGCACATTTATATTCGCCAGTTAGTTACACTATCCCCGCTAGCTTGTTTCTTCATTTCCTAGTTATCGTTATAGTCACAGTTCTGCAACTCATAAAAAATGTGTAAACAATACATACTGGGTAATGTTCCTTGCCCTCGAGCAGAGCGCAGGTGGTTCCTTGAATCCCCCAAAACCATACTTAACATCGAAACCCAACGATCAAGAACGAAACCTAAATGTTATCCTGTGATCAATTTTGCTAATGCCCTCCCTGCTTTCATTTCATGTTGTTGAAATTTAGTACCGGAGGACAGGTGGTTCCTTAAGGCTTTGATCTTTGGCCTAGGAAAAGTGTCCAAAAGAATTTAATTTTTCTCCTAAAGTGACTCTATAATTTTTATAAAGTCAAATCTAATTTAAAAGTGACTTTAAGTGATAAAGTTACTAAAGTCTAATTTTAAAGTGACTTTAATAAAGTCAATGTAAAATTAGAAAGGAAAAGTGACTTTGGAAATAAATGACTAAGTGGGTCTCTATTAAAGTGGGGTGAATTAAAAAATAGAAAGCGAGATTTAAATGAGCATTTAATCTCAGCCCTAGATCTCAATCTATTTCAGCCATTGGATTTAGGGATTCCCCAAAAGTCACTTAGGGTTAGATTAAAGGAGGAAAAGGAGGAAAAGGTCATTCATTCTTTCATGAGCAGACTGAGAGAAGGAGAGCAAGAGAGCAAGGGAGATTTCTAGACAGGGAAGAGAAGGAGGCAGCTGCTTGACACACATTCCAAGGTAGCATTTTAGCAAATTTGTACAGCTGAGTTAGCACATAGTGAAAGGCAGATATTGGGCACGATTTTTTAGAAATTCGTACAGCAAGTGCACATAAATCGAGGAGCATAAATCTGTATAGCAAGTGGTTGTACCTTGGCACACAAATCGAGGCAAATTCATACAACTGTACTATTGGTTTTTCTGCACGCAAATCGAGGAAATCTGTACAATGTATTTATGGCAGCTTGCACACTTTTCTAGGCAGGCCGTACAGTAGCATTTAAGGCTGAAATTTGGGCACAAAAATCGAGGAGGTCGTACAACGTTTATTGTTTTTCCGTTTTGCTATTTGCAAGTTTTTCTAGTTGGTTGTGAGGCACGGAAAACGAGATAAGTTGTAAAAGTTTGCTTGCTGATTTTTTTACTGAATATTTCTCACTGTAAAAAGCATTTTCCAGAAATAAGAAGGAGCTTTCAAACTGGTTTTCCCAAGAGTTGTAGGGGGTTTTTCCAGGGTCACCTTGACCAAAAATCATTGTGTTTAAATGTGTTGAATGGTTGTTTGTATGTGCTGATTTTTATATTTCTGCATTTTCCAGCATTCTGTAATTTTTCTAGAATTTGTGTTTTCAGCAAAATTATTTTTCAGTTGTTGAATGTATGGATATGAGAAAGGGCATTTAACTATTTTGGAGAAATAAGGTGAAACTGAAAACCGGGGTGGGAAATGAGAAAATTTTACATGGTATCAGAGCTTGAGTGCTGAAGTGCAGTTTATGACAACAAGGAGGAAAATTACAGCCTGCTAATTTTTCACTCAGAAAATTTCAGCAAGCTGATTTTTCACAAACAACAGTTTTATTCTTACTACAGTAGTGCTATTTTTCAGTTTTAGGATAGCAGGATGTCATTGGGATTGAGGGTGGAGGATAGGTTGGATGGGCATACCAATTACAACGTTTGGAAGGAGAGAATGCAGAGTATCTTTGAGGAGACAGAAGTCTGGGACATCATGGTGCATACCACACAAAACCCTGTTGTTGTGCCTATTGATGCCACTCAGTTGGCTGATTATAATAAAAATAACAACAAGGGTAAGAGACTGATTCTAGACGGAGTCAAAGACCATTGCATTCCTCATGTGAGAGGAAAGATAAATGCCCATGAGATGTGGACAGCATTGTCCAATCTCTACGAGAGTACCAATGATAACCGGAAAGGGGTCCTGAAGGAGAAGCTGAAGACCATTAAGATGGGTAATGATAGTGCAGCTGGATATCTCACAAAGATTACTAATGTGAGAGATGAATTGGTAGCAGTTGGATAGGTCATTCCACCCACTGAGTTGGTGCGAATTGCAGTGAATGGCCTCCCTCGTTCATGGATGAACATTGCTGATGGGGTTTGTGCACGTGAGACCCTTCCCACATGGGAGAGGTTTTGGGATGATTGCATTCAGACAGAGATCAGGAAAGGTCAGCTTGGGGCAGCCAAGCTAGTTGAGCAGGATGAGGATGTAGAAATGTTGGTAGGAGGTAAGAAAGGCAAAGGGAAGAAGCAGGCTTCCACAAGCAATGGTGGGGGCAAAGGCAAAGGTAAAGGTAAACATGATAACACAAAGAAGGACTATTCCAAGGTGAAGTGTTGGAATTGTCAAAAGATGGAACACTATGCAGTTGTGTTTCTGGAGAAGAAGAAGAAGAAGGGGAAGAACCAAAGCATGGCAGCTTCAGCAGAGGTTGAGGACTTTGCAGACTGTTTTGACTGGGAGTTTGCGTTCACTGCGTATGAGTCCTCTAGTGCAGGATCACCTGCCACACAGGTTCAGAGGGAGCATGCTTTTCCCTCGATTAGCGGAGCATATTTGGGTATCTGGTATGTGGACAGTGGGGCTTCACGTCACATGACAGGAGTCCGTGAGTACTTCTCAAAGCTTTCAGAGAGTGGCACTGATATAGAGGCAGTACTCGGTGATGATAGAGTTGTTAGAGCAGTCGGGGTGGGGACACTGACATTTTAAAGGGAGTCCAAACCTCCCTTGAAGGTGTCAGATGTTCTTTATGTGCCAGGGATGAGGAAGAACCTCATATCCGTCTCAGCTTTGGAGGACAGAGGATATGAGGTACTGTTCAGGGGAGGACAGGTGTTGATGTATCCCAGGGGCACTCTAGCTAATTCAACTAGAGTGATAGGTGTACGCCATGCAAAGGTGTACAAGTTTGCATTCCAACCCCTTTTGGCATTGAGTAGTAGTACCGACAGCAGAGCTAGCAGTTTTGAGCTGTGTGAGATTTGGCACCGCAGGATGGGGCATATGTACCATGGAGCCTTGAGGACCTTGCGGGAGATCACTACAGGTGTGCCAGATTTCAGTACTGATCACTTTGATACTTGTAGAGGATGTGCGATGGGAAAGTTTGCCAAATCCCCTTTTCCCAGCAGTGACAACAGAGCCACTAGGATACTTGATTTGATTCATTCCGATGTGAGTGGTCGGATGTCTCATGTTTCCTTGAGTGGATATGAGTACTATGTTTTATTCATTGATGATCACTCCAGGAGGACCTAGATTTATTTCTTGAAGACCAAGAGTGAGGTCTTCAAGCGGTTTCAGGAGTTTAGAGCTCTTGTGGAGAGACAAACAGGTCGGAAGATCAAGTCCCTGAGGTCGTACAATGGGGGAGAGTACACCCTTGGAGATTTTGTTGACTATTGTGCGGAGGTAGGCATTAGGAGGGAGTTCACTGTTCCTTACAACCCCCAGCAGAACGGGGTTGTGGAGAGGAAGAATAGATCCATCGGAGGGGCTGCCAAAGCCATGTTACATGATCAGGGGTTGCAATTGTTCTTGTGGGCAGAGGCCTGCAACACATCTGTTTATTTGCAGAACAGGAGTTCGCATCGTGCCTTGGGGCACATGACTCCGGAGGAGGCTTTTTCTAGGAAGAAGCCTGATATTGGTCATCTTGGTATCTTTGGGTGCATTACATACTCCTACATACCCAAGGAGAAGAGGACCAAACTAGAGCCCACCGCAGAGAAGGGTATCTTTGTGGGCTACAGTGAGACCTCAAAGGCCTTTCGGATTTACATTCTTGCACAGAGGAAAGTTGTTGTGAGGCGGGATGTGAAGTTCGAGGAGGATAGGGCCTTTAGGAGGTCACGGGAGTTAGAGTATCTGGATCAGCCAGACCCTCAGCAGCAGTTGAGTTAGTCGCAAGGATCCAATGGGCAGGGATCAGGAGGTACATCTATGAGGATGTCAGGTCCGTCAGTGAGCAGTTGCTCGCTGAGCTAGAGGGGTGGTGCTCCGGGTAGCATGCAGAGCAGTTCACTAGGGAGTCCACTGATGGACAGTTCACATGATACCTCAGCTTCTACAGGTTCAGGTGCAAGCAGGAGGACAACAGATAGACAGTTTGGAGTTTAGGCTCCTGATGATGATGAGGAGGAGTTTCATTCTCCAATGGGAGAAGTACACTCAGGGAAGAGGAAGCCCAAGTGGTTTCAGGACACCTTGAGAGATGCCACATCTGTTGCTGAGCCTAGGAGGTCGGTCAGAGAGAGTAGACCACCTGAGAGGTTTTGTAGTTATATGGCAATGACTACCAGCATCCTTGACTCTGAGCCTTCTAGCTATGAGGAGGGAGCTAGCCAGCAGGTCTGGAGAGAGGCCATGCAGGAGAAGTATTCTTCTTTTTATTTTGAGGAAGAACCTGTGAACAGTTTTGAAATGTTTCAGAGGTGGTGCCGAGGCTTGAGGGCAAATCCGTGGTTACTTCTAGATGGCTTTACAAGGTAAAGCATGCTGCAGATGGCAGCATTGAGAAATTCAAAGCGAGGTTTGTGGATAGAGGGTTCTCCCAGGTAGAGGGAGTTGACTATGAGGAGACCTTCGCTCCCGTGGCTCGATATACTTCGATCCGCTCCATTATATCGATAACAGCAGAGATGGGTTGGAAGATCCACCAGATGGATGTGAAGACTACATTTCTCAATGGCTTCATACAGGAGGACGTGTACATTGAGCAGCCACAGGGCTTTGAGGTGCATGGGAAGGACTCCCATGTGTGGAGACTGAAGAAGGCCCTTTATGGCCTAAAGCAAGCTCCCAAAGCTTGGTACTCTAGGATAGATACATACTTGCAGGGGATGGGTTTCACAAAGAGTGAGGCAGATCCGAACCTTTACTATATTGTGATAAGTGAAGAGCCTCTCATTCTGGTGTTGTATGTGGATGACTTGGTCATTACAGGTGCAAAGAGACTCATAGAGCACTGCAAGAGAGATCTTGCGGTGGAGTTTGAGATGAACGATATTAGCTTTATGCATTACTTTTTGGGTTTGGAGGTGTGGCAGGAGGAGGGGCGTTTCTTCCTAGGGTAGGGGAAGTATATTGTGGAGATCCTTGGCAGATTCCACATGGAGGATTGTAAACCCATTTCAACACTGATGATCACTAACTGGAAGAAGCTTCATGCTTCGAATTCCGAGTTGGTGGATCCCACATTGTACAGGCAGCTGATTGGTTCCTTGATGTATTTGGTCAACACTAGACCAGATATTTGTTTTGCAGTCAACACGATGAGACAGTTTATGTGTGAGCCTAGGAAGGTTCACTGGGTGGCTGCAAAACACATTTTGCGGTACCTGCAGGGGACAATGGATTATGGTCTGGACTACAAGTAGGGGGATGGAGTGAGATTGGCAGGTTATACTGATTCTGATTAGGCAGGTTGTGCTTCTGATAGGAAGAGCACTTCAAGGTGCTGCTTTGGGTTGGGTTCGGCAGTAGTGTCATGGTTCAGCCGGAAGCAGCAGTCAGTAGCATTGAGTTCAGCGGAAGCAGAGTATATGGCAGCCAGTCTAGCTAGTTGTGAGGCCATTTGGTTTCGCAAGATGTTGTTTGGCTTATTTGGTCAGCCGTTGAGACCTTCAGTGATTTACTGTGATAATCAGAGTTGCATTAAACTCACAGAGAATCCAGTATTTCATGACAGGTCAAAGCATATCGGGATCAAATATCATTTCATTAGAGACTATGTCCAGAAGGGAGCTCTGAAGCTTAAGTATATTCCCACTGATGAGCAGGTTGCAGATATTCTTACCAAAGCCTTACCACTGGGAAAGCAGGTCTACTTCAGAGACAAGATGGGTGTGGTGAGGAACACCTTCCTCGGTAAGAGGGAGTGTTGATATTTGGTACCAGAGGACAGGTGGTTCCCTAAGGCTTTGATCTTTGGCCTAGGGAAAAGTGTCCAAAAGAATTTAATTTTTCTCCTAAAGTGACTTTATAATTTTTATAAAGTCAAATCTAATTTAAAAGTGACTTTAAGTGATAAAGTTACTAAAGTCTAATTTTAAAGTGACTTTAATAAAGTCAATGTAAAATTAGAAAGGAAAAGTGACTTTGGAAATAAATGACTAAGTGGGTCTTTATTAAAGTGGGTGAATTAAAAAATAGAAAGTGAGATTTAAATGAGCATTTAATCTCAACCCTAGATCTCAATCTATTTCAGCCATTGGATTTAGGGATTCCCCAAAAGTCACTTAGGGTTAGATTAAAGGAGGAAACGGAGGAAAATGTCATTCATTCTTTCATGAGCAGATTGAGAGAAGGAGAGAAAGAGAGCAAGGGAGATTTCTAGACAGGGAGGAGAAGGAGGCAACAGCTTGGCACACATTCTAAGGCAGCATTTTAGCAAATCCATACAGCTGAGTTAGCACATAGTGAAAGGCAGATATTGGGCACGATTTTCTAGAAATATGTACAGCAAGTGTACAGAAATCGAGGAGCAGAAATCCATACAGCAAGTGGCTGTAACTTGGCATGCAAATCGAGGCAAATCCATATAGTTGTACTGCTGGTTTTTCTGCATGCAAATCGAGGAAATCCATACAACATATTTATGGCAGCTTACATGCTTTTCTAGGTAGGCCGTATAGCAGCATTTAAGGCTGAAATTTGGGCACAGAAATCGAGGAGGCTGTACAACATTTATTGCTGTTCTGTTTTGCTATTTGCAAGTTTTTCCAGTTGGCTGTGAGGCATGGAAAACGAGATAAGTTGTAAAAGTTTGCTTGCTGATTTTTTTGTTGAATATTTCTCACTGTAAAAAGCATTTTCCATAAATAAGAAGGAGCTTTCGAACTGGTTTTCCCTAAGAGTTGTAGGGGGTTTTTCCAGGGTCAGCTTGACCAAAAATCACTGTGTTTAAATGTGTTGAATGGCTGTTTGTATGTGCTGATTTTTATATTTCTGCATTTTCCAGCATTCTGTAATTTTTCCAGAATTTGTGTTTTCAGCAAAACTATTTTTCAGTTGTTGAATGTATGGATATGGGAAAGGGCATTTAACTATTGGAGAAATACGGTGAAACTGAAAACCAGGGTGGGAAATGAGAAATTTTTACACATGCGGAACCACAATTAAAATTCATCCAACCCCATCCACAGTTGTAGACGGAGGTATCAGTCAAGAAATATCTCATCAACAAATATTGATAGAAGCAACATCATCAGATGGAATTCCATAGATTTGATAAAAAAAATCCACATTGTCTTCTGGATTTTGTTTTCAAAGGAAGAAAACTGAATTTTGATGTGGATATTTGGGCAAATCTATGGGGTTTGCATCAACTGATCTTGTTAATGTCTAGTTCTATAAACAGGGTTTTGGTTCACACGTTAAACAGTTGTGGTTAAGGATTCAAACTTCTCGAGATATGGTTTCTTTGCAAGGTATTTGTTAGGCTAGACGCAAATCTTGAATGAATTTGACAGAATAAATAGATTACCCAGACCTGTGGCTTTTTAACTGAAGAAATAATTTTTCAGGGTTGTAACCGACTACACTTTCTTGTAATACTCTCATATTGGGAAAGGCATCTTTGCTTCATTCTGATAAGGCAAGCACCCTTCCAAACTATCGACAGTGGAGATGAGTGCTTCAACTTACAACAGTTCTTTGGCTCCTTCAGCATTAAAAGAGTCTAAAATGGGTATTTGTAATATGAAAGTCATACTGTTATAGCATTTTCTAGGAGCATAATCAGAGATGGAAGCAATTTTTGCAGATGCTACAATTGTAAGCCCGAGTCCGAAGATATAGAAAATCAAAAGAGAAACCCTGAGATAACCCCTGCCAAACCAAGAGCCTTGCCCTCAACCCTCCTCCTATGTGGACGATTTCACCAGAGAGACATTGTGCAGAAGAAGAAGTATCGCAAAGAAAAGCCTAACAATTTTTTTTTTCAAGCTCTTCACCCATAATTGAAATGCCCACCATTCTGCTTGCATCCACCATTCCGCCCGCCCGTAACTCTAAAATCTTTGTGTTCTTTGGCTCGCCTTTCTTCACTCTCTGCAGTACAAAATTCCTCGGTACAACCAAAAATTGAAGTTGGCCGCTTTTATCCATCTAATTATTATTAGGAGTTGGAAGTGAACTATTTTCCCCTTTTCTGTCTTTCATGTGAATATTGATTTTGTTCTTCCTATAGGGTCCCCCTTTATGATGAAGATCTACTGACTTATTTTTTTTATGTTTTACAGTCTCTCTATTAAGGCTAGCATTTTGTGTAAGAGGATTTGCTTATAGATATATTCTGGAAAGGTCCAAGCCATTGTTTAACACTAGGTACATATTTATAGACCTCTTAACTATTCTGGGGATGTGAGAATTACAACGTATGGAAATTGTACAAATGATTCTATAAGCGTATGAATATTTATATGTATTAAATAAATCATCTACATTGTTCAGTAAATCATGGTATTGAGTTTTGAATTCCTCATAATATTGGTTGCATCTCTTTTGTAGTTGCAGTGACTTCTATAAAAGGAGTGGAACTTTGATGTGTATAAATAAGTGAGTTTCCATTTTCAAAATAGATTTCTCATCTATTGTGTTGGGAATTAGCAAGATACACGTACAATATCCAATGGTATTGTATGCAAGAACATGAATAAAATTCATTGTAGGTAATTCGATTTCTCTAAGTGCATTGTGTGTTAGTCACGATAAGTTTACTTTTAAACAAATTACATTCCATTCATCACATGAATAAAATTCATTGTAGGTAATTCGATTTCTCTAATTGCATTGTGTGTTAGTCACGATAAATTTACTTTTAAACAAATTACATTCCATTCATCACGCCTCAAACTTTATTGTTTAGCCCGATTTAAATTTATTCATGATTGTAGGTATTTTTATTTTGATAACAAATTTTGAAAATATTTTGAAATTTGAAACTTGAAGTTGCTATTGTCTAACATTTCAGGATATTCCCAAAATATGGGATTGAGATAAGTTGAGAAACATTGTGTATATGTGTTTTGTTGTCTTTGTTGGTTGTCTGTCTCTTCTAAGAGTATATATATTGGTCACTATTCATGTTTTGTCTCATATCTGTGAGAGGGTGGAGAAATGACAGAGAGGAGACTGGCAGAGTAACGTTTTGATGGCAATAGGAGAATATGGCATGGAATTGGTAGCTTGTTGATCGTGGGCTTCTACTCCATATCGTTGGTTTTTTCCACCCAAAGAATGATATTTGCATTTTCATCTCTTCTATGGCAACTTTTTCTTTGGATTCCCTCAAACTTGCATAGGTACAAGGCGTTTACATTATTTATTTGGTACATCATTTCAGGATTGACACGAGAATTTAGAATTTTTTTCTTTTTCCTGAAATATAATGTTATTGTGTAGATGGTACTTTTAATCTTGAGGCTGCACATTCTTATGTGTAGATATTTCTCTTGTGTCTATGGCTACCATGTCTCTATGTTGCCTTTATTTTCATAACTATCTTTTAAAGTTCTTCTGAGCATACTAATTAATTTAATATATAAATATAGATACTCTATTTGTAAGGAACGATTTTAGGGATTTGGCATGTTCTGAAAATCAAATACTTCGACGTGAGATAGGTGTTGTCATTTATGTAAAAAAAATGAATCTAGATAGATTTTTGAGAGCAATAAACTAGTGTCAATTTTACGATGAGTCAAATTCCTCATATTAAAAAACTAATTAGACAAAAATTACCTATAAACATTTGTTTTATAAATTCAACATGCTAAATTACTAAGAAAATTCTCTAATTCAAAACTCAAATATGTATTTCTCTAACTCTAGTAATAGTCTTGGTTGTAATAGGAAACTATATATTTATAAATTGGTGACCTGAATATTTAACCCATCAAATCCATAGAATATCACTTGGTTCAAATCAAAACAATAGTAATCAAATCTATAGAAGATCATCTCGTGAAAATCAAAACAATATTAATCTAAAATAAGTGGATTATTGGAAATCCAAACCTTTTTTTTCCAATTTTGTTTAAAATTTGTTTTATTGGAATGATAAGTTAAGTTGTTTTATCTATATAATTCATTTTTTTATTTTTTAATAGATATTTAATATATTTATACATTTGAAAGAACTTTTTAAATAACTAACTAAAAATTGTAATTTAAATATAAATTGTGAAATATTTAGAATTGTGTATCATTAAATTATGATAGCAAGAGTATAATCAACATCCCACAAGCCAATATATCAATAACTTATGACTTAACAAGAGTTGCCACTAGAATAGTCAACTTTCATCATTTCAATATTTCAATTATTATTTTAATTGTGTATTACCAACTTAACTAAAACACGCTAAAAAACCTAAATCTAATACGATAATTATTATTTCAAATCAAATTACAACTTTTCCAATTCAACAATTCCAATTTAATAATCCTATTGGCCTCTCTTTGTACCTTTTGGGACAATTGCTAGTTTATTATGAGTTGCACTAATTTGCAACTAGTCTTTATTTCAATTTCTTTATACGAAGAAATTTTATCTTTCATATTCAATTGTTTTTATGTGAAGCAAGTGGATTGGGCATGCAAAGAATTATAGGACTATAACTTTACATTCATTATAATAACCTATAACCATTTAGGTATATTCACTACAAACATTTTAGTCATTGTCTTGATATGAATTTTTTTCTTCAAGCATGTGCATTATGATTTTTTCCTATTTTTTTATGGACAAGTATAGTTTTAAATATATGGTCATTTTGGGACATTCTTGAGTTGATTCTTATATTTTGCTTGTTTCTGTCATATATGTGGGTACAAACTCACAAATGTTTCAAAAAAGGAAAATGCAAGGTACAAATTGAGATATGTATGGAACAATAGAAAAGAAAGCTCCCAAGTCTCTAAATGATCTAGAAATAGGTGCATAAACCCATAATACTCAATTGGAATAATAATTACATGAAAATTTTGGAAGTTTTTCTCGTGATGATCTAAATGAAGAAAAAATTAAGTTGAAGAAGAGACTAACGATCAAAATAAACTTGAAGTGCAAATAGTTTTTTTTTTTTTTGTTTAGAATGGTTACATCAGTTTGATTCGTTGAATTATGTTATGCATGATAATACAATCACTATGAAATGTAGCTATTGTGAGAAGTATAATATGAATGGACAATGGGGTTTAGGAAATGGTTGTACCACATCATAACATAATGCTCTAGTTACTCATGAAAAATCATTAGTACATAACGTAGCAAAGGCAAAAATGGATTAATGCATTAGACAAAAAGGTGAAACCAATTCTAGATCATATTAGGAAGATGGAAATAAGGAAAGCGTTATCACTACACTGAAAATATCATATTTTGTTTGCCAAGAAGATTTATCTTTATCAAAGTATAAATTTTTTTGCAAATTCCTCATGGAAGAAAAAACACCATATATTCCTGCAAAGTCATAAGAATACTCTTCATACCCAAACTGTAAGTCTACAAATGATTTTATATATTGTTTCTCAATATAACTTGAGAAAATTCAAATAAAAAATATGTTGGAGAGTCCTTTTTTTTCATCAATGGTTGATGAAAGCATTAATTGAAGCTTGGAGAAACACCTTAATGTGTATGCGACCTATTTAGGTTCAAAGGGAATTGAGACACCTATCTCACAATTTATGAAGCTTAAGAATGTAATGGATGTAAAAGGTAAAAAAATATGTGATTGTGTTATGGAATAAGTAAAATGTTAGAGGACTTTAGGACAAAAAATTGATAGTTCTTTCCACAGATGGATCTTCAACAATGATTGGACATGAAAATGGGTTTCTCATTTTTTTAAAAGATGCCCCAAACCTTATCACTGTGCATTTTGTGTCTCATTGGGAGTCTTTAGCAACAACATATGTTTCTAAGAAAATACTTGAGTTTTTATATGTTGAAAGAATTGCAAACAAAGAGTATTCACGGGTTCAAAACTCACCAAGTAGAAGTAATTAACTTAATGATTTTCTTAAAGTCATGCAAGTTGATGTTCTTGATGTCTTACAGATACACTTAGTGAGATGGTTATCACAGGGAGAAGTTATTATAAGGTTTGTTAAGCTTATGCAAGCAATTTTACCTATGTGGAAAAATAAAAAGAAAACTTCATCATGGTATGATATCACACATATTTAATCCATTCAATTTTGTTTTCATATGTTTGCTAATATGTTAGGTGAATTGAATAAAGTTAAATAAGACTTCCAAGAAGAAATGTAGATATTACAACTATTAGGTTGGCTCTTGAAGTAACTATAAATACATTGTTTATATGGTTTCTGAGAAAAGAAACATTTGTAGAAGGTGCAACTTATCTTTCAAAATTTCTAACTGACTCTCAATATGGATATATTGAAATTAAATATGAAGGGATAGTTATAGATAGACATGAGTTATAATACATCTTTGTCCCAAATTATTATAGAGACTAATTATAGTGATATGCAAAGACAAACTATGAAACCTTGCATTGAAGGAACACAAGGGAGTTGTCAACAACTCACATAAAGTTATGTTGAGTCTCTCATAGACTCTTTGAATGAAAGGTTTATAGAACTTCATCTTTTTAATGTAGCAAAAATGTTCAGTCTTTCATATTATCTAGAGAAGCATTGTAGCTGTGAGAAAAGTTCACAGTATTGTATTCTAAAACTTTTTCAACATTTGCAACGTACGATATCAAAGGATATTGAATTTATTCCTTTATTTGATGCTAAATATTGTAAAAGAGAGTTGCACCTTTTTGTTGATTAATTAAATTTGGCTTGTGAGGGTTTCACAATGAAGAAAGCATGAAAGGTCTTCTGCAACACATACCAATGACACAAAACTTATCCTAATATGATGAAATTGTGGAAAGCTATACTCACTGATCTGATGTTGAATGGTATTTTTGTTGTGCTAATTTCAACTTTAGATTTAAAAACAAATGCTTATCTTTTTCTTCATGTGCATAGGTTCCCTTATGGTGTTTGTGAATCAAAACAGGTAAATTTATATCAAGTTTTATGTTATAATCATGAGCAAAATAGCATAAAAGATAAGTGTTGAACAATAGCAAGTAAATGTATATCAAACCATCAAAATAAACACTTAACACAGTGTTTTGATAAAGGAGTTCACCCCTCCTGGGCTACATCTCCTTGGTCCAGCTTCCATGGCTTAGGCCTTTGTATTTGCTCAAAATGGAAAAAGTGCAGTTTACAATTCTCTACTGCTCCCGAAACCTACTTCAATGGATTGAGAGCATGAAAATAAGCTAGGAACACCTTTTTTTAGATCTCAATTTGGTTGAATTTTGCCCAAGTTATGGTGAAAGCAGTTTCTCCTAGTAAACCTCCGCTACAACTGGAGGAACTCTAGTTAGTCCTACTATTTTGGAGTTAGTACTAAAATTATCGAACCGCCAAAAGTCCGCCAACCTTAATTTATGATTAATTAATGTTTAGTGCATATTAATTAAAGTTAAACATGGTTAGGCACATTAACCAAGAGGTTTTTTGTTAATCACTAACCATTGGCTTGGCGGTTAGTTTGTAGTGTTCACATGGGAGGCATTACCTGTAGTAGTTAATGTTGATAATCACGGTTTATGTTAGCCGCCGAAAGGTATGGTCACATGTCGTCATAAACTTAGTGGTTTCTATTACCATTTGAGCTAGTTTGCAGGCTGGCCCTCCTAACCCCCAACCGCTATGACATATCACGTTAAATATTTATGGAACCCATAGTATAATAAGAACAAAACGGTAGCGGAGACGATTAACATCTTGGTCTGTGCAGAGGAGGTCATGGGGTTGAACCCTGGTGCCTCCATAAAATTTTTGGTAAAGCGCCATAGTCGGTCCTTTGGGGAGGGACACGTGGTGGCCTTTGGGCTTGCCACTTGTCCCCTATTCATTGGCCCATTCTTGAACCAATCAAAACATGCCAACTCACTATACCATTGACCAATAGAAACATGACACTTGAAAAAACCACATTGGATGTTAACTGACCTTTGACTTTGCCCATTCACCTACCACATTAGCAATACAGACTGCTGATTGTGCAGTGACTGTACATTTTTTTTTCAAATTTTCTTTTGTTTGGCAAAGCAGTCAGCGGGCTCTATCTTCCTCATATGAACTTCGTTTTGAATGAAACAAGTTGTTTTGGTATTGTTTTATCGAGACAGATGTGTTCATTCAGGTTTCAAATGATTCTAATCACTTTGAATTTTGAGCTAATTTTTTCCCATAATCTAGATTTCAATCACTCCTTACCACTGATAGGATTTTGGACCCACAAAAGCTATTTATCTAATGAGAGCTGAATACTCTTCTCATTCCCAAGCTCTATCAATTGATTCTACTTGGAAAAATCTCCATGACAACCACTTGGTTTCATTTACATGCCTTGCCTTGCAAATGGCTTGACACTTTAACCAATGTTTTCTTTTTACTGCTGACCCAATTGAACACTTGTAGTCTGCTTACTGATTAAATATCTTGTTGTACCAAAGAGATCCCTCAGTGCTTGGAAAGCTGACTGATGGCCTTCCCACTGAGAATCATGTTCCTCCTTTGCATCACATGCATTCGATGCAAGCTTCTCCTTCTAAACCACTTTTCCAAGTTAAGACCATATGAATGACCTACAACAATGAGTTCCAATATCAATAATAACAAGAAAATAAATGGCCATTATTTTACTTCCATGGTTCCAAATTCCACATATGGAAGAATGCATTCGCCATCTCTTTCACTTCTTGGCATTAACACATCAAATCACATAAAATGGTTGTAATTTTTTTTGGCATTTTTTTCCACTTTCACTTCTTGATTCCATCATCCTCCAATATTTAACATTCTTCTCATGTCATGATTTGAGAATAAAGGCTAATCATGAGCCTCTTGCTCAAGCATGGGCCTTCCAAAATCTTGTGACATCTTGTCAAAAGAAACCCACTTTAAGGTTAATGGTATTTGAAAAACACTCATGCAAGAATATAACTTGACGACCTCTTCCTTTTTCTTCTTCAAAGAAACAAATTTCACATCATGTGAAGATCGCCATGTACTCTTACATCTTTTTATACACCAAGATGTTATAAAACATTGAATAAACAAAATTTGACAAAACATGCTTCTTCAAGAAATTGACTTTCAAGTCAAGCAAAAGTGTGTACAACAACTTGATGATTTACAACAATAATTCCACACTCTCATGACATAATTCGTCACATTTTCCATTCATCATTGGAGACAAAATTAACTCTTCCAAGTCGATATGACATACATGTAAAAATCAATTGACCACACAAACCGACACTCATGCATGTGAAAATGATCAACATTCTCAAGTTGACAACATACATGTTAACAATCAATCGACCATACAAGTCAATCACTCATGCATGTTCAAGCACAATAAAATTACCAAAAATTCCATTGTTCACACATACAAACTCTCATGCATGTATAACAATTTTCAACTCTCTCACGAGTACAATGACAAGTACAAGAATCCCATTGGTATGTATGAGTACTTAAAGAGCTAAAATGACCAAATTTGATGCAATAAAGTGAGTCAACACACTCCACTTTCGAACACATTCCTGTCGTAAACATGCAAGTTCAAGAATGCAACATGCATGTAAATTTGTATTTGCAAATAGCCATCTTTGATGCATCTAATTGAGTCAACATAACTCTAGTTTTCCAACATCTTGCTTCATGCAATATACAATATACTTTTAGGAGAAAACAAATGCATCCAAATAAAGAGGAAATGCATCAATAAGGAAATGCAAATCTTGCCTTATTTGCATCAATTATCAAAAGATATGCAAGGCCTTAATTGGTTAATAAATCTAGCCATCTCTTTCCAATCCATTTCAATGGAACTTCTTTCAGCTGCACTTCATCATGTGTGTCATCCTGACCCACATCAATTATGGAATCATCTTTTCCATTCTTGCCAAAATCTCTCTCCACCTTCTTCAAATGTCATGGATATCTTGTTGGATGTAAAGTCCAACACTTGTCTAGATGATCCTACTTATGGCAATGAGTGAAAAATAATTGCAACTTATTTTCAACATGGTTTCCATTATCCGATGGACCTTTAGCTTTCTGTCTCTTTTGTTTTTAAATTTTCCTATGTATGGCTATCCTCTTCCAACACCTCGAAACAATATGGTTATTCAAAGCACAAAAATAACATGTAAATTTTCTCCAAATATTATGTGAAGATTTACTATGTTTATCATAATCAAAAGAAACTTGATTAAAGGCAGATTTATACCTTGCACATTCACCTTTCTCGCCTCCTTGAGGAGGTGAATTTGATGAGGTAGTGGCTCTCTTTAGAATACCAACAATGGTTTCAATGACCTTAGAGCTTTCAACATCCCCTTGTTTGCCATTTCCACTAGTTGCATGCTTATGAGCATCTTCTTACAAAGTGGGTATAAACCTTTTTCATTCCTCATGAACAAAAACTTCACAAGCTTGAGGTAATGAACATGTAATGAAATTTCTTCTTGGAAAACCTTCATATGCCTCCTTGGCTTTGGATCATTCTCCATTATGTTGTCCATAACCAAGACCCAAATACCTAGGCCTTTCCTCAACAACAATAGGCTAAACTATGCCTTGAGCAAGTTTACCTAACCCTTTACCTTCATAGCCCATATTCATCAATAATTTGGACCCTATTCCTCTAGTGTATCTGTCAAAATCACCAAAACATTCATTTTGAGAGGAAATTGAAGATAAACTTGAATTTCATGCCTCATTTTCATGCACATACTTAGCTAGGGTTTCCTTGGCATCATGGAGTTGAATCTCCATCTCATGCATCTTTTCAAGAAGCTCTTGCTTCTCCTCCTTCATGGACATCAACTGCTCTTGAAGTATAGTGTTCTCCTTTCTATCTTCATACAACTCTTGCATCATATCTCTCATGATGATAAGATCTTGCAACATCTCTTCGTCAAAGAATCTTGCTAAGGAAGATGGATTAGAAACATCACTTGTTGAAGCTACCATCACACTTGTATTTTATCAAAAAGCTTCACAAATCTGCAACCATTAAAACCCTACTTGCACAAAACTCAAGCAATGAAGCAAATAAACCTTTGCTCTGATACCAACTTGATATGTTGTTGAATGTTAGTTTTGTTGTGCTAATTTCAACTTCATATTTAAAAACAAATGCTTATCTTTTGCTTCATGTGCATAACTTCCCTTATGGTGTTTGTGAATCAAAACAAGTAAATTTATATCAAGTTTTATGTTAGAATCATGAGAAGAATAGCATGAAAGATAGTGTTAAACAACAACAAGTAAATGTAAAACAAACCATCAAAATAAACACTTAACATATTGTTTTGATAAAGGACTTAACCCCTCCTGGGCTGCATCTCCTTGGTCCAACTTCCATGGCTTAGGCCTCTGTATTTGCTCAAAATGGAAAAAGTGTAGTTTACAATGCCCTACTACTCCTGAAACTTGCTTCAATGGACTCATAGCATCAAACTCAGTTAGGAACACCTTTTTCTGATCTCAATTTGGTTGAATTTTGCCCAAGTTATGGTCAAAATAATTTCTCCTAGTAAATCTCCACTAAAACTGGAGGAACTCCAGTTAGTCCCGCTATTTTTGGAGTTAGTGCCGAAATTATCGGACCGCCAAAAGTCTTCCAACCTTAATTCTGATTAATTAATGGTTAAGTGCAGATTAATTAAAGTTAAACGTGGTTAGGGGTATTAAATGTGTGGTTTTGGTTAACTTCTAACCATTGGCTTGGCGATTAGTTTGTAGTGCTCACATGGGAGGCATTACCCACTGCAGTTAATGCTGACAATCATGGTTTATGCTCGCCACCAAAGGGTATGGTCACATGTCGTCATAAACTTCATGGCTTCAGTTATCATTTGAGCTGGCTGTTGGTTAGTCGTAATCGCCGGAGTGTTCACATGGGAGGGCTAACCCATGGGTTGGCCCTCCTAACCCCCAACTGCTACGACATATCACATTAAATATATATGGAACCCATAGTATAATAAGAACCAAATGGTAGAGGAGACAGTTAAGAGCTTGGACTATGCAGAGGAGGTCACGGGGTTGAACCCTGGCACCTCCATAAAAAATTTTGTAAAGTGCCATAGCCAGTCCTTTGGGGAGGGACACGTGGTGGCCTCCAAGCTTGCCACTTGTCCCCTCCTCATTGGCCCATTCCTGAAGCAATCAAAACATGCCAACTCACCATACCATCGACCAATAGCAACATGACACTTAGCAAAATCACATTGGATGTTGACCGACCTTTGACTTTGCCCAGTCACCTTCCACATCAATAGTATGGACTACTGACTGATTGATTCTACATTCTTTTTTCCAGAATTTCTTCTGTTTGGCAAAGTGGTCAGTGGGCTCTATCTTCCTCATACGAACTCCGTTTTAAACAAAACAAGTTGCATTTGGATCATTTCACTGAGACGGACGCGGTCATTCAGGTTTCCAACGATTTCGAGAACTTTGATTTTTGAGCTGTTTTTTGCCCCTAATATAGATTCCTATCACTCACTAGCCCTCCAAGTACAATGGATTGTGAAAGGGGATTTTCTAAACAAAACATCATCAAGGAAATCATAAAATCAAGACTAGAATTGGATACACTAGATGCATTAATGAGAATATCTCTGAATGGGCCTAAATTATTTAATGTGGATTGGGGTGTAGTTTATGGGGTATAAAGAGATACAAAGTCAAGAAGAGTTCTTGATCTTTCAGAGTTAGGATTTTAGTCTTCTTTACCTTTGTGGCAAATTTTGTTTATCTTTCAATCTTGTTTAATGTGAATGGAATCTTGTAGGTTTTATTGAGTGGATGAACCCAAGAAGATTTTTAGTATACTGAATTTTTTATGAGGCTTATATAAATATTTAATGCACTCAAGAAGATTTGACTTCCAATGAAGTATAATCACAATCTAAAATTGAAGAATCTCACTTATGAAAAGAGTGAACAAAAAGAGGTAACAATGTTAATTGAATATTTTGTCATCTTTTTCAACTATGATCTTTATTGTTGGAATGTATAAAGATATGTATATATTATTTTTATCATGTTAGATACTGAAAATTGTAAATATTTTCTCATAATTTTTTTCTAATTTAAAATATATTTTTATTTTTTTTATAGAATTTAAAGTTTTGAATTTTTTGAGTTCCTGGTGCAACCCTTTATTATTGGTCATGGAAGTTGCAATAATGGTGATGAGTTCATTGGATAATGAATGGGTAGGTTTCTTTTCTTTAAATAATAAGAATTTTGATTTTTTGAAAATGAAAATACAAAGACAATTTCACCAATAAAACAGAGATTTTTTTTAATTATGATTTAAGGATCTATCTTTTAATTTTTTAAGGAAGGTATCTAACTAACATAGTGGAAATGTGTCATGGGCACTTTTATCATATTATGTCTTTAGGGCTAAATCTTCCATAGGTCCATATTTCTGTTAGTTCAACATGAAACTGAAATCTTGTTTCCCAATCCTTAAAATGGTGCTCCAAATCTCCTTTGCCACAACCACAAAAACCTTGGTTGTAGGTTAGGGTAATTGTCTCACCAATCCCTGTTGAAAGGTGTTAATTTGTGTGGGCTCAATCTTTGATGATCACAATATAATATTGGAGATTGATGGCACTAGGCTCATCGGGTGCTAACAAATTACAAACTTTACTGACCCCTCTTAGGTTCAATGGGCACTTTCATGTGGGGTCCGGTAGCGTCAACAGGTGCAAAATAAGGTCTCCAACAACTCCTCCTTCAGAACTTGATGGGATTTGATTGACCGAAAGCTTGATGGCCACAATTGAACTCTATAGATCGATGACTGGTATCAAGCGCAAGGGGGTATACTCCTTACATCAACCATAGGGGGTATGCACTCACAGTTCCTTCTCCAAGTTCTGCTCTTCCAATGAATGATTTGGGATTTGTAAAACAAGTAGACTTTTAGGGGCTCATATTTGTAGGTGGGATAATTTCCCAGGCTTTTTTTAGAAGAAAGATTCGCTAATTGCCATTTTTTCTAAAATAAGTTCACCCAAATTTTATGGTATAAATTTATTTTATCCTAAAAATCGGCAAAATTTTATAGAGGCCATGTAAAATAATTATAAATTTGAATGTTTTCACATAAATATAGCCAAACATTTTATAGTTTGCATACTAGGGACTAGTAAGATTCGTCAAGGTTTCAAAAATTTAGGATAAAGTTCCATCCTTAAAATTTTCCCCACTGCACGAACCCACTTGTATTTGCACATCAAATTGTTGATGCTCCCACTCAACATTCCTCTAACTTTGAAAGTGATTCCACTCTTATAGAATCCACCAATCTATCTGTCTTTGTTAAGCCTTCCCAAAATAAGGGTTTACACATGCCAATTGTGATTTTCTCTCAAACAAGGGTATCCACACCATTGATGATAGCTTGTGGCAAAGAAATGATTGGATTACTCAATATTACATAGGCGTAACCACACAGTGAAGTAAAAAAATAAACTCACAATATGATACTACTTTAAAGCTTCAGTTAATCACAAAAACATGATTCTTTGATTCATGGGCATGAGTGAGAGAGATATTGACATTAGATATTTTCTGTTTTTATATCCTCGCTCATTAACAAAATATCACCTTCAGACAGAATTGGTTGTAACTAACAACCTTTTAGTATAATTAAATCTATCCCTAATCCTAGAAACCAGAGGACACCTCATACTATAAGATAATTACATTTTTCCTCTAAGGACACCTCAACAAAAATAACAGATTCCTTGGGTGAAAAGATCTTCTACATAACATACTCTACTTATTAAAAGAAAGAGGAAATTAAGTGCGATGTCCCTGCATCATTAACCATTCTTCATTTTTTTTGTCACAAATGTTTATTTCATTGTGCTACAGGAAGGGTTGATCACTATTCAATATTTCATATTGTTCACTAGATGTTATAATATATCTTTTTTGCATAATTCAAAGTTTTGAAAATTTTGAATTTCTTATGCAAGCCTTTGTTATTGTTCATGGAAGTTGCAATAGTGGTGACTAGTTATTTTGAAAATGAATGGGTTATTCTTTTGTTCTTTGAATAATAATAATTTTGATTTTTTGAACATGAAAATACAAAGAAAGTTTCACAAATAAAATTGAGATTGTTGCGTTCATGGTTTAAGGGTCTATCTTTTTATTTTTTGAAGAATGAATCTAACCATTCTTCATTATTGTTATTACAATTTTTCATTTCATTGCACTACAAGGAAGTGTTTCTTTCTATTTCATGTTGTTTATTGGATGTTATAATTAGTTGTCTTCAATTTTGAATTCACCCTAGGTATAAAGGGCTTGCATTTAGGATATTGTCTTGGTCGAGTGATAACTTTTTAAAATCAAACTATGGACAATGGTCTGTTCAATATGTAGTATGTAATACTCAATGATACTTTATTTTGACAATATAAATTACAAGGGATGTTGGTTAAATTCTTAATTTTTATCTTGAATATTTTTTGGATTATTTTTCTATCATAGAAAAATGTATAGTCAAAATATTAAGAAAAATGAAATTTATGGTAGTAAAATTTATATATAAGGATATAAAATAGTTTGACATTCATAAATATGTATAAAACCTAAAATGATAGGAATGGAAAACAAATAAATGTCATCAATTTTTCACTTGATAATCAAAGTAAATTTGAAATTCCTAACACAAAGTAATAATTCCAAAGATCAAAGATCAATATCCTGCCATTACCAATAATAATATTTGATAACCCATCAGTTTGTCCCTATGCCGTAGAGTATGAAATGAATTTTAAATTTGAAACATTTTGACAATATCTACAACTCTAATTCGTGTTTTCATCATTTTAGCAAAGAATTTTGATAGGTAGGGAATTGTTTTTACTATATTTAATGGGTAATTCACCTCATGACACTCAATTTGCCCATCAAATTCCATCCCTATAGGCTAGAGCCCCCTAAAGAATATTTTATATTATTGTACTCCATAAGTCAAACTCTACACACATTTAAATCTCGCTTTCTCTACCCATGCTTCCAATCAGACATTAAAGTTGATTGGTTTAAGGTGAATGCTTGTCGACATGTGGGCTACTAACGAAACAGTTCACGGGCTAGCTAATGATTTTCTGGCATTGCATTAATACTAGGAATCAGGGATGGAATTTGACAAGAATATTTCGCATCACAAACTGATTCTCTCATTAAATACAACCAAAAATTCCCCCCACCCGTCAATATTTTGTGTTAAAATGATTAAAACAATCATTAAAGCTGTAGAAACCATCAAATTTGAAATTCCTATCCTACTAGGAATAGATCTAATGGTACTCCCGTAAGAGTGCCCACTACCAAGGATTGTGACCCTTTTATTTCACCTTAATTTTGGAATGAGAGAACAAGACAAAGCAAAGATATACTAACCCTAATTGGGGAGCATGCATGGAATTGCAAATTTATTTTTCTTGTCTAGTGGAAATTTGATGACGCTCATTCATTTTTAGTGTCTATCTCTATAGGTTTTATTTATAGATTAGTGATAGTAAGGTAGGTTGGCAAGTAGTTATCCTTATAAGGAGAATATTCTACTAACACCTAAAAATTGTTTATGAAATTTATGTCAACCATGTTCAATTAGAGAATGCCACTAATCTTTTTTTTGTGTTCTTTTTTGTGTCTAGGTATTTTGTGTCTATAAGAATTTTATTTCCATTTTGCTTGACTAAAAAATTGTCACAAGAAATAGCTATTGCAACTAAACATATTGTTTAAGTGAGTCACATTGAAACTTAGACACTTAAATGTCAAATTTACCATTTCAAGAGTCACTTTTAACTTGAAAAAAAAAAGCGCCTCAAATATGGTTTATATATATATATATATATATATATATATATATTACTTGATGGAGAGCCTTATCCACAACCAATATTTATTGTGCTATTAAATCATTAATGCTTGGGGTTGTATATGCCCACTGTTGGATTTAAGCAAGTACATTATCCAACTATAGACATATATAACCCATGCATTAATAGGTCAATGGCACCTTAAATATTGGTGGTCAAACTTATCTACCCTCCTAAAAATAGGTGTTGTCTTTAGTGAGACTTTTTGGACTTGTGCGGAAATTGTAGAAAATTTTGAGGTGAAATATTGATTTGTGTTATTTAAACTAGTTTTTTGACTCTATATATGGATTCAACACCCTGAAAAACCTCTAAGACACTTCGATTGTATAAGGGTTACCCATCAAACTTGTGATTTCAATAAATTCCTCCTGGATTTTAGAGAAATTAAATTGGATAAACCCACCACAGAAAAAGCTTTCAAAATGTAAAATATCTCACTAAAAACAATTCCCTAAAAATATACTCGCATGGTAATAGGTACCACAATACCACCAACCTTATCTACCCTGCTAAAAATATACTCACTCTAAAGGTAGTAGGTATCACACTCTTTCTTTATTGGTTGTTGGAGTCTAATCAATGACCAAGCTTGCATTGCTATGTAAGACGTGCTGCTATTTGAGCAGACTTCCGTAAAGAAACAAGGACTGATCAGACATGGCGGGGTAGTCGACGTTTAATGAATACATTATTTTCTACTTTTCGTGCACACTAATTATGGGCGCAGGGCAGGCTACCTAACAGCAACAATGAGGTACTGAGGTACTTACTCGATGCAGGGTTTCTGTCTTCGGCAAGAGTTAACCAGCCTGCCATAGGGAATTTAATGCCCCTACAGAGGCTGGTTCACCCTACATTGCCATGGGAAGATTTGACAGCATCAGGCAGCCTCAGTTTGATGGTCAAACATTTTCCGGCTTCGAACACCTTCACAGCTCTCCTCTATTTCCCGGCAGCTTCGCAGCTCTGACTCCCACATTAATGCACATCACTTGGAGGACGCGGCAACAGTCCCTCTATTTCAATTTTCAAATTTGAGTTTTGAGCGTGGATGCGCCTTTGTATACGATACATATACCATGAGTTACTTGAATTTTGAAAACCCTCCAAACTTTGAAATTTGAATTTCAAATCACGCTCAAAATTTTTGAAATGTACTGATGACAGAACCATTGCTGGGTTTCCACCATGGTTTTTGTGTTACATTCGCTCAGCGCTGAGGTTTCAGGAAGTTGGTGGTGACAGTATCAAAACATTTCTAATATTTCAGTACAATGCCCAAGTGAGCTCTGAAGAAAGGTGAGCTCTGAAGAAATGCAGGTGAATTACAGAGAGCTTGTGAAGCTTGTCCATTTCTACTAAGTGAAGTTGCTCCTGATGAAATTGGACAGATTCATTTCCAGGGATTGTAAACCAGAACAACTGTGTTAAAGTTTTGAAGATTGATTACTTGTATGATTTGGAGAGAACGAGAGAGGCCCCTATGAATGTTATTGTTAGTGATCTCAACCATGAGTTCTATGATATAGCCTTTGAAGAGCTGCAGCTGGACCATCCATGGATGGATCTGATCTTTCCAAATCTATTTATAAACGGTTGTGGACAAACAGTTGAGGGAAAAAGATAAAAAGAAAATGACTTCAGTGTTTTCATGACAGTGACCCGGTTTGTTCTAACTAGCGTCTCCTCTATTCTTTCGTGTTTTCCTAAACGTAAATTAGTTTGTTCTACTTAGAATCTCTAGTTTCGTCTTTGATTTAAGTTAGTTTGTTCTACTTAGAATCTCGAGTTTCGTCTTTGATTTAAGTTTCGGCATCTTGTGATATAATATAATAAGTTCTGAGTTAAATGGTTATTTTGGTTACTGGTCTTTTCTTTGTTCTAATCTATTTATTTTATGGCGTTATTTGTTATTTGTTTTATGGGTGTTTAAGTCTATAATTATTTTATTTTGGATTCTAAGGGTTTTTATTGGGTTATTTTTAAGATTTTATTGGAAATTTGTGAAATTATTTTTATCAAATCCCAATATGTTATTGTTTAAAATGTGTTTTTATTATAATATGGATTCGGTATTTTGGAAAAATTTTGGAAAACTAGATTATAAAGAATCTATAATTTAAACTTGTAATTCCAATAAATCTTTATCCCATTCAAAACAAATTCACTTGAAAAATATATCTGAAAAATTCCAAATTTAATGCAAATAAACTGACTTTTATTTTATTTTCCAACCAATCACTTCTATAACTAATTTATTTAATTTGTAAAATATGATTATTTAAAATTAATTTGTAAAATATAATTATTTAAAATTTTATATAAATGTAGTGCATATGTACTTTAATTGGGATATTGTTTGCTTTGAATCAATGTATTTTCACTTCTTAATGCTTTGATTAACCATGACTATTGATATTATGTTCATGATTATTAATACTATATTTGAGTGAAAAACATTTTTGATATTAAATATCATTTTAAATTAAATTAATTTTTAATATTTAAATTAACATGTGCAAACTAGATTTATATGATTTGTATCATGAAATAAAATTATATTCTAAGATGAAGAGAAATACTTCCTCGTAGAGGAATGATTACAATTTTTTTAAATAATAAAAAGAATTAAAGGGAAAGGCAATAAAAGGATAATGTGGAAAATGAAGTATATATATATATATATATATCATTTTTCCCATTATTATTTTTATATTTAGCTATATATCTATATATATATATATATATATATATATATATATATATATATATATAGATATATAGATATATACTTAGCTAAGTATATATATATATATATTATAATAATAATAATAATAAAATGTTATAAAGAAAATAATAAAATGTTATAAGGAAAATAATAAAATTTAAAAATAAATAAGATTACACATAGTAAATTAAAAATAAGCCATAAAGAGAAAAATAATAAAAATCCACACTAAATAAAAGAGAGCTAAAGGACTTCAATGCAAAGGACTTCAATGTATTCCTTTCAACTAGATGCTAAGCAATGTTTAAAAACCTATTATTGAATATTGTTTTGTTGGTTTGTGAGATTATACATTATGATATGTTATCATTGCTAGTAGTAGTGGAAATGGAAATCATTGAGTTTATGTTGCAAGTTTTTTAAATAGATGTTTATACTATGTTAAATATTTTTAAATTATTATTACATTGATTATAATGTCACATATACATAAATTGGTTATTTTTATGTTATTTATAAATATAAATATATAAGTTTTGTAAATAAAATTAAGTATAATGTTTTTTAATATTTAAATTTAAAACATAAATAAAGAGTATAAAAGTTGTAAGTATTTTAAGATAAACAAATTTATAAGAAATATATGAAAATATAATAGTATATTATGATAATTAGAAAAATATAAATAATATTTACTTTTTTTTTATGATTTTTTATTAAGAAAAGCTCTAAATGCTAGAGCATTTGACAAAACACTCTATAGTCTTTTTAACTATTTAAATAGATTTTCAATAATAAAAACTTCATATTACTGTGGTGAATATCAATTATTTCATGGTCTTATTTAAGAAATACAATATTTTTAAGTTAAGTAATTAACCACTATTGTTTAATGGATTTATTAAAAAGGATGAGTGCACGCATCAATTGACCAACTCTTAGGTACATAAAAGTAAGGAGGTTAGGATAAGACTTCAACATCCTCTTATTTTTCAAAAGTAGCAATTTGCCCTTTGTAGGTAAGGAAATTGTTATATAGTTGTTATTGATTCCGATGTTGCATCTTTTTTATGTAGATCTTTCCACTATGTTAGTACTTTGTGGATTGTCCATTGACGTCTTTCCACTAGGCTAGTACTTTGTGGATTGTGCATTGACATAAGCAATGCTCTTTGGTATAAGATATTATTTTCAGTGGGAGCCAAATGCTACGTTTACCTTGAAGCTTTGATTTGTTGGCTTGCAACTTGTGCCTCAATCCTACTACTTTTCTCAAAGAAGACAAAAAACACTACATGCAGTGGGTTTGAAAGAGCCATCATGTAGCCTATTTTGAAGAGCCATAATGTAACCTATTTATCCAGCACATTGGATGATCTTGTAAAGGCCCATAAAATTTGATACTTGTGCCACCGTTTAGAAAAAAATCATTCAAACAACTTTTATTATTATTTTTATATATTTATTACTAAGAAGTGACTTCTACTTGCATGCCAACATGTACATATTCAACTAGTTAAGTCCTCAAAAACTATTAGACAATGCATAATGTATTTATATTATTATTGTAATTCTACTTAATAAATTCATGAACTCCTAGAAAATTATATAAACATCACTATAACTTTTCCTAGTTGTAAAGTGCTAGAATACATAAATGTATTTATATTATTATTGTAATTCTATTTAATAAGTTTTACCTACCATGTATGAATTTTTTAATAGAAAATATGATTGTATCTATGAAAATTGATTGATTTACATAAAATATTGTGTTCCCAAATAAAGATATAAAATCATCAAATTCTAAAAACTAAAAAAAAAATTGGAAAATAAAACTCTTTTACTTTATATAGATATATGGAAAATTATATATATATATATATATATATATATATATTATGATATTATATTTATTTTAAATAAAATATATTTATAAATATATAGAATTTTCAATCTAATTTTTTATAATATTATATTTATTTTAAATAAAACATATTTTTAAATATATAGAATTTTCAGTCTATTTTTTTAAATAATAAATTTAAATTTAAAATATATGCTAGTAACATTTTATATTTCATTTCATATATATATATATAATGGATCACATATATTTGAAAGAAAATATTAATTAACAAAAAAAATTATATTGTTTCTATATGAAGAAGTATTATGACAGTTATTTGTAATTTAACTAAATTTAAATTTATTAATTAAATAATTTAATATAAGCTAGATTGTGAAGCAATATATTCAAAGTTATTAATCGAATACCTTGGGCTTACCTCTCATGCACATTTGATATTCCCAATTACTAACTTTTTCTTTAATTTTCCTAATTATTAACACAAGAATGTATTTCTCTAATGAAAGGCTTACCTCTCATGCACATCTAATATTCAAAATTACCAAATATTTCTTTATTTTCCTAATTATTAACACAAGAATGTATTTATCTAAGTTTATTGGCTAGGAAAATCAAATCCACTTTAATACATTCCTAGCTACACCTTCTATATGTATGACACATGTATTACTCATCAACAACCTACATATGATACATGTATGACTTATGAACAACATAAAATCATAGGTCGTGTACATATTGGCTTCATTTAACAATGTAATACACAAGAATAATAAGTAGGATTTATGTTGCAACATGCAATCTTGTAACAAGTACTTATTGTTGAATCTTTATTTCTTGTGATATTCTATTTGAATATGGATTTTATTGCACCTTTAACTTGTATTAAAAGAAAACATTCATTTGTAACACCATAGTTTTTATCTCCATGAAATTGTAATGTAATTTTGCATATGTGATTAAGGCTATGAGTCAAGTAGTATAGATGAAGACCATAATATGTAAATTGCACATTAGAATTACTAATCATAATACATTGTCAGCTAAGATATGATTTGTATGATAATGTTGGGGGGTTATGATTCCACAAGAGAAGAATATAAAGGGGTTGTCAAAAGGGGTTTTACATGCCTAATAATCCAAGGTCACCTTTCTAATTTTTTTTGTAATGAAACTTCTATTTCTCTTTTTTATTATTCAAAACCAAATCATTGTATACATGTATGAGGTTGGTGGGAAACACATCTCACCTATTCTTGATACTATTAGATAAGTAAAATCACTTTTTGGAGAATTCAAAGACTCGAAGTTCCTTGAGTAACAATCTAACCACTGGAAGGTAGATCCTATAGGAATTATGAATAGGCAAGAGAGTCAAGAAGTTTACTAGAGTAGGGTACCGTCTTTGATGGAGCTAATTATGCCTTTTGGAAAGTAAGAATAAAGACATATCTTATGTCCCTGGGGATACATGTTTGAACCTCAGTACTAGTAAATTACAATGTCCCAGATATTCCCCCCCCATAAATGAATATGGCAAGAAACTATATCTAAGCAATGATAAATCCAAGCATGCCATTCTTGCTAGTCTCAATCAGTCAGAACTTGTGAAGGTTATGCACTGTAAGTCTGCTTATGAGATGTGGGAGAAGCTTAACTAGTGTCATGAAGGAGATGAAAAAGTGAAGCAAGCAAAACTTTAGACTTTCAGAATGAGGTTGAAAGCTTGAAGATGTCTGAGAATGAAAGCATAGTTGAGTACTTCCTCAAAGTTGAAGAAGTAGTTAATATGATTAGAGGACTTGGTGATAAGTCAAGGAAGAGTTGACCATTCAAAAAGTATTAAGATCTCTACCTTCAACTGACTCTATTAATTGTTAAAGGTTAATTAACTAAGTACAACTGAAAATAACTTAGCTATATTGCTAAAATTTAGTAGTCAACTCATGCATCACTCAAATCCAAGCCTATAACTTGAATTTACTGAGTTAACTAAATGACAAGAACCATGTCAACTAGTTAACCGCCTCCAGGTTGTCCTACTAATGTGGAAATTCAATTTGACTAAGGCTAAAGTCAAATTGAGCCTTTATTGCTACACTTTCTAATAGGGACAAAGCAAGGAGATCCAGCCTCAAGACAACCATCCCAAGTCACCGAAAAATAAAGGGTAATGGGAAGTAAAAAAAATACATTGGAAAGTGGTGTAAGTTCCATAAAATCTCCTTGCATAACACTCATGAATGTTGCTCAGAACAATCATTGTTGGTGAACCTTAAAGAAAAGGAATAGACTTTGGTTCTTATTATAATTTAGAATAGGATATTGGAAAGTGGTCCATTGATGTATAACCCAATACAACCATCTCAACCATGAAGATATAGCTAAAATAGCCAGAGGAGCATGAAGAGGGGGGAAACTCTTCTATTCTGATGTGGGTAGGGGACCCCACTACATTTCATCATTGACAGTGGAAGATAAAAGAACCTAATCTCAATTGAGTTAATCAATATATTGAAGTTTTCAATAGTGCCACATCCCTACCAATACACTAGTTGTTGGTTGAGCCATGGATGATACATTTTCATTAGCGAACAATGGCATATGCCCTATGGCATTAAGCCCTTCAAAGATGAGGTATTGTGTGATGTTTCCCCACTCAAAGTTTTTGATGTTATTTTAGGACAACCGTATATGCGGAAATTGACATATTGCCCGAGTCTCATCCTTCTAGTGCCATTGTTACTTTAGCCTTGGTCTCATCCTCTAGTGTCATTGTTACTCATTGAGTCTCATCCTCTTGAGTCTCATAACTCCAGCAAGTTTTTTTTAAATAGAGAATGTTGTAGCTCATAGCTTCAATAGGTTTTTGATTAAGTAGCTCTAGCTCTTACTCATTGATTTATAACTTCAAAGAGATATCCACAATATCTTCCTCCTTGAGTTCTCCTTGTACTAAATTGTCTAGAGTTATTTGATTTGAGGTATTTGAGTTGACATTCTTGCTTAGAGGAACACCCAAATTCCTTAACATGGTGCACTTTGTCTCTAGGTTACTTGTCCTGGACCTTCACTTAAAAAGTGCAAATAGTAGACTTGTTATTATTGATCATCTTCACTTGTGCTTGCAATTTTTTGGATATTTTTTTGTTTATCTTGATATTCGATTACTTCAACTATGAAATCAAACAAAATTTAAGATAAAGAAACTTGAAACAAGAAAAAAAATTCTATTAAAACCAAAATTATCCCATGGAGTAGCAAAGCACCAAAACTAGAGACCATTATAACCAATTTTCGTACCAAAGCTCAAGGACTTGTTAAGTGTTGCATCTAACAAGATGATAGGGAATGTATGGGTGTGTCGGGGAGAGAGAGGGATACACACAAAGGGACTCAAATCCAGAGTAAATCAAACACCAAACACATAGGGTCGAAATAAAATCAAATTAGAAAGAATCCAAGGAGCTTGAATAAGCCAACCTAGGTTTAAAGGCTCTCTACAAAATGATTATTGTAGAGTCTCAAAGTTTAACAACAAGAATTTGGGAACCCTTGAAAAGTATATGTAACTACTTCAATATAATTTTAATAAACCAAGACTAGAAAATGTTGATTTTAAGTGCTTATTAAATTTGATTATGACTATTTAGTATAGTGACAAATTATGTTAATTTAATAGTGTAATATAATTTTCATGATGTATTTTTACATCAATAGGTTTAAGTTTTATATATATATATATATATATATATATATATATATATATATATATATATATATATATATATATAGTTTTGTATCTATCTATATATATATATATATATACAAAACTACTAAAAAATATTTAATACAGAAAAAATATTAAAATTTGCTTTTGCATATATATTAATAGACTTTTAAAATGATAATATTAAATTCGATCAAGTAAATTAAGTACATCTTTTACATCACATTTATTTATATGGATTGTTTTCTTGCAATGTCTTTTCTTTTTTGTAATATAAATTTGATGTCCAATATTATTATAATGATCATTTAAATCAACATCTTTGAGTAAAATCCTTTCTTAAGGTCAATCACAAAATTGAATGTGAATATTGACTTATTCTACTTGAACGTAACATAGACTACCCTATGTTTTACGTGAGCATTCACTCTAATGAATTAAAAACTCTTTCCTAAAAAGCAGTCATGCACAACTTGGGTGCAAAGCAACTTGGAATCTATTTCTTTTTTTTTCTCGATTAAGACTAAATCTATTAAGTATAAAATAGTGTACAAGAGGATACATCCCAAAGATGCAAAAAACCGGCAACCGGAAATGATAGATCTATCAACCTCGGTTCCGGAGAAGGAGCTAAGCAAGCAAGGAGCTACAACAAGTCACTAGAAGCTGAAAGAAACATAGAAAACTACCCTGAGAGGGTAGAAGCTTCAACACGAGGCTTTTTCCCTTTTCGATTTTTGACTACAACCCAACCATTTTGAGGTGGATGAGCGATTACAACTTGAAGATTGGGATCCTCCACCGGGGATCCCTCCTTGGGGAAGCCCTCCTTTTCTGAATCCGAGGAGGAGGACAAGTGAACACGTTTCTGAGCAATGGCTGAGTCAGAGGGAGGCGCCAGACCATCGGTAGGGGGGGCCACGGAATGAGGGGCCTGTTCCAGATCTTCATCGTTGTCTTCATCTTCAGAGCTAGAGGAACCAGAATCCACCACTGGCGGTGGAGAGCAAGGAGTCCAACGCTTGGACTTGGGCTTGGAAGCATTGGCCTTGTTCTTTTTTGCCGGGCGAGATGGGCATGTATTCTGCAAGTGCCCAGATTGGTGGCAATGGCGACACCGAAAAGCAGTATTCTCGTAGTCCAGTGTCTGGGTCCAGACGAAGTCGTTTATCTTGAGGTTGATCTGTTCTGGAAGACCTTTGCTCAGATCTAACTCCGCACATATTCTTGCATATGAGTAGAGACCTCTAGATTCCCGCCAAAAATCCCCACTGAGGAAGCTGCCCAAGGTGTCTCCTATAGCTCTGAAGACACGAGTACTCCATAGGTGGGCCGGTAAGTTTGGAAGCCGAATCCATACCGGAGTCTTGGTAATGACTGCAGTGGCTGGATCAAAATCTGGGAACCAAGGAGTCAAGAATAGCCCTGCAGTTCCCATGAACCAAGGGCCCTCTTCTAAGGCCTTTTCATAGTGCTTACTGCTATCAAATAGAACAATGAAATAGCCTTTCGAACAGAAAAAGATCTTACAGTGATGTGTCCAGTTTGCATGGATCCAATGGTAGAGATCCTGAGAACGCGACCACAATCCATTAAATCTGCAGATGATGGCTCTTTCAGCAAAATCTTGAAGATGGGAAGCCATTTCTTCATGAATGAGTTCAACAAAGGGAACTTCTTCGATCTTGTCAACCAAGAAGACCTTAGATTTAGGGGCTGCCGGCGATTTGGGGTTCTCAGAGTGGACTGCATCTTTGTATGAGAAAGGCCGGGAAGAGGAAGATTGCCCCCCTGCACCGCCTCTTAAACGAAGGGTCGCCACCACCAAGCTATTCCTGGAAATGCTGTACGCAGAGAGCGGAAGAGGATCTTCAAGTTGTTTACCTTGATAGAGAAGTCGCAGACTGCTTGATGGAATCCCCAATCTGCACTCTAGCTTCAGTTTGAGTTCCTGCACCAGGTCTGAAGGGCTAACCCATTGCATGATGGTTCTGCCTGAAGGCTGAGAGATTAGAATCTGAAAGGAGTCAGATACAGGCCTTGAACCCATGCCAAGATGATTACAGATCTCTGGATCTGACCATGGCATGTCTTTTTCTGCCTGCTGGATGACCGCATCTGGCCAATCGTTGTCAGATCTGAGGCTCCTTTTGCCTTCCGGAGAGCATTTGATCGCCCCATGTCCATATGGAGACCAGGCGAGTGATGAGGCCAACTGCTCTGGCTCGTGGCGAAAGCAACCAGACATTAGACCAGTCAAGACCCTAATGTCTAGAGCAAATCTTCCGTGAAGGCAAGAGGGCCTCGATTTGAACCTGCTGCGGCTGTCCTGAATGCTGGGCAGAAGGATAACTGTGATAATCTGCGCAGCACCAAGAAACGAACCATGGAGACCTGCGCAGAGTTCTTTCCGCCTAATCTGGAATGTGGCTTCCTCTTCTACGGCAGAGATCCGAAGCAAAACGGGGGCCGACGGCGCAGAGTCTGCGACGGCTGTAGGGTTCCACTTCGAGAACTGTAGGGTAGATCTGGATGCAACATATGAGGACCCCGAACAGTTTGCCCCAGCGTCCAGATCGGCAAAGAGTGGAAGGGGGGGAACTCTCCGTGCATATTTGAGATCACGCATGCCAGAGAAGAGAGAGAATACCTGCGATCCCTGTATTGGACTCGCATCATCAGCTGCGACATGGCTGAGCAGGGGTCGGGCGGCGGCCGAAACAGGGGATGCAGCGAAGAGTCGGCTAGGGTTCATCGTCGTCAACTTGGAATCTATTTCATTCTTCACAGAGATTTCGAATTTAAGTTTCTCAAATGCTATTATATTTCTCCGGATGCATCAATTAAAATATATGGAAAGAAATAATAAAATATAAAAATCAATTTTATTTATATATATATTAAAACAGTAGCGAGTAACCTAGTTTACAACTTAGCATGATAGACAATCGTTTTATATTTGATAAATAACCTTTTAAAAATATATTAATTTTAGAATTGAATTATTATCTCTATATATATATATATATATATATATATATATATATATATATATATGTTAAATAATTAAAAATATACACATTTTTTATGGACATATTTTCTTTAAAATACACATAAATAAAGCTAAGAATAAACCTCTTTCACTGGAATATAGTATCAATAATCACGAACATAATATCAATAATCATGGTTAACCGAAGCATTAAGAAGTGAAAATACATTGATTCAAAGCAAACAATATCTCAAGCAAAGTACATATATACTATATTTATATAAAATTTTAAATAATCATATTTTACAATTTAAATAAAATAGTTATAGAAGTGATTGGTTGGAAAATAAAATAAAACTCATAGTTTATCTGCATTAAATTTGCAATTTTTCAGATATATTTTTTAAGTGAATTTTTTTTGAATTGGATAGAGATTTATTGGAATCACAAGTTTAAATTGTAAATTCTTGTAATCAAGTTCTCCAAAAATTTCCAAAATACCAAATCCATATTAGAATAAAAACACATTTTAAACAATAACATATTGGGATTGGATAAAAACAATTTCGCTTATTTCCAATAAAATCTTAGAAAAAAACCAATAAAAAATCTCAAAACCCAAATAAAAAGAATTATGGACTTAAAAATCCGATAAAATAAATAAATTATAACCAGGAAAAGACGAGTAACCAAAATAACCATCTAGCTCAGACCTTATTATATTATATCACAAGATATCAAAACTTAAAGACGAAACTCGAAATTCCAAGCAGAACAAACTAATTCACTGTTAGGAAAACACGAAAGAATAGAGGAGAACCACTTAGAACAAATTGGGTCACTGTCATGAAAACAATGTAGTCATTTTCTTCTTGTTTTTTCCCTCAGCCGTTTGTTCGCAACCGTTTATAAATAGATTTGGAAAGATCAGAGCCATCCATGGATGGTCCAGCGGCAGTACTTCAAAGGCTATGTCATACAACTCATCGTTGAGATACTAACAATAACATTCATAGCGGCCTCTCTCCTTGTCTCCAAATCATACTAGTAATCCATATTCAAAACTTCAACACAGTTGTCCTGGTTCACAATCCCTGGAAACGAATCTATCCAATTTCACCAGGAGCAAATTCACTTGGTAGAAATGAGAGAGCTTTGCAAGTTTCGCATGCATTTCTTCAGAGCTCACCTGGGCATTGTACTGAAATATTAGAAATGTTTTGATACTGTCACCACCAACTTCCTGAAACCTCAGCGTTGGGCGAATGTAACACAAAAACCATGGTGGAAACCCAGCAATGGTTCTGCCGTCAGTACATTTCAAAAATTTTGAGCGCGATTTGAAATTCAAATTTCAAAGTTTGGAGGGTTTTCAAAATTCAAGTAACTCGTGGTATATGTATCGTATACAAAGGAGCATTCGCACTCAAAACTCAAATTTGAAAATTGAAATAGAGGGACTGTTGCCGCGTCCTCCAGGCGATGTGCATTAATGCGGGAGTCAGAGCTACGAAGCTGCCGAGAAATAGAGGAGATCCGTGAAGGTGTTGGAAGCCGAAAAATGTTTGACCATCGAACCGAGGCTGCCCGATGCTGTCAAATCTTCCCATGGCCATGTAGGGTGAACCAGCCTCTGTAGGGGCATTAAATGCCCTATGGCAGGCTGGTTAGATCTTGCCTCTATCTTCCATTATTTGACCTCAAACAGAGGGAAGAAACACCGTATGTGGAGCTCTCGTGCGCCGCCTAAAACTACAAAACAGAGAACTTTTTCACATGATTGTGAACGTGTGTGGTTGAGGGGGGAGATGAAGGCTTATTTCCATCATTTCTGCAAAAGATAAGGTTAAGTTGAACTGCCATTTTCTCACAAAACTTTGTGATCCTCGACCTAAATATGAGAAAGTCACGGATGGACACAAGAACTCTTTGCGCCAACGACCTGTAGCTTATCAAAATATGACGTTTGCCGGGTGCAGCTGTGCAGTGTGCCTGGCGTTAATATTTTGGCCAGCATTACCGAGGAATTTGGAGAAAATTCACAGTTACGGTCTGAAAAATTAACTCTGATGTAAAGGTCGTGATTGTGAATTTCGCTGACAATAATATCCCCAGCCAGAAAAAGGTTAAGATGTCCGATAAATTCGAAGAAAGTGAGAGTCATCGTTGATAGACGGTTTGGATAGATATTTACTATTATAAACTAGTACAATTAAATTTACCACATTTACCAATGTGATTGATAAAGCTTATATAAAATATATATACAACCATATTTTCTAACGTGGTTGATAGGCTTATATCAACCACATTAATAATTATTATGAGTGTTTTTTTTTAAGATCAACTATTTAAAATTATTAATAACTATATAAATATTAACAACTATATATATATATATATATATATATATATATTATATATATTAGGTCCAATAGATCATCATGGTCTCATAGCGGATATTAACCATCATATATATATATATATATATATATATATATATTATAATAATAATATAAACACCTAATATATATTAATTAATAATAAAAATAGCTCATAATAATATTAGATTATCATTATATTATTAAAATAATATAAAAATATAATTATAATTATATTATTATAATAATCATATAAAATTATAAAATAATAATAACTTGTATTATTATTATAATAATAAAATATATTTATAATAATAATAATAATAATAATATCTCATTATAACACTATAATAATATTATATTATCATTATATTATTATAATAATATACAAATATAATTATTATTATAATAATAATATAATTAATATTATTATAATATAATTAATATTATTATTATATATTATTATAATAAGAACATTAAAGACCAATTATTTATGATAATTTATAACTATATAAATAATAACAACTATATTCTTATATATTTACATATTTATGATTATTATATTAATATTATTATAATATTATAAACCCATAATATATTATTATTATTATTAGGCTTTAGTATTTTTAATATTTATCTTAGGGTTTGTATACATTGGGTTTATAATATTAGTCCCTTTTGTTTATTATTACCCAAGGGATTAATACTAAAATCCCAAGGGATTATGAACAAATGGGAATAATATTAAACAAGAAGGAATAATATTATAAACCCAAGGAACTAATAAACCCAACTGTTTAATATTATAAACCTAAGGAATTAGTGAAACCAACGGATAAATATTAATAACCTAACGGATCAAGAAGCACAAGGAATTGATATTACAAACACAAGAGATTAATAAAGATGACTATGATTTATATTATAAACCTAAGTTAATAATAAACCCAAAGGATTAATACTAAAACCCCAAGGGATTATGAACCCAAGGAAATAATATTAAACCCAAGGGACTAATATTATAAACCCAACATTGGTAAACCCTAATATTAATATTAGAAAGACTAAAATAAATATGGTTTATTTTCATGGTGAGAGAATCCTTGTCACAATGTGACATTCAACCATGGTTGACCATGGTTGTCTATGATTGACAATGGTTGACCATGATCAATATTATAAACGTAAGGGAATAATAAACCCAAGGGATTGATATTATAAACCCCAAGGAATAATAAAAATAAGGGATTAATATGAAAACCCCAAGGGATTATGAACCCAAGGGAATAATATTAAACCCATGGGACTAATATTATGAACCCAAATATAAACACTACAAACACTAAAATAAACATGCTTTATTTTGATGGTGAGACAATCGTTGTCACAATGCGACATTCAAACATGGTTGGCCATGGTTTGCTATGATTGACAATGGTTAACCATGATTGATATTCTAAACCCAAAGGAATAATAAACGAAGGGATTAATACTAAAACCCCAAGTGCTTATGAACTGAAGGGAATAATATTAAACCCATGGGACTAATATTATAAACCCAACATTGGTAAACCCAAATATCAATACTACAAACACTAAAATAAACATAGTTTTTTTTAATGGCGAGAGACTAAAATAAACATGGTTTATTTTCATGGTGAGAGAATCCTTGTCACAATGTGACATTCAACCATGGTTGACCATGGTTGTCTATGATTGACAATAGTTGACCATGATCGATAATATAAACCTGAGGGAATAATAAACCCAAGGGATTGATATTATAAACCCCAAGGAATAATAAAACTAAGAGATTAATGCGAAAATCCGAAGGGATTATGAACCCAAGGGAATAATATTAAACCCATGGGACTAATATTATAAACCCAACATTGTTAAACCCCGATATAAACACTACAAACACTAAAATAAACATGTTTTATTTTGATGGCGAGACAATCGTTGTCACAATGCGACATACAAACATGGTTGACCATGGTTTGCTATGATTGACAATAGTTGACTGTGATTGATATTCTAAACCCAAAGAAATAATAAAACGAAGGGATTAATACTAACTAAACCCAAAGGAATAATAAAATGAAGGGATTAATACTAAAACCCCAAGGGATTATGAACCGAAGGGAATAATATTAAACCCATGGGACTAATATTATAAACCCAACATTGGTAAACCCAAATATCAATACTACAAACACTAAAATAAACATAGTTTATTTTAATGGTGAGACAATCCTTGTCACAATGCGACATTCAAACATGGTTGACCATGTTTGGCTACGATTTATATCATAAACCTAAGGGAATAAAAAACCCAAAGTTTTGATATTATAAACCCAAATGAATAATAAACGCAAGGGATTATGAACCCAAGGGAATAATATTAAGCCCAAGGGACTAATATTATAAACCCAACATTTGTAAACCCAAATATAAATATTACAAACACTAAAATAAACATGGTTTATTTTCATGGTGAGGCAATCTTTGTCAAAATAAGACATTCAACCAAGGGACTAATATTATAAACCCAACATTGGTAAACCCTAATATAAATACTACAAATACTAAAATAAACATGGTTTATTTTGACGGTGAGACAATTCTTTTCACAATGCGACATTCAACCATGGTTGACGATGTTTGGCTATGATTGACAATGGTTTACCATGATTGATATTATAAACCAAAGGAAATAATAAACCTAAGGGATTGATATTATAAACCCAAATGAATAATAAACCCAAGGGATTAATACTAAAACCCAAGGGATTATGAACCCAAGTGAATAATAGTAAACCCATGGGGCTAATATTATAAACCAAACATTGGTAAAGGCGAATATCAATACTACAAACACTAAAATAAACATAGTTTATTTTGATGGTGAGACAATCCTTGAGATAATGCAACATTCAAACATGGTTCAACATGTTTGGCTACGATTTATATATAAACCTAAGGGGATAAAAAACCCAAAGTTTTGATATTATAAACCCAAATGAATAATAAACACAAGGGATTAATACTAAAACCCAAAGGGATTATGAACCCAAGGGAATGATATTAAGCCCAAGGGACTAATATTATAAACCCAATATTCAGAAACCCAAATATAAATATTACAAACACTAAAATAAACATGTTTTATTTTCATGGGGAGACAATCTTTGTCAAAATGTGACATTCAACCATGGGACTAATATTATAAACCCAACATTGGTAAACCCAAATATAAATACTACAAACACTAAAATAAACAGGGTTTATTCTGATGGTGAGACAATTCTTGTCACAATGCGACATTCAACCATGGTTGACCATGTTTGGCTATGATTGGCAATGGTTTACAATGATTGATATTATAAACCAAACAGAATAATAAACCCAAGGGATTGATATTATAAACCCAAATGAATAATAAACCCAAGGGATTATGAACCCAGGGGAATAATATTAAACCCAACGGACTAATATTATAAACCTAACATTCATAAAACCAAATATAAATATTACAAAGTCTAAAATAAACATGATTTATTTTCATGGTGAGACAATCCTTGTTACAATGTGACATTCAACCACGGTTGACCATGATTGATATTATAAACCTTGTTGGAATAATAAACCCAAGGGATTGATATTAAAAACCAAATGAATAATAAACCCAAGGTATTAATACTAAAACCCCAAGAGATCATGAACCCAAGGGAATAATATTAAACCCAAAGGCCTGATATTATAGACCCAACAATCGTAAACCCAAATGTAAATATTACAAAGACCAAAATAAACATGATTTATTTTCATGGTGAGACAATATTTGTCAAAATGGGACATTCAACCATGGGACTAAAATGGTAAACCCAAATATAAATATTACAAACACTAAAATAAACATGGTTTATTTTCATGGTGAGACAATCTTTGTCAAAATGTGACATTCAACCATGGGACTTATATTATAAACCAAAATTTGGTAAACCTAAATATAAATACTGCAAACACTAAAATAAGCATGATTTATTTTGATGGTGAGACAATCCTTGTCACAATGTGAGATTCAACCATGGTTGACCATGGTTGATATTATAAACCTAAGGGAATAATAAACCCAAGGGATTATGAACAGAAGGGAATAATATTAAACCCATGGGACTAAGATTATAAGCCCAATATTGATAAACCCAAATATAAATACTACAAACACTAAAAAAAACATGGTTTATTTTGATGGTGATACAATCCTTGTCATAATGCAACATTCAAACGTGGTTGACTATGGTTGGCTATGATTGACAATGGTTGACCATGATTAATATTATAAACCTAAGGGAATAGTAAACACAACTTATTTACATTATAAACCCAAATGAATAATAGACCATAGGGATTAATACTAAACCCCAAGGGATTATGAACCCAAGGGAATAATATTAAGCCCAAGGGATTAATACTAAAACCCCAAGGGATTATGGACCCAAAGGACTAATATTATAAACCCAAAATTTGTAAACCCAAATATAAATATTACAAAGACTAAAATAATCAAGATTTATTCCTATCAGGTAGCGCAAGGCAGGCTCCCTGACAGGAACAGTGAGGTACTGAGGTACGTACTCTATGCAGGGTTTCCATCTTTCATTATTTGACCTCAAACAGAGGCAAGAAACGCCGTATGCGGAGCTCTCATGCACCACTTAAAACTACAAAACAGAGAACTTTTTCACATGATTGTGAATGTGTGTGCTTGATGGGGGAGATGAAGGCTTATTTCCATCATTTCTGCAAAAGATAAGGTTATGTTGAACTGCTATTTTCTCCCAAAACTTTGTGATCCACGACCTAAATATGAGAAAGTCACGAATGGACAAAAGAACTTTTTGTGCCAACGAACTGCAACTTATCAAAATGATTCGGATTTAAGCAGGAACGCAATAGATTACAGAGATAACCATAAATACAGAGATGAGATAACCATAAAAACAGAGATGCAACGAAAATAATATTTCATTTCATTAATGGAGAATACTGAAATATGCTTACAAATAGAAATAACCCAGCTAGGGCGATGGTAGCTTATCTCTGAGAAGAGATGTGTCGGCTACATGCCTCTGAACTATTTCGAACTGTGTTACAATGAGGCTCAAGGGCCTATTTATTGTTGAGAAACAATGGAAAACCCTTCACATTCCAAAACCTAACCCTAGAAGATGAAACGCCAAATTGTGGGCCCCGTTTTTGGGTAAGTTGGTACATCAACTTCCCGGGGTCGCGAATTGGTCGTACTATCTCCGTTTGACGCGCATGATAGCCCGTTGGAAAGATCTCTCCGAGGAATATGACGGAAAATACGACTTTTAAACAAAAAAATCACTGCGGTGGATTTCCCAAAAAACGTCGTTTAGGGCCTCAAAACGGCTCCGGAAGTTTAGGACCCGAAAAACTGCTAAAAATAGTAAATTGTGCTATAATTAAGGAAACAGAAAAACTGAAAGAGACAGTTGTGGGGGTCCAAATGGGATAGGTGGGTAGCCACCAACATCCACCTGGATCATTCCTCCCCCCCTTAGGAAGCAATGGTCCCCATTGCGTTGATTTCCTCCCTGAGATGAGGAAGCTTCTGCTGAGCTGGGTCTCTGGTGAGCTGTTCTGCAATCTCTGACGTGTCCAGAAATGATGGGGAGCATGGTCGGCGACGGTCCACATTGAACACTCGGTGCAAGTGAAGGAATGGAGGAATGATGCACTTCAAAGCATTGTTTCCCGTAGCCTTGTTACTGGTGTAAGGACCATGTCGAAGTGGTCTGAGTTTCTGATGGGTTCTGGTAAGGCGCTCCCTCTGCAAATGTAACCAAACTTTGTCTCCCACCTAAAACTTATGTGGTACCCCTCTGGGTAAGGAGAAGTTGTTCCTGTGTTCTGTCACGACTGTATCCCTCTGTTGCTGCTGCTGTGTGGAGGAACCCTTCGCGGGGGTCATGGATGTAGCAACGATCTTCCCCTTAGTCTGTGAGATTAGCTTGTTGCCTTTCTTAGCAGTGATCAAAGAGGTGGCAGTAGGTGGGGCTACCTCCGGTATCCTGTATAATGAATTATCCAAAGAAATGATGACAGCGCGAGCCCTTGACTCATACACAGCATGTCGCCTCCACAAGTATGGCTGGCCTAATAGTACATCACAAACATCCAGACGTGTAACATCACACAATACCTCATCTGTGAAGGGCTTGATGCTGTAGGGAAGGCGGCACTGCTGGCGAACTTTGAGATCTCGTCCTTTGTGAAGCCAACCGATACTGTACGGCTGTGGGTGTAGTGTAGTTGGTAGGCCCAACCGCTTCACGATCTCTGCTGAAATGAGGTTCTTTTGGCTGCCACTGTCGACAATGAATTGCAGCGGGGAACCCTTCACCCACATCTGTGAGTGGAAAAGACGTTCCCCCTCCTCTGGATCTTCGGGCTCATTTTTCTAGATCTTGGCAGTAGCAACAGTGGCACTGGGATCCGCATCAATGATCTGCTTCCCTTTTTCATTCCCCTTGTCGGGTTCTGACTCAGAGTCGGAACATGCATCTGATTCGGAAGCCTTCAACTCGGCCACCAGTGACTACTTGGTCCGACACTCACTTGTGTTATGAGTGGGACTCTTGTGGAACTCACAACACTTTCCTGTGTCCTTCTTTGTCTTCGTGGTGTTGTTCTTTTCTTGCGGCTTCGATGGGTTGTCTTAGGTCACCCCACCTTGGCTTTGTGCTTTGGGCTTTGGATTTACAGATCCAAAGTCTCGCTTCTTCTATTTGAACTTTTGCTCGATTTTGACAGCGTATCAGTATGATGTGCCGAGTGAGGAGATGTTCAAGAACTCCATCTCTTCCTGGATGTATCTGTGTAGGCAGCCGCGGTGTAGCTGTGTAGTGTGCCTGGGGTTAAGATTTTGGCAAGCATTACTGAGGAATTTTGAGAAAATTCATAGTTATGGTTCGAAAAATTAACTCTGATGTAAAGGTCATGATTATGAATTTCATTAACAATAATATCCTGATCCAGAAAGAGGTTAAGATGTCCGATAAATTCGATGAAAATGAGAGTCTGCAGAGACGATGACAGACAGTTCGGACATATGTTTACTATTATAAATTAACCATCTACAAACTCTTTCTCAGAAATATGAAGTATTTCTTCACTCTCGTATGTTTGCCGGGTGTAGCTGTGCAGTGTGCTTGGGGTTAAGATTTTGGCAAGCATTACTGAGGAATTTTGAGAAAATTCATAGTTATGGTTCGAAAAATTAACTCTGATGTAAAGGTCATGATTATGAATTTCATTGACAATAATATCCTGAGCCAGAAAAAGGTTAAGATGTTTGATAAATTCGATGAAAGTGAGAGTCTGCAGAGACGATGACAGACAGTTCGGACATATGTTTACTATTATAAATTAACCATCTACAAACTCTTTCTCAGAAATATGAAGTATTTCTTCACTCTCGTAAATATGGATTTCTTTTTGTGTTTTTAAGCATGACTCGACTGATGTTTATTGCTCAATCACTGTGCTTGATTCTTGTTGGATTTTATGTATTTACTCATAGTATTTTAGTTGCGTGACTGCTTTCATGAAGTTGATAGTGCTTGCTATCTACAGATTTCTAATGTTTGAATGAAGTTGAATCGCCGAGTAATTTCGATCTGTTTATTTTGGTGCACTCTGGTAATAATTTTGGAGTATCTTTCTGATAGTTACAGATTTCTAAAATATTTCGAAATTTGAATGTGACAGACATAGGCATATTCTGGGGTCATTAATCGTACCAAACCCCTCAATGCCTTTTAAATCCTTATATATTTTCTACCATGTAGAGTTTCTTCAAGGAATATTGTAGTGAAGTGAAGCGATAGGAGCTGTTCAAAACCATGATGATTTTAGGATTCCGCACACACTGGCCTCTTTTTTCACGTAGAATGTATGCATACTGAAGTGTCAAATCAGCCTCGGATTGCTTTTTTTCATCTTTATTGTGAGTAATATCTATTTGAAAAATAATGAGTGATATTATAAAGTGAGCACTATAGGGGAGTGACGCTATTACTTGTGTGCTTTCATCCACCTATGTTACGGACGTGGAGACACCTGGGATGGCGTACACCATATGTCGAGTAGCTCCTGCCACTTGTTGCAGTGGGTGGGTGCATTTAAGACAACAGGTAATATGTAGTTTACGGTTTCATTTCATGTGTTTTGTGGCATGTATTCATTGCCTTGTGTTATTTCATTCAGGTCCGGTGTGTGGGCAATGAAATGTGCTCTACCGATGATGGCTCCTCTCAGCTCCAGTATTGGTTAACCGGGTGAGGTTGCTTGGAGTAGTTCGCTTCTCATTTAGGGTTTATGGTGTTGTTGCTTTACCGCACCTGACATTTCTTTTTGTAATGGTTCGTTTCTCGTTTAGGGTTTAGGGTGTGGTTGCTTTACCTGTTTCAATGAGGGTTTAACAATGTCGTTGTTGTTGTTCATTTTGCACCGTCAAGGGTTTACAAATACCTTGGTTGTTGTTTCATCCTCGCAGCTTGTTGTTTGGGAAGGACCTAGTGGGAGATTCTAACTAGTTTGGTGGTCGACATGCAAGTTTCGACGTCCATGGAGGTAAATCTGCAAATTCATGGGTCTTATTTTGAATTCATTGTAATTTGTTTGTATGTTTTTTCCCAAATGCTAAATTTTTCATGTGTTTGCAAGTTTTGGTTGCAGGTAATTTCTCTGGCTGTTGCAAAATAGGTATGGCGAGGTCTGGGGGATGTTTGGACATGGTGGTGGCTTCTATGGCTCTCTGGTAGGATTCTAAATCCTACCAGCCACTGTGTTTTTCAACACTTAAAATTGTTGTTGGGATTTTTGTAATTTAGCTCTTGTTGCACTATTGTGTTTTTCAACACTTGAATTTGCTGGGAAATTAACTCTTGTTGCATGGTTTCGGCATTTTCTTCCTCTGTTATGATTTTTCTTGTTCTATTACAATTTCTTCTTGCTCTATTATGATTTCTGAGAAAACCACACCTAATTTGGTGCTTCTAAGAGAAGGGTAGTTAATAGTAGTACCTCCTAAGGGTTAAATACAATAAGTGTTCTAAGGCCGACATGTCTAGATTTGAAGGTGAGAAGTTGTCTAGTTGTTCAGTGAATGTAAGGCAAGGGTAAAAAATTCCTTCTTCTATAACACTTACAGTTAAAATATGTAATTTCCCTTAACGTTTGGGTTGGAACAAATGTACAGTTAAAATATGTTTGGGTTGGAACAAATGTACTTGTGTATTTTTGTTTCATTACTTTGTGGCATCTGGTTTATGGAAAAACCTGGATTTTATGTCAATTTGGAAATGGTTTTGGTTTTGGTTTTGGTCAGATTTTGACTGTGGTATTCTTGAGTTTATATCAGATGGATCTAAGTTGTCCTTTTGTATCTTGCCATCTTGAGGAGCTTCTTTATTTCTCTGTCTCCATATTTGTTGATGTATGGAATGTTAGGTTCTTTATGAATATGAAACTAATAGCTATGTAACTTTTCTATATTAATGAATTTCAAGTGCTACAGTTTATAAAAAGAGAAAAATCCACGAGTTGGTATAACCATTTCTCCCATATTATTGAACTTATTTCTAAAATGTTCAATGCTTCTTTTAATTACATTACAAGTTTTTTGAACTTGTTGGAGAGGATTCCTCTTGGTCAATTTTTTAATTTTCCCCGTGATCATTGTAGTCATTAACTCTAAAGGATTTTAATTTGTCCCAAAATTTAGAGTTGAAAATTTTTATAATTATATTTTCCCTATATCTTTTCTAATCGTCCTTGCAATTTAATTTTAGTCTTCTGATATTCAATTATATTTCCATCTTTTTCCCTTATTTTCTCTTTAAAAATATCTAACTTGTCATTTTTAATAGTGATTATTCTCTTCGAATTCTCAACCTCAATCTCTTGAGGCTCAAATCTAACAATATCCTAACTAACTCTTCAGATGGGTCTATTAGTATTGAAAGTTGAGAAGATGGAGATATTTTGCATATATGTTCAAATTTCTCCTTCCTTAGAATCTTAATCTATTGCTCATATACTTCAATATGATTAATCATTTCAAGAATCTACTATAGGATTTGAACATTTTGTTTTTATATTGCTTGCAATTTAGGAGTTTGAACATGGCTAATATTTGGTATTTTTATATTTTCGTTTAATTTTAGGATTTGAATGTTTTTGGTTTTGACCAGATCTTGTATGAACTTCACATATTTAGGGTTAGCACCCAGATTACTTATCCACTATTCCAGCTCATTGATTCTTATTTATTTTGTTCTAGTGGTTGATTTTTTTGGCTTTAGCTATTTTTCAATTTTATTTTCCATGGTTTGTATTTTACTCATGCTTGGAGAAGTCTGCTTGTCTTCTAAGTTAACTTACAGTGGATGAGGTTTCATATGTGGTGTGAGGTTAGGTACTTTTACTGTTCACTATTTTATGAAACTTTCATATTAAAATAAGTGACTTGTTCAAGATTTCATTATTCGCTCATTTGTCATCACATTTACAACTCAATTATAAATGTGTTGTAAATCATTTGGTGTGTAGAGGCATAATACAAAAGCCCATTTACTTTCTCAGGTTTTATTTGGATTGTTTATGCTTCACTGCACATGCACTATATTTGTCTTCTAAGTTGAGCTTTCCCCTTGGACTGTTGTTGACGGTGGCTCTGTGGGTGATGGTGTGACAACATCAACTTCAGTCACATGGTCATCCTCAACAACATTGCTTGGGGCATTGTTGACATTTACATCACCTGTCATGTCCTCATCTAACGAAGGGCATTGCAACTGGGCACCCCTTGTCACTCACCTGCCACTTCTCCTTGTACGAGCAACATAACTAACTCTTGCCATAGATGCAACAACCTGCACAATTATTTCATGCATTTAGTTAAGAAAATTTGAAAATTATGCTTTCATACAATCCAAAAATATTTCTTCTTTGTTATAGGCAATTATCAACATGTATGTTAGTATCCTTGAAAAATCAATTCTACAGAACGGATTTGTTGTATGTCTTCAAAAGTCTAGGGATTGTTGTTTTGATAACTTGTTTTTACACTTAAAATACCATGACTATATTTGTACTCGGAAAACTATTGTCGATTTCCACCTTCTTCTGGTATTATGACAAGACCCCTCTACTTATTGTTGATTGTAATGCTTCATAAACTTCTACATTGCTTGTTTTCTTTGGCACTATCCTGGTTCCTTTTATGGTTAAGATGTTGATCTGGTAGTTACTATTGTTTGAATTAATTTGTTTAGCCTCATGTTTGTCATTATTGTTATTCATAGTGACCACAGACATCCTAGATTTGGATTGGGAAGACATGGTAGTTTTGCAATCTGTTTGGTTGCTGAGGGTAGCCTTAGTTGCGTTCCTGGACCTAGTTATAAAGTGCATTGGCTTATTGTTGTTTCAATTAAATTTAATCCCTAAATGTTGAAAACTGTAAAGTCTCCATTTAAATTTTAACACTTTTGGACACACTCACAGACACCCTAAGAATTTCAACTAAACAAAGTGATATTTCTGGTTAAGATGTTGATTTGGTTTAGTTTGTTTTTATAAACATTTATTTAAATTAAATTTTTTAGCCTCATGTTTGTCAATATTGTTTTGTTTCATTAGGTCTCTATGTACTAAGATCTGAACAATATTTATATTTTTTCTTCAAGACAAGAACTCTAGATCCAACAATGCAAGAGAATCCACAAAAATGCCAAACTGCGTAAATATATGAATTACATCATAATAATATACGAAAGCCTTTTTGACACTTTGATTCAAATGGGATCTTGTTCATAACTTATTTTTCTCCTCCATTACCTTCTTACAGTTAGTTTATTTTTAGGTTGCATGACAGATGATTCAATGCTGCACCGTTTTCATTCTTTTACATATCATTATCATGTATGCCTCTACTCACATATTTGCATGCTTTTAGAATTGAATTCTCCCAAAATATCGTTTGGGTTTCTACATTCTTGTCATGTGATCCGTTTTCATTCCTTTTGAAATCATTATCATGTTCACCTCTACTCACATATTTGCATGCTTTTAGTATTGAATTTTCCAAAAAGATTATTTGGGTTTCTACATTCTTGTCATCTAAGCAGGCCCATCTATTTATTGTTGACTGTAATGCCTCACAAACTTATGCCTTGCTTGTTTTCCTTGGGTTTTCACCTTCTTCTAGTACTATGAGTACACCCCTCTACTTATTGTTGACTGTAATTCTTCATAAACTTCTGCATTGTTTGTTCTCTTTGGGGATATCCTTGAATTCTCATTTTGGTTTTTTGGAAACTTAGAGACATAATGTCAATATTTTTGTTATTCCTATAGCTAACACTCTTCAAACATGAAGGAAGCTCTAGGAGGAATTTCAACTATAACAAGTTACACCTAGTTCCTTTTTTTGTTAAGATGTTGACCTAGTAGTTGCTAATGTTTGAATTAAATTTTCTAGCCTCATGTTTTTTATTATTTTTATTCATAGTGACTACGGACATCCTAGGTTTGGATTGGAAAGACATGGTAATTTTGCAAGTTGTTTGGTTGCTGAGGGTAGCCTTAACTGTGATCTTGGACCTGGTTATAAAGTGCATTGGCTTATTGTTGTTTCAATTAAATTTAATCCTTAAATTTTGAAAATTGTAAAGTCTCCATTTAATGTCTGACACTTTCGGAGACACTCACAGACATCCTAGGAATTTCAACTAAGCAAAGTCATCTTTCTGGTTAATATGTTGATCTCGTTTAGTTCTTTTTTTATAAATTGTTATTTGAATTAAATTGTTTAGCCTCATGTTTGTCAATATTGTTTAGTTTCATTAGGTCTCTAAGTACCAAGATCTGAACAATATTTATATTTTTTCTTCAAGACAAAAACTCTAGATCCGACAATGCAAGAGCATCCACAAAAATGCCAACATGCATAGATATATGAATTACACCATAAGATATATACAAAAGCCTTTTAGACACTTTGATTCAAATGGAATCTTGTTCATAACTTGTTTTTCTCCTCCATTGCCTTCTTCTTGCAGTTAGTTTATTGTTAGGTTGCATGACAGATGATTCAATGTTGCACCGTTTTCATTCCTTTTGATATCATTATCATGTCTGCCTCTACTCACATATTTGCATGCTTTTAGTATTGAATTTGCCCAAAAGATCGTTTGGGTTTCTACATTCTTGTCATCTGAGCAGACCCATCTATTTATTGTTGACTGTAATGCTTCATAAACTTCTACATTGTTCTTTTTCCCTGGGTTTCCACCTTCTTTTGGTACTATGAGCAGACCCCTCTACTTATTTTTTACTGTAATGCTTCATAAACTTATGCATTGCTTGTTTTCTTTGGGGATATCCTTGAATTCTCATTTGGGTTCTTTGGCAACTTAGAGACCTAATGTCAATACTGTTGTTATTCCTATAGCTAACACTCTTCAGACATGAAGGAAGCTCTAGGAGGAATTTCAACTATAAAAAGTGTCACCTGGTTCCTTTTCTGGTTAAGATGTTGATCTGGATTGTCTATCACATGTTGATTTTTGGACTTATTTTTGCTCAAGAAAAAAGTTTAATGAAATATTTATTTTCAATAAAAGAAGAAATGAACGCCTGTGGTTTGAGAATTAGAATATGTAGTTGTCAGTTCAATTTAAAGTTTATCTCCATGAGTTCTATTCTTTTTCATCTGTAGCTAGCCATACTAGCCAATACTCTTCATTATGGTTGTGTCATATTTTCCAATCAACTTGAAAATGATTCAGAATATAGAAAAATAGAAAAAATATATATTTTCATGAAAATAAAATTGTAAGAAAACTAAAATAAAAACTGTGAGAAATGAAAATAAAATTGTAAGAAAAATGTGTTGTAATTGAAATAACTAACCTGAATATACTGTCAAATGTTTTGTGATGGTTTGTCTCCAGGGATGGTGAATAGTTTGAATGTTAAACATGCAACTTTAGCAGTGGTTGAAATTCTTTTATAGTTTTTTGCACTTGAATTTAATTGGTGGCAAGGATGGACGTGAATTGCAATAGCTTCATTTTGAAGATATGATTTAGATTGATTTGGATGTGATCCAATGGCTGGGAATTCGTTTTTTGTTGATCCATGTGCTTTGATCTGTTTTACTAGGAAATAGAATGGGTTGGGTGTCATTTATTAATCACAGTGGGTTAAATGTTGAACAACATAGCAGTTATTGCTGACATACATTAACTTTTATTATGTGTAGGTATGGATATTAATTTGGGATACATAGCTTCAGTTCTAATGAGTGGGGGTTGAAGTCGCTGCTACTTTGTACTTTTGGAATAGACTATTTTTGAAGGATTTATGGTTTTAGATGTTTTCTAGTTGGGTCAATATGATTTGTACTCTTAAGTATTAAGATACTATTTATGGACAGTTGTGGGCCCAGTCAATGTTTTGGGAAATTTTGGACATAAATTAAAACATACTTTCACTTAATGTTATTTATTTTCATTTAAATATTGGTTCCACATCTCTCAATTTCTAGTGGTTTGGTGGGACCAATACTATATCAATTACTGGTCCCTGCACCACATTAGACATCTCTCCCTAGCATAAGATGTTTTCATTTTTTAGTTAGAAATGGATGAAAATTTTCATGGAATTGGTTTTCATGATTTAAAATTGTGTTTTCCCATACATAAATGGGTTTAATGTTCTTAAAAACATTTGGAGTATTCATATTATTCTAAACTATTCTGATGAGGCAAAAATGATGGGAAATATCACCCATGTCAAATGATTTGATAGTAATTATAAAAAATTCAATTTCACTTCCTTTTTTTCAAAAAAATAGTAAAAAAGGTTATTTTTCTCCATATTTATACCTTCTAGTTATACCTTCTAGAGATGATATTTTTAGTACACTCGTAACTATAAATTAAACACCCCCATTTAATAGGGCATTAATGAAATGCTTAATAATATTAATAGTGGTCAATTTACTTTATTATTTGAATTAATTTTATCGACATATGATAATGATTAAAGATTTATGATTTTTAATCCTATTGTCATATTTATGAGAAATATCAAAAAATATGTTATAATAATAGTAAAGTAATATTGCATCATGGTGTATGTTGAAAGTGGAAGGTGAGAAAAATCTAGATTATGAATATCAAATAGAATGGCAAGAAGGATCATCAATCTTTTCTGCATGCAAACAACTAGTTTTGTGATAAGAATGGAAAATTTTGAATGTCTCTTTTGGTTATGGTTGAAAACCTAAGATGGCCCAGACCCTCATAATGATGTTTCCTTGTCTAAACGAAAGGGGGTGGTGAAACTGGTCACAAGTCAAAACTCACCATAACATCTAGTTACACCATAAGGCTTTTCACTTTGGGAAGAACTCCCCCAGCCGCCACTCTGCAGAGCTTTGCACCATCGATCCCCTATGTTAGAAAATTGTATTTCTTTACACCATTAGTTTGAGAAACAACTGCCATCCAATGTCCCCACAAAGGTGTAAGCCTGAGCAACAGATGTCACCCAGCATCGGCACAGGTGTAAAATGCGTCCACAGAGGTGTAAGAGTGAGCAACAACAAGTGTGAGAGAAAGCAAGCCGTCAGCCAAACATCGACACAGGTGTGATACCATTGCACAAACTAAACCCTTTTCCTCACTTCAACCATCCACGCTTTAGCTTGAATGCTACCGCCTACAATAACCAAATTGTATCTTCAAAGATATTCTTCAATGAATTCAAATGCCTACCATTTTCATTTGGAATTTCTTCGACACCAAGAATATCAGTTGTAATCATGGCTTTGTGTAGACTACCTCCGGATTCAATCCATTGCGTTTGAGTTTGAATCCAGTTTTATCGATATTGGCCCAACGAGCGGGCACATGAACAAAATTGTCTATACAATTAGAAAAGCTTGGTTGTTAGGGTTCCTGGCCAGTGCTATCTTGCTCATCCAAATTATAATACAAGTTTGGTTATCCATCTTGGAAAAAAGAAACCTAAATGTGGTTAGAATACATGTCGTAAAACACTAATGAATTTTTGAATTTCCTTGTATAACTTGTCGTCGAGATGTAGTGTATATAGTGATCTTAAACTTCTTTTTGCCAGCGGCACTTTGTCCAAGAGAAGTTTCCTTGGACTTAGCAGCTCTTATTTCCATCTTCTTCTCCCTGATCCTTGGGAGGCATTTATTCTAAATAGTCCAGAGTTAAAGACCGAATCACTTGATCTATGATTGAGTTTTTTCTTGCAACACGTACATTATGAGAATACAACAAAAACCCTACTCCAACAAAATTATTCACTCTGTTTTCAAAATCAGCACCAAATTATCAAACCTTCTATGAATAATTGCACCGAGAATAAGGGGGTTAACAATAGAACCTGAAGGGCCAATATCCATTTTACTCCAAGAAATTCTTGAATTCAAACCAAAATCTTAGTGACCCCACCTAAGGCATAATTGCATGTTATACACACATGTTCCATTTCCTTTCTTTGCCCTCCATCTCTAATAATAAAAACTTGGAAAAGTACACTGGCCTTAGTAATCTCAACAATGTCTAAGAAAGCAAATTCTAGAAGGTCACATGTAGTACAAGCTACTTCTAAAAGCAAATGCCTTCATATCCATGTCTATTTGATTCAGTGACCATGTAGTTTGTATATAATAACTTATTGTGCACTTTTCTAATTTTAGCAATATACTAACCAACACTTCTAAAGCAAATAAACACTTATTTATTGCATATATTTAATTATATATTTTTGAGTATTTTGTATAAAGAAGTTATATATTTCTTCAATATTTTTAAGATTATAGTTTAAATTTAATATCTTTTTGTTGCAGTAGTTTAAAAGGGAGAGTGATTTAAGCTGCCACATTTGTTGATTGCGAATGCCAGATTTCACTAGGCCCAAATTGTTGGAGAAACTAATTCCATCAACAAAGCTTGCCGATTGGAGTAGTCTATGCTATGGTGAATAAAGCAATTAATATTGTTGATGTAAAATTTGATGAAGAATTGTTGACTAATGATGAATGGTTGCAAGTGATGCAACAAAAACATCATATTAACATGATGCTATTTGGTGAGATAATCCCACTTGAATATGAAAACAAAGTGGAGGACAACCTGTCTGCGGCACCACGAGTTAGTAAAGGAGAGGAAGAGACAAACATAGGCAGAAGTAGAGAAGGATGTGCAACATAAAAAAACTCTCATTACAGACCAGAAGGAATGGAACCAATTTTATTCTGTAAATATTTTTAATACTAACATTGATTTCCAGTGTGCAGGTACACAGAATGATTATGAAGAAGAGTTAAATTTCCTTGAAGCATGGCTTGCAACACCACATCTATATGAGGTATGTATAGAAGTTGCAAAAATGAATGTTGAAGAAAACATTGATGATGAGCAAATCAATGAAATTTTCAGGTATTGGAGTCCTGAAGATATGAAATTGTATTATGGTCTTATGTTGCAATAGATTGATGATAAAAATCTCACTACAAAAGATAATATGTGGCAACATCCCAAATACAAGTTGTTTTTTGAAGAATTCCAGGATATGCTTAGATAAACTGGAAGAATGGAAGACCCACACCAACAAAAGAAGAAACTGAGGTTTGAAGGATACAACAAGAAGAAAGAGCTAAAACAGTTTGGAGGCTACATGATATGGAAGAAGAGGAGAACAAAAATAAATCTAGTTGAAGTCAATTTTTTAAATTGAAAGCCTAGTTGAGACATAGATCAACGGGTATCTTAATTTCTTTTCTATGTGGTTGTAATTAAGGGGGAGTATTGGAGAATCTAATTCTGACCACCTATTAGGTGTCAAAACCGTCCCTCGAAGTGTCCTAGTTCAGTATCACTTAGTCCAGTTTAAGTCGAGTTTAACTCCAGTCATTTATTAATGATGTTTCCAATGTAATCATATTTAACTGATTCTACTGAGAAGAGCAATCCTCCCCTTCACTTTTTTTTCTCTTCAATTTTTGTCACAAACAATCTGATATTTAACCAACATTCAGATATCTAACCAATTTACTCAGTGGTTCAGGTCATGATCAATGGAAATTTTTTATCGTTTTGTCTTTGATTTCTTTGTCCACACTAGGGATATGGAGAAGGTTTATATAATGTAGAATATATTGTCTGCACTTGGAATATGGAGTTGGGTGGTATAATTTAAAGTATATTGATCAACATTTGCAATTATTTTCATTCCAGAAATGCTTCCAAAATGGGCATAGATGCCAATGCTTTATCCACCAGATGCAGGAACTTCTGATTTTTCTTGAATATTTTGTATTAAATCTATTTGCAAAACACTTTGGAATTAGTACAATAGATATTATAGTTGTATTAACAAAATCTCTTTATTGATTAATTCTTTTGTGGCAAAGGTATTTATTTTTAAGGCAAAAGTATTTTGGAAAAATGGCGATACACCATTAGGATTGGTCGTGATCTTCATGAATCATAACCAGCTCTGAGATCTCTTTAAGAAAGCTTTGAGGTTTCTATTATAACGTCATCTATGGAATAAAATATATAAGATTATAAAATAAATAAATAAATATGGATATGGAAATGAAATGGTGGTTGAGAATGTATGGTTACTCATTATTTTACAAAGAAAAAGCATGAGATGGAAAAATTAATTAATAATAATAATATTAGGTCTTATTAATATCTTAATATTTTAATTAAAAAACTTTTCATTTATAAGAAAGAAACCATTTAATTTATAGGAAAGAAACCGATAAGAAATTCTACAAGAGATATCTTAGAAGTGAAAAAAATAAAAATAAAATATTAATAATAATAATAATAATAATAAAAGAAATATTTAAGTCTACCTAATAATTTAATTTTACATTAAAATACATTTTAAAAATTTTAATTTTTTCCCTCTTACTCAAGCCAAAAGAATGAGATAAAATCTAAAATATATATATATATATATATATATATCCTACAAGTAAAAAAAATAATAAAATAATAAAATTAATAAAATAAAATTATCTTGATAATAATATTAAATCAATTTAATATCTCAATTGTATAGTAAAATATATAATAAAATTGAAAATTAAATGAAAAATAGGTTGTCAATATTTTATTTGCAAAATAAAGGACACTATATGTACAACCACATCTTATATGTTAAAATATTGAGAATATATTGATGCTCATTATTTTACAAACAAAAACTATTAATTTTAAAATTTTTCCTTGTACTCAAGTAAAAAAAAATATATGAAATAAAATTTATAATAAATGAGATAAATAAAAAAATGTATTTAACATGCATAGGAAAAAAAATTAATAAAAAAAATCATCATTAATAATAACATTAAATAAATTTAATATCTCAATTGTAAAATAAAATACATTATGAAATTGAATATTAAATGAAAAATAAAAATATAATAAATATTTTATTTGTAAAAAAATGACACTATACAACCACATCTAAAAATTTAAATGTTAAAATATTGAGAATACATGGCTGCTCACTATTTTACAAAAGGAAACCATTATATGTGCATTTATGATTCATGTAATAATTGAGAAATTTCTTAGTGAGATAAGTAAGAAATTATATTTATCTTGATGCATTAAAATTAGTTAAATAAATTAATCAAATAAAATTAAATCACTTTAATATTGGAATTGTAAAGTAAAATAAATTATAAAATTTGATATTAAATAAAAAACAAAAATAATAAAATTATTAATATCTTATTTGCAAAATAAAAAGCATTATACAATTACATGTGGATTAAATCTATAAAAATAATATAATTTATAAAAACAAATATATAAAAATTAAAATTTTAAATTTAAAAAAAGTGTAGCATAAAAATTAAATATGAAGATTTGATATATAATAATAAATAAAAGTAGTGAATTAAATATGAATGAAACATGTAATAAATTATAGAAGTAGATTAAATCTATAAAAATAATATTATTTATAAAAACAAATATATAAAAATTAAAATTTTAAATTTCAAAAAAATATAACATAAAAAATAAATATAAAGATGTGATATATAATAATAAATAAAAGTAGTGAATTAAATATGAATGAGACATGTAATAAATTATAGAAAGAGGTAAGAAAAAAATAAATAAAATATTAACTAAAGAAATAATAATAATAGTAATCTATAATATTTTAATAATAAAATAAATAATAAATTTATTAATATTTTATTTGCAAAATAAAGGATATTTTACAACTACATTTAGATTAAATATGTAAAATAATATATCTTATGAAAAGAAACAAAATTGAAATTTAGTGATAAGTGCAAAATAAAAAATAAACAATAATATAAAAATATGATATATAATAATAAATTAAAGTACTGAATTAATTATTATTATTATTGTTCCACATTGGTTTACACTACTAATATATGTAGGAGATATGACGTTTTGTTGAGAATGTTTATATTTTCTTTTTCGGATAGAGGCTTTTAAAAATATCGATTTTAGTCACTTGGTTCTTATAATCTATATTTGGATTTAATAATCTCGTAAAAGGTAAGCCTTTGTTATATGTAGAGTATTTTCCAACTCTTCTAGAAATCAGTGAATGTATATGATGGTTTGACTTTCCATGGCCACATAACCAAATATTTGTTAAGTCACCCAAACCGTCATTTTGTTCAATTTGAACATCGTCATTTTGATCAATTTTAACAGTAGAAAGTGTCCTCATTTTGTTCAACTTGAACAGTAGAAAGTGTCCTCTTTAGATCCCAACATCGTTGTGAAAATGTGAGAAGTTTGACATGAAAATGAAAAGTGATGATATCATCCTTAGCAAGAAGGTAACCTTCCTTTTCAAGAAGATTTATTGGGAAGAATTGATGACAACCCCATATGCACTCATCTCAAAATCAAAAGAAAAAATCCAAAAAATACTTTGGTGAGGATGACATTGATAATACCATCTTAATGCAATATTCATAAGTAGATGGTTATGTATTTCTTTAGGCATCTCCATGAAAAACTAAGACCTATGTTTCCTTTGAGGCAACAATAACATGATGATATACCTTAACACACCAAGCATTACTAGATGTAAATATTCTTTGCAAAAGTTTAAAAAGTGTTATACATTATGAATAATGCTAAACACTGTAATTCAATTATCAATTTGTCATGAATTGACACCATATTTACCTTCCATTACTATTGATAACTTCTTTGTAGACATTTGTTAAATTCATAACTTCGGAATTGCAATTATAGTGAAAATCTTGTGGCTTAGCTTTATATCATTATGTTCATGTCGTGTACTATCTCTGAGGTCAAATGCATTGAAATTGGAGGTGGTTGTAAGGTATTTCGTTAGAGGCAACATTGTCGAGGAAATTATAAAGACACCCCTGGGAACTGGATATTCCTATATTTTTTGGGGGAAAGAGACAAAGGGTGTGCTTTGCTTGCTTAGTGGTTATTCGCCATGGTTGATGCTGCTTTTTCTTTTGCAATTGTTCCTCCTCCCTCTTCACCTTCCAAAACTCCCAAGCAATGGATTCCAACTCAACTCATTTCCAACTTCGTGACTTGATATATTCTATGGGTAAGCCCATGCTCTTAAAATTTGTCATTCTCCTCAACATTCGAGACATTATTGCCTCCCATGGTGGAGGTTTCACTCTTTCGACAGTGGAGATCACTTCATACATTGCAGATTCCACTAAGAAGCCCCCTCACTTGGAATACTTGTTTCACCTTCTCAGGTGTCTCCCCTCATACCACATCTTCGACGAGAGTAGAGACACTAGAAGGGACTTGAAGCAATACAAATATGATCTCACGAGCCTCTCCAAAGTGTTGAAGTAGAAATAAAGTGATGAATCTTGCACACCTCTGTTACTTATAATCACCCGAAATGACATGCTTTCTAGGTGGGAGCACCTTCACAAATATGTGATTGAAGGTCGCAATGCCTTCCACAAATATTTCGGCATAGGAACTTGGGAACATATGTTTAAGTATATCAGAAGATATGTTTAACAATGATATGATTTCGGCATGGGAACTTGGTAACATTGAGTGTACTATGAAACCATGAAACCATATGTTCCCATGGCATGGGAACATATGGTGTAACAATGCTATGTTAACATATGTTTAACAATGGTATGAAAGCATGTCATGGAACATATCGTTATATGGTTCCCTAAGTATATGGGAACATACATTTTTTATGGTTTCATGGTTTTTGTATGGTAAGTGTTTTCTAAATAAATTGATTTAATTTGGCAAGAAAAAATAAATAAAAATACAAAAAAAATAGGAAACCTACCTTGGCTTGAGCCTTTGGGATGTTGGCAGGATTGTTGGGGAGGTTGGCAAGCTTTAAAGCTCTCGGTCAAGCCCTACAATTCTTATTCCAGCTCTCATTTTCTTTGCGGTTTGTGCAAAAATGACTTCCGCACACTGCTATTGCACCTTTTAATACAAAATGAGGGCTCAATTGAGCTCCTGTTATCGAGTTAAACAAAAGCTTGACTGAGTGTTCGTTCTTAACCCTCAATTGAGCTATTGTTTAGTGCTCAAGGAGCTCGATCGAGTGCTTAAAAATGGCTCGATCTAGCGCTTAAAGTGGCTTCGCCAAGCTCTCTTTTTCACCTAAATGTGCCTTCCGTTGCGAAAAAGTGTAGCCTAGCTCCATGCTTTTACCCTATGACCAATTGAGGAAAATGGTACATGTAAAATTCGTATAGAAATTCCTTGTAGTTTTCAAACTGCTTATGTAATCTGCTGAAACAAAAAACTTACATCTACTCTACTCATCAGCGTAATATATATTGAATTATTGAATTATAATAGTTATCAAATAAAAAATTATACTTTTAAAAATATTATTCACTTAATGCATAAATTTATTTAGATATTATTCATTCAAGAGATATTATTGGAGCATATTTCAGACAGGGACTGATCAGACACGGCGGTGGAATCGACGTTTAATTAATACATTATTTTCTTCTTTGGGTGCACACTAAAAAAGGGACTGAGAGCAGGCTTCCTGAGCAGAACAGTCAGGTACCTACTCGATGATGCAGGGTTTCTGTATTTTAATTGACCTTCAACAACACTTCCAAGAAACACCGTATGCAGAGGTCTCGTGCGCATCCAGAACGACAAAGCAAATAAATATTTCACATGATTGTGAATGTGTGTGTGATTGAGGGAGATAGGGTTTATTTCCGTGATTTCAGCAAAATATAAGGTCGGTTGAACTGCTATGCAGAAAAATTATGTGATCATTGGCGTAAATATGGGAAAGTCACTGATCGACGCAACAACTTTTTGCGCGCAGGAAGTGCAGCTAATCAAAATATGAAAGCGACTGCCCTGAACATTAGCCGGGTGCAGCTGTGCAGTGCGCGGGCCTCAGGGTTAAGATCTGGCCAGCGTTACACAGGAATTTTGAGAAAATTGGCAGTGTACGCCAAGTTGTGAATTTGGCTGACAATAATATCCCCAGCTGGAAAAAGGTTTAGGTTTCCAATAGATTCGGCGAAAGTAAAAGTCTACAGAGCCGATGACAGACGGATCGGACAGATCTTTACTATACTATACAAAATTAAACTTCAAAACAGCTCTTTTTACTATAAAATCACAAAATCACTTGCAGTTTCCACCATGTAGAGTTTCTGCCAGTAATATCATACTGAAGTGATAGGAGCATTTGGAAACCATGACGATTTTAGGATTCCGCGCAGACTTCCCTCTTTTTCCTGAAGTGTCAAATCAAATCTCCAATGTAAGTACGGGGAAAAAGAGTGTCGTAGGCTAATTTTTCTGTTGGAAATTTGATGGGAATGTGTGTGAATTACAAGTTTAATATATAATTTTTGTATAAATTTTAGTTTTTTTGGATTTTTGAGTGGTTGAATAGATTTTTACATTAAGAAAAAAAATTTAAATAACTGAAAAACACAATTGACTCAAAATTGTTTTGGTACATTTTCAACCAAAAAAATCTAAAACGTAGAATAAAACACGATTGACTTAAAATTGTTTTGGCACCTTTCACAAAAAAAACTCTAAAATATAAAATAATAAGACTATACTCAAAAAAAAATTACTCCTATATTTGTACCTTAGGGAGATGGTATTTCTAGTAAATTAGTAACTATAAACTAAAGACCCTATTTTAATAGAGAATTAGTGAAATACTTAATAATATTAATTATAATCCATTTACATTGTTTTTTCAGAGGAAAAAATCAAGATAAATTATATTAAGATAATATAACAGACAGCATTACAGATGTCTCAGAGGAGACATTTAGCAGATGGAGAAGAGCATTATAAGACATGATATAGCCCCCGTGAGGAGGACGGAGAGAAACCTGTAAAGAAGGCCGCAGAGGCCGCAAAAAGACATGTATCTTGGGATATCATTGTTCTTATGAAAAGTGTAGATATAACCCGATAAATAACCATATATGAGTCCAGCAATTGACAAGAAAAGATATGTGATGGGCCCTGTTGGGCGCAAAAATACAGGAACATAGGATCAGATCAGGAGAGAAACCCCCTGTAGAGATACAGGAACATAGGATCAGATCAGGAGAGAAACCGCCTGTAGAGTGAATCGAACTAATCCTATGGGGGCAAGGAGCCCGCAATAGAGATCAAAATGGAGTGTAGAGGTTGGCAGGAGTTCTGGAAGACACGTTGGTTCCTCCATTTCCAGATGAACCAGCAAGTAAGGATGAAGAGAGCACGCCAGGTTGGGCATTGTGAGCTCCACCAGAAGAAGCCATCCCCTGTAAATGACCTTACAGCAATTTAAGAGATGTTAGCGCCAGGAGGAGGGTTGCCAATCGACAGTTTCATGGCCACCTGCAACCAATAGCCATCACACCGATGCACAGACCTCGCCATCGCCTCCGCTCTGCTAAACATTGAAATTCAGAGAATCGCGACCCATTGTTACTTGAATTATAATCCATTTACATTGTTACTTGAATTATATATATGATAATAATAATAATGACAGGTTTATGATTTTAATCACCTTAACATTGTTATGAGAAATAAAAGAAATTTAGTAATAATAATCGTAATTCGTTATGATATATTTTAAAAGTCGAGAAACATTCAAGTTATGAAAAAGGTCCACTCCAATGCTAATCATAACTATCAATCTTCTATGCATGTAAACAATTATTTTTGTGATACGAGTAGACACTTTTGAGTGTCTCTTTTGGTTGTGATTTTCAAGTGTCTCTTTTGGTTGTGATTGAAAACCTAAGCGACCATGACCTTTGTAACAATGGTGCTTTGTTAAAGGAAAACAGGATGACGGAATTAGTTCGAGTCAAAACTCACCCAAGCATTTAGTATTATTTCATTGGGACGAAGTAGTGATAAATTATGGTGGTGTCTAAGCTATATGAAAGGAGGTAATAGTGAATCTAACTGTTTTTCTTAGATGAGGTAGTGAAAGAAATAGTACTAAGGACATTTTTAGATTAATTCATTTGTGCAAAGGTGACACTATTGGCTTCAAACTTTGTAAAGTGTAGAAATATAGTGATAGAATTGCAACTTCTCGAGAAATTTGAACTAAAATCAAGAAACACAATTCTACTTTATTGATTTGGAGAATTTAATTCACAATTTAGAACAACATTCACAAACATGCAATAAGAAAAAAACCCCACAAACACAATATTTTTCTAGGGGAACCCAACTGGGAAAAAGCCCACAAGCCTCTTTGCATTAATCAGATGAATATAAAATGTATTACAATTGCTTTCCCACTTTGAGCACAACCTGCAAGTGAATAACCTATCTCTCCACTCAACGAAAATCTCTAACCATACTTAGCCAATTTCTGCCTCTACTTGAGCCCCTATTTTTTTGCACAAATCCTAAGGATTTAGCCCCTATTTTTTAAGAATTTTCCTCCAATTGATTGCGCAATTCCCAAGGTTTGATTATCTAACTGCATGCAACATCTCTACACTCAAACTAGTTTACAACTTCTTATTACACTGCCTTGGAATCTTTACCATAGGCGGGAACTCGAATTCTTTGCATGCACTAGCTATTTTAAGTTGATTGATCAGTTAACTAGATGATCATTGAGTCAGACTGTTGTCCCACTACACAACTAACCTTCCATTGATTCTATTAATAGTTAGAACTAGTTTAATTGAACACATTTGGAAATAACTCCCCTTGATTGCTACAAATTAGCAATCACACATGCTTAACTGAACTCCAAACCCTCTAACTCAAATTTACTGAGCTAACTTAGTGACAAGAGCCATGTTACACAAGTTAACTACCTCCAAGTTGTCTGTAGATGTGGAAATTCAAAATTTCTCAATTTGACTAAGGAAAAATCAAATCGAGACTTTCTTGCTACACTTCTCAACACTTCCGCTTAGCAAGAAAGGGATTATCAACCACCCCTACCAAACTTTTCTCTTGGGTGAAAGCATGAAGATGGGTTAGACTTTTGGGCCAAATGTGGCGATGAAATTTCAAGTTTTTCTTCTTTTATTAAATTGCAACCCTTAAAATTCATATAAGCATTGTGAATTTTAATTCGAAGTAAAAAGAAAATATGTGAATAATTATGTTGTTGTCCTAATGATATTTTTGCAAAAAAAATTAGTGTCGTATAATCTCTCAATTTTCCATTAAATGCAATATATGTCCTTGCAAATTTTAGCAAAACTTAAGAGGTATTTGTGCATTCACGTAGCGTAACTTAGTCTATATATATATATATATATATATATATATATATATATATATATAAACATTATCTACCCAGAGAGAACTAATTTTTCATATTAAAAAATTCTTTTTTTTTTATGCAAAATTAAATTTTTTTATTATTTTTCAAAGTTGGCAATGTAATATTTCAAGTGCATTTTGGAGACACATGTATCTACGTAAGCTTTTTTCAACTCTTTCAATAAATTCAAAAAGAAAAGGTACCCTTTTGAAGAGGGCTCATAAACGAAGGTCGTGTTAATTTTTTAAAAAAAATTGTTATGTATATTTTATGTTATAGATTTTTTATTCAACCCCTTTGAAACTATCCAAAAAGGTTTGAAGCATTATGTTTAAAATAAATTAGATAAAAAAATACCATATGAATTTGAAAATGCCAAACTCATATGCCATTGGATAGAGCTTTCCTTCCCCAATCCAACATGATCAACTGTGCCACTTAAGGAAAAATTTTGCTTGAAGTCCGCTTGGGTATAAAATAGTTTTGCACAGAAATTTTCAGAAAATGAGTTAAAAATCTGTTTTCTACACCCTCAACGGCTCAATGGAGCGCTTAAAACACTTGATTGAGCACTTAAAACACTCAATCAAGTGTTTGAAATTCAAATTTCAAATAGCTATCATAATTATCTAAAAAAGAAAAAAATGAAGCCTCTCAATACTTGTCTTTAAGTGAATTATAAAATTTATTTATTCCATAAAAATAATTTTGATAAATATTTAAATATATTCCAAACTCTAATTTTCCTTAATTGTAAATCCAAAATTTTCCCCGATCAGGGTGCAAAACAGTTAGAGGTCTGCTTGGGTTTGATTGATATGATAGAGCCTTTATTGGTTTGGCACTGATCTGAATTGGGACAGATTATTAATGTTGTACTAATTCCCCTCATCAAAATATAAAAATGTGCTTGAGGTTTGACTCCAAAATAGCAAGTAAAAGCATGAATTTTATGTGTTTTTACTTAAGTTAGTTTCATGAAGAAAACTTAAAACATGAAACCAAGACACTGAATGGAAGCATGCATCAAACAATAATACACCAGCCATTGATAAAGTAGTTGACCCCTCTTGAGCTACATCTCCTTGGATTGGATCTAAAGGCATGACCCATTCTCATTATGCTTAATATCAAGAAAAGAAGAGTACATAAGCTGCGAAAATGGAATGGCTAGTTTCTCTTTCAAAGAAACAACTTCCTACAAAATTTCTCACTCCATACACATGTTAACCTATAGTTAAACATGTAAATCTTCAGCAAACACAAGCATCTTACACCAAGACCCCATACTCCAACTTCTAAGAACATAAACAATACTACAGTCCAGTTGAAGTACTTAAACGATTCTCTTTCTCCATACACATATAGAGCAAAGAAGAAATAAAGCTACAACACTACTATAATGGCTGCAACAGAAAGCACATGGAGGCTGGAAGATCCCTGCAAGGTCATCTCCATCTCCAAACTTCTACATAAACTGAATCAACACTTTGTTTGGCCAGAGCACCCATAGGCTTCACTGATCCAGATCTTGGGAGGAGGCCCCCAAGATCTAAAAACTTGAATTGCCATCAGAAAAATAAGGAGAATGCCCAATAAACAAAACCACAAAGAAACTTTTATTTAAAATAGTAATGGAAATAAACCAGCTAGGGTGATGGTAGCTTATCTCTGAGAAGAGATGTGGTCACTACATGCCTCTGAACTGTAAAGGCTACATTGTGGCGGACAATCTCTCTTTTTACAAAATGTGACTTGTTACTTATAGTATTTTTCGGTTACAATACCACGGGTCAATTCCATGGGTGAATGAATACCATGGGTGGATTTTACAATACCACGGGCGGATGCCATTTACAATACCATGGGTAAATCCCATGGGTCGATGAATAATATGGGTGGATGAGTACCATGGGTGGATTTTACAATACCATGGGCGGATGCCATTTACAATACCATGGGTAAATTCCATGGGTCGATGAATAATATGGGTGGATGAGTACCATGGGTTGATGCCATTTTCCATTCGGATCATTCCTCCCTCCTTAAGAAGCAATGGTCCCCATTGCGGAAAGTTCCCTCTTGCGAAGCCTTTGTGGAATATGAAGAGCCACTGAAGATAAGGATTTTATGTGGTTAACCCAAAACCCTGATAAACAAATATCTGAGGATAGAGATACCCTGTAATGCTTGTGACCAACTGTGATTCTGACAGTGTGCGGCCTAGCAAATGGACTTCGATGACAAGGATTTTATGCAATTGACCCATAACCATGATGTTGGTTGCTGATGAAGTAGCAGGTGCCTACATAGCCTGGGGTGGGAGGGCACGTCTCCAAATAACCCAAGCCGAATGCTGCTATGTTGAAACTACTGAATGTGAAGCAGGTGCCTACTAAAGTGGGGTGGGAGAGGATGTCTCCAATGGAAACCCACTCCGAATGCTGCTCCAAAGTTAAAATGGACATAACTCAGCCAATATAACTCAGAATATTTATTATAACCTGTTTTTAGAAGTAGAAGGATCATTTTGCATCTTCCAATATGTTGGAAATCCCTATCTGGACACTCTGAGATCTCAGATTCACGCTGTAACAGTTCCGCCGTCACAAAAATTCTGATAAAATAGCTGATTTTAAATCAACGATATCTCCCACATTCGAACTCCGATTTTACCCATTTTTTTTTGAAATTGGGTGATTTTTCGAGAGGAATCCAGATCTGATATTTGTTTTTGTAAATTTTGTACCAAATGTTTCAGATCTGATCTACAAAGTCACCTCCCAAAAAAATTCCTGCAAAAAAATGAAAAAAGAAAAATTCTTCCTGCTTGACCCAAGAAAGTGCTCTGCGGAGGTTGTAGCACATGCCTAAAGTTTGTTGAATATTGTTGCAAAATTTGAAACTGAAATATGCATCAAACCCTCATTCCCATGGAATCATAACCTGCTCTGATACCACTGATCCGGATCTTGGGAGGAGGCCCCCAAGATCTAAAAACTTGAATTGCCATCAGAAAAATAAGGAGAATGCCCAATAAACAAAACCACAAAGAAACTTTTATTTAAAATAGTAATGGAAATAAACCAGCTAGGGCGATGTTAGCTTATCTCTGAGAAGAGATGTGGTCACTACATGCCTCTGAACTATAAAGGCTACATTGTGGCGGACAATCTCTCTTTTTACAAAATGTGACTTGTTACTTATAGTATTTTTCAATTATAATACCACGGGTCAATTCCATGGGTGAATGAATACCATGGGTGAATTTTATAATACCACGGGCAGATGCCATTTACAATACCATGGGTAAATTCCATGGGTCGATGAATAATATGGGTGGATGAGTACCATGGGTGGATTTTACAATACCACGGGCGGATGCCATTTACAATACCATGGGTAAATTCCATGGGTCGATGAATAATATGGGTGGATGAGTACCATGGGTTGATGCCATTTTCCATTCAGATCATTCACTTTGAAAAATCCTATCCAGAAGTTCTCCTTTGCTCCTGAAACCTATTATAATGGGTTCAGAATGGCCAAAAATGGTAATCTAACCTCTTTTTGCAACTCATTTGGTCGAAAATTGTCTTAGTTATGACTTTTGCCAGTCTCTCCACAATTTTCTCCTCCAAATCTGGCTTACTTCCAGATAAATTCAATATCTGCAGTTAAAGCTAGTAGTTCCACTGAAATCAGCGGTTTCACCATCATTCCCGCCTATCTTGTGGCTAAGAGCCGAGTGGTCACATGTGGAGTGGTGGTCCGATGGTTAAGGCTACGGTTCCACAACCCTGTCGGATATCACAATTGCAAACGGCTATGAGTGGAGAGACGAACGTCAACACTACTTCAGAAAATGCAATCAAAACTCATCACATTTCACTATCGGTGATCATTGTCAGAACCATATCACAAATCACAATCATTTTCTACGATTGTGATATGTGATAAATCACATCGCAACCGGGCTTCGCTGGGGGCTAGTTCTAATCATTATGCGATATGTCATTACAATCACATCGCATCGCAATCTCCTCTATGTCGAAGGCCACTTCTTCAGCACTTGTCGACCTTCGATATGTGATTTGCAGGGCCAATGGAAACCTACCACTTGGCACCTCCTGATTCATTGGGACCTTTTCCATGTCATCTAATCAACCCTGAACTTTAACTTGCTCTAACTTCTGCATACGAACTTGGATTTGAGTGTCGTTCACACTGTTGGATTCAGAGTGAGGAGCTCTTAGATCTAAAGCTAAGCTTATCAAGATTCTGACACATTTATATTTTTGCATCCTGGTCACTCTTCCCCACTAAAAAACTTTTGGTCTCCAAAAGTTTAAATAATCTGCAACTTCTCTATACTTTTTCTGCATCGCAAGTGTCCTACAAGTCATCCTTCCTTTTCCTTCACCTTTGTTCTTCAAAGCCAAAAACGATGAGCTGACACCTATCCATGTCACTATGGCCAGCCACAACAACATCCTTCCCAAGAATAATTCCAAGAATATGAGCTCCTTGTAATTGCTTATCTGCAAAATCCTTATCAAGGATAAGATCCTAGAAGACTTTTCCAAATGAACCCAAACAAGCTTCACATAGTGAATACTTGTATAAATTGAGTACTACACACATTTGGAACATACTAAATGTGTTGCAACTACTCATACAACAGTTTTAAAATGATTTTTTTTTAACAAAATGGAATAAACTTGACTCCCAAATTTTCTATTCAAATTAACTATCAACAAGCCAAACTAGCATTGTAATTACTTAAAGAAAACATAGTTGCATATAAGTGATTTATTAATGAACATCACTTTTACAAATTACCCAACTATGGGGATATGCAACTAGTGTAAAACAGAAATTTACAAACTTCAATTGGAAAAATAGTCTACCCATTTCTTACCCAGCCAGGTAAATGAACCATCTATTTGAACTTTCTCTTCTTCTAAAGCTGCTTCAAGGATGGTCACATCTTGCACCACTTTTTCTTTTGTCGCTCCCTCTTCTGGTGCTTGCATGACTTGCTTGCCCTTACCAGGATGAAGTTGTGGAAACAATTTCCAAAACTTCTCGAACCAATGCCCACTGATATTGCGGTGAGTACATAATTTATTTTAAGCTCCTCTCGGATCACTTGCCTTTATCCTTAGATGATATTTCTCCTTTCGGTCTCAATTCTAGTAGACATAAACATCTTCCTAATGATTGCTTTCCTTTTATCGCACTTATCTACACAATGGTTAGATGAAAGGCAAAAGGTGCATGGAAACATTTTCCTCAACACGTTATTCAAATCTGCATGTTGTTTTCCATCAGGAGCAGCATTCAAATTAATAACATTCGAATTAACAGAATGGTTATACCTCCATATGTTGTCCTTTGGCTTACATTTCCTGCGTGGCAAGATGAACTGAACTTTCCTTCTTCTTCAGCTTTTAAATCTCTCTTTGGAGACGTTCTGCACCGTAAGTCCTCCTTACGCTTGAGGAACCAAGCGGGAACCATTTCTGGATGCAACTCCCAACATCTTGCCTCCTCGTGTTCTTTCTTATCGTAAAAGGAACACGATATCCATGAACTGTCGCTAGAAGATCACTCTTCTTTTGCAACATAGCCTAAGCCTTCATATTTAGGCCTTTCCTTGGCCGCAATTGGATTTTTAATGCCTTGTTGGTTTATGCCAAGCCCTCCTCCCTTGTAACCCATCTTGGTCAAGAGCTTGGATCCAATGCCTTTAATGTTCTTTTCAAAGGCTGCAAATGAATTTACGTCAATACTTTCACATAAGGAAGAAGCATGTAAATTCTTACCATTTGCTTCATCTTTCAATTGACACACGAAGATGTTTTCGATTTCCTTTTGATTCGAGATGTGTCCTCTTGGACTCCTCAACTCTCTTCTTTCAGCTCCTCGGATGTGGGTGATGATAGAACCCCATCTTCCACATCATGTTGAAAAACGGTACAAACTTGTCCATCTACCATCTCAGAGGGACTTTCTACACTAGCATCTTACATAATAGTTATAGAAAAACATGAAGATTGTGGAGAAGATGGTGGTTTATCACCATTCTTGTTACCTTATTCCCTTGGAGAACATTTATCTCTTGGAGGTCTAGAGATTTCACCTTGCAATTTTGTATTCCTCTCTTCAAAGAGGACTTTCACCATTTCTGTCATGTCTAAGAAAGCCTTTCTAAAAGACTTCACATCCTCTGACATTCTTGCAGGCTCTCCTTCTTGGGACATGCTTTGCTTGAAGCTTCTACTGCAATTTCAGGTAGAACTTGGTGGTAGAGATTGTAACAATCTTGCTCTCATTTCCAAAACCTTCTCCTCAATGAGCTTCAAAACACATTCACTTGCAAACAACAGTTAATTCCTCCTTGCCCAAAAAAAACCATAGCTCTAATACCAACTTGATCTAAATTGGGACAGATTAGTCATGTTTTGTTAATTCCCCTCATCAGAATATAAAAATGTGCTTGAGGTTTGACTCCAAAATAGCAAGTAAAAGCATTCAATTTATGTGTTTTTACTTAAGTTAGTTTCATAAAGAAAACTTAAAACATGAAACCAAAACACTAAATGGAAGCATGCATACAATTGTAATATACTAGCCATTGATAAAGGAGTTCACCACTCCTAGTCTAGATCTCCTTGGATCAACTCTAATGGCATGACCCCTTCTCATTATGCTCAATATCAAGAAAAGAAGAGTACATAAGCTAATGAAATGGAATGGCTAGCTTCTCCTTCAAAGAACCAACTTCCTACAAAAGTTCTCACTCCATACATATTTTAACCTATAGTTAAACATGTAAATCTTCAGCAAACACAGGCATCTTACACCAAGACCCCATACTCGAACTTCCAAGAACATAAACAGTACTACAATCCACTTGAAGTACTTAAAAAATTATCTTTCTCCATACGCATATAGAGCAAAGAAGAAATAAAGCTACAACACTACTGTAATTGCTACTAGAGAAAGCACATGGAGGTTGGAAGACCCCTGCAAGGTCATCTCCATCTTCAAACTCTGATATAAACTGAATCAACACTCTAGTTGGCTAGAGCACCCATAGGCTTGAATTTGCAAAAATCCTATCCATAAATGCTCCTTTTCTCCTGACACCTATTCCAATGTGTTCATAATGCCCAAAAATGGAAATAGAGCCACATTTTACCACTCATTTTGTCGAAAAATTCCTCAGTTATGACTTCTGCGAGTCTCTCCACAATTTTCTCCTCCACATATGGCTTATTGCAAATTAAATTCAATATTCGTAGTTAAAACTAGTAGTTCCGCCATCATTCCCACAAGGTCATCTCCATCTTCAAACTCCTGCATAAACTGAATCAACACTTTGGTTAACCAAAGCACCCATAGGCTTCACTTTGCAAAAATCCTATCCAAAAGTGCTCCTTTGCTCCTGAAACCTGTTAGAATGGGTTTAGAATGCCCAAAAATGGTAATCTAACCACTTTTTGCAACTCCTTTGGTCGAAAATTTCCTTAGTTATGACTTCTGCCAGTCTCTCCACAATTTTCTCCTCCAAATTTGGCTTACTTCCAGTTAAATTCAATATGCATAGTTAAAACTGGCAGTTCCACTAAAATCAGTGTTTTCGCCATCATTCCCGCCTATCTCGCAATTAAGGGTCGAGCGGTCACACGTGGAGTGGTGGTCTAACGGTTAAGGCTATGGTTCCGCAGTCTTATTGGATATCACAATTGGAATCGGCTATCAGCGGAGAGACGAACATCAACACTCCTTCAGAAACTATGATCGACAATCTAGCGGACCCGCCAAGTTATAAATTACAACTCTGAAAACATATTGTGTTCGGGACATATTGCAATCAGAACTCATCACATTTCTCTATCAATGATCATGGCTGGAACCATATCGCAAATTGCAATCATTTTCTGCGATTACAATATACGATAAATCACATCGCAACCAGGCTTCGTTGGGGGGAAATTCTATTCATTATGCGATATGCGATTGTGATCGCATCACATCACATCAAAACCTGCTCTGTGCCGGGGGCTGATTCTTCAATAATTTTCCACCTCCAATATGATATTTGTGGGGGTCAATGGAAACCTACCACTTGGCACCTCTTGATTTGTTGGGACCTTTTCCATGTCATCCAGTCAACCCTGAACTTTGACTTGCTCTAACTTCTGCATATGAGCTCAACTTTGAGTGTCGTTCACACCATTGGATTCAGAATGAAGAGCTCTTCGATATGAATCTAACATTATTATGATTATAACACTTTTATTTTTTGGCATCCTGATCAGGGACGGTGGGTAGTATCTGATTAGGCACTCAGTATTTAGCTCAAAAATCAAATTTCTCAGAATGGCTCGAACCTCAATGACCACACCCGTCTCAGTGAAATAAGCCCAATGCAACTTGTTTCACCTAAATTTGAGTTCATATGAGGAAGATATGGAGTTTTGTCCTATTTGCTAAACAAAGGAATTTTTTGAAAAAAAATGAATAGTCATTGCACAGTTAGCTGTCCGTACTACTGACGTGGCAGGTGACTGTGCAAGGTCAACAGTTGTTAATACTCAATCATGGTTCAAAAAGTGTCATGTTTTGGTTAGTTTTTAGGTTGGTGACATGGAATATTATGATTGGTTAATGAAGAACTGGTGAGGAGGGGACAAGTGGCAAGCCCGAGGCCACCACGTGTCCCTCCTCAAAGGTCAGCTCGGCGCACAATGTGACAAAAGTTTGTGGCAGGTCCGGGGTTCGAACCCAGGACCTGCTCCAAGCAAACCAACAGTCTTACCGCTATACCATCGCATGTTTATTAACCTATACAATTGTCCACATCTATTTGAATTTTGATGTGGTTAAGGTTGGGGGTTAGGAGGGCCAGCTCTCCCATGTGAATGCTCTGGCAGTCATGGTTACAATTAACATCTGGCGCTACCATAAACCACGACCCACAAAATTTAATTTCATACATGTGACATATCGTATACTCGACGGTCACGACTTATATAATGGCCAACATTACATAACTATTTGCAGAAACCGTGCCGAAAGCCACGACATGTGTCCACCCAAATTGCCAACTGAAATGGTTAGCGGAAACCGCATGGTAATTGCGTTAAAATTGGATTAGTGCTTAATTAATCTAATTTAACAATAATTAAACCAGAGTTTAATTCGATGGAGATTATGGAGGTCCTCCAAAATTGGCGCCAACTCCAAGTTTAGTGAAGTTAACTGGAGTTCCTCCAGTTTTAGTGGAGGTTTTCAAGGAGAAAACAATTTCGACCATAACTGGAGCAAAATTCGACCAAAAGGAGTTAAGGAAAAGGTGTTCCTAGATGATTTCGACATTCTGAACACATTGAAGCAGGCTTTGTAAACAACATTTTTTTCCATATTGAGCTAATATAAGGGCCCAAGCCATGGAAATTGGACCAAGGAGACGTAGCCTAGAAGGGGTGAACTCCTTCATCAAAACACTGTGTTAAGTTTTCATGTTAATGGTTTGCTGTATTTTTCGTTGCTGTTATTCAACACTTGTTTTTCATGTTATTTTTCCCATGAATGTCACATTAAACTTGATAAAATTTACCTGTTTACATTCACAAACAACCTAAGGAAACCTACGCACATGAAGAAATGGAAAAGCATTTGTTTATAAATCTAAAATTCAAATTAGCATAGAAAAATAACATTCAATAATGGATCAGTATCTCCCACACCCTCACACACTTATTCATTGTGATAACATGAAGCGTCGCAGATCATGGCAGGTCCATGATGCGAAGGTTGGTAACCCTCGACGCCTCTAGGTGGTTGTAGCAGAGGTGGAGTTAAGACCATCTATCAGGCATATAAACTGGGGTCTTCGGCTTCTTAGGGACCCTAAGTTTGATGTTTACAAGATCACAATGCCGCGAATGCGAGAGGTATACCTAGGTGCTGCCTGTCGTTATTCGAGGTTGGCGTATAAAGTATGGTATGTTATAATGCTATCTATGTATCTTGGGTTGGGGGTTGCTACTAGTGATAAGCCTCGCGTCTAGAGGGGAAAGGAAACACTGGTTAAATTAGTAGTTTTTGTGACTGACAATATTGGCCTTCTCAACTATGTAATGTCGATTTCTATCATTTTTTGGAAACATCCTTTCTTGCATGGGCATGTTTAATGGTTTCCGGTTTTTTCACATGATGTTTCCTCTACATGTTGATAATTGGGTTACCCATTTTAAGCTTGAATTTTATGAGCAAGCCCTATGGAGAGTAAGGGTTATGGTAAATGATCATGGTTGAGTCTACGGACTCATGGCTCAGGGGTGCATGGGGGACACTTTTTTTTTGGTACCACCCACTCCCGGAGGGTTACTGTTTATGTATGCTTGCTGGCTCAGGTGGTTGAATTCTGAAGGGACGTAGTGTCGTCCAACGTTTCATTTGTTTTTCTAGTGATACATTAATTTAATGCTTGTCTTTCATGTGGTTCTCTATACAAATCATATTCCAGGTCCGCATACGCTATATCCACTTCTGAACTCCATATAGTGGGCTTGTTTACGAGCAAAATAAGGTGGGAGAAGGGTGAAGAAATGGGGCCTAACCTTGGCAGATATGGTGAAGTCTTAGCCTCACAGTGGAGCCTCGGGCCGAGGTGGAAGGGGCTGCAGACACTAGGAAGGCAAAGGTAAAGAAGTTGGTTCGTCTTCCGATCAGACTGAACGGCAGAGGGGTTGGAAAATGAACTTTGAGATTCCTTAGGCCACGGTTCAAGAATACTGCAAAGGGATCCCAGTGCAAGTGAAACAATTAATCACGGTCTAGGAGGTAGAGTTGAATTTGAAAGTTGAGCTTGAATCGCCAGCCAAAGATTTGTGGGAGCTAATCATGGACCCTGGGTACACTTGCGGTCCTCTCACCTTGTTTAGATAGTTCATCCATCTCTATTGGTTAATGAAATTCATAGTGGTCAAAGCAATGGTTACGACCACCAACCCAGTGGTGCAAAGTGATCCCGAGGCGAGCCTTCGAGACATTCAAAAATAGCTCCAGCTTGTGCAACTTCAGTTGTAGAATTAAAATGCTCGCTTGAGCCACATTGAGTAGCATATCTCATGTCTGCCGCAATCTGAATTGCCAGGATCAAGTGCTAAAGATCTTGCTTCGGTGGAATCGTTAGATGATTAGTTGGTCGAAGTTATGCTTGTTAATATTGACTTAATTTTGGTTGTATACGTCGTGTAGCATTTATGTTTTCAGTATTATGCTTATTAGTTGGTTTCCAAACTATCAACCTTAGAAGGATTGGTTAAATAGACTCAAACTACTTATGTTTTGGATGGCTTATAACGTCATTCAGAGGCCAACGGACCTCGTTTCCCACTAGGCAGATTGAGGCCACAAAACGAATTATATATTTGTAATTATATGCATGTTTATAGATGAATGAATGAAAGGTACTCCCAAGCTTACCAAAAAAATAATTATAAATCCAAATTTTATTTGATTTTATCAAGAAAATAATTATAATAATATATAGATAACATTCTATAAAAGATTTTAACTTTGTTTTTCAATTTTGAAACTCTTAAAAATGATAATTTGTTTATTGTTTTGATTCTAAATATAACATATTTTTATACTTAATCATTTTATAAGTTTTTTATGTAGAAATTTTCATTAAAAATAAATCAAATTATAATAAATAAATAACCAACTAAACTAAACAAATTTTTAAAATAATTCATACGCTCATTTAAACCTAGATTACTCAAATTCAAACTAGTCAAATAATGTGTCAAAATTTATGATTTCCTTATGTTTTTATTATTTTAAAAATATATATTGCAAACCTAAGTTAGGAATAAAGAATTATATATATACTTCGCACTTGTGGAGATGGGGGACATAATTGAGTGTAATCACATTTTACAGGTTAAGAGAGATTTATAACTGCATATACCATTGCATTCATTACAACTATATTAATTATAATTTACGACTATATATATATATATATATATATATATATATAAGTTTGATTTTAATTGATATGTTTATGACCGAGGAAATCATGTTTATTAACTCTTAAGTGAATTTTATAAAATATACATTTCCAGCCGTGTAAAATTCACATTTTTGAGTTACACTTATTCATTTAAAAATTGTGATATTTATTAAAATCAAATTGATAAATTTTCTTATGTTTAATAAATTTATTATTTAAATTATATTTATAATAAATTTGTTATTTAAATTATGACATTCAAAATTTAAATCATAGTAAAAAGTAATTTTTAAATTACTAAATTATAAATATAAGGATATTACAATTTCAACTACAAGTGGGATAAAATCCTTTTTCAAATCTATACACCAAAATGATAGAAATGTAATGAGAAATTCATCCACACATTGTTAATTACCTATTCAAATATAATTAGTAATTAAATTGGTTTTTTCTTTAACTATCAAATACTTACAATTTACAGTTGGAAGACTCGACCAAGCTCCTAACCTGGAGTACTAAAAGAGCTCGATCGATGGTTTTTTTAAATGCTCGATCGAGTTATTTTTAAGTACCTCAACAACTCAATCAAGTGCTTAAAAATTGCTTGATCAAGTGCTTAAAATTACTCGATCAAGCATCCATTTTTCAACGAAACACACCCTCATTCTACCGAAAAGTGTAACCCATCTCCATGCTTTGACCCTCTTGACGAAGCCTTTGTCTTGATGTCCACACTTTGTTTCGTTAGCAGAATGTATTGTAGCAACATTATTTGCCTATGCACACAATCCCGTAAATGATGATACCAAATATATATATTCGTGTATCAATCGTGAAATACAGGATTCTCATAGAGCTTAATGCAACTCTGATTATCACAATAGATCATAGTTGGATCCATCATATGACCAAACGGTCCCACAAGTATCTTTCTCATCTTGATCACCTCACATGCTTCTTGACTTGCATCCATATATTATGCTTTTTTCAAGTAGACTGTTGTCTCCCACCACTTTTTCAGTCACTAGATGCTTCAAGAACCAAATAGCAGTGATGTTTGATGCCAGATTTTGAGCCACCGAAGATATCAACACTTGAGGGTACCCTCTCTAATGCGTAGTACTCAGAAATAGCTTTCTGGTGGCATATAGAAGTCCAAAAAAGGCTTCTTGGATTAGAAGTTCAAACTTGCTAAAGAATCCCTTTAGAAAGCTTAGAAAACCAAAAAAATGGCTAAGTGTTGAAGAAAAATTGCAATCTCAACTCAGGAGGCTTGTGGAAATCACAGATTGGGCTTCTAGTAGGCAAGGTACACGAGTGGAATGAAAAACAACGATTCGTCGATCACCAATATCACATATCAGTATTCGACAGGTCCAGGCGGAGTATATATCACAATCGGCCATCGTCGGATTCCTAGGTCACACACTTAAGGATTATTGGCGGTTCTCGGTGCCAAAGGTCGATATTACAATCCCACGATATCGACGATCAGTGGATCAGTGGGGTTTCAACTTAAAAAAACTCACAAATCGTCAATATTGTGGTATAATGGCACATCCCAGGGGGGGGCATGAGAAAACAAAATACAAAGGAAATGGTCAACAAAACAAGGGTCGGGCCTCCCCTTTCTCTCTCCTCCATGTGGCATAGATGATTAGCAATCGATGGGGGTCAAAGCTAAAAACCATGGTAAACCATCGACATTGCTAATTAGTCCGAAGTTGTAGGGAGGCCAAAAAGTTATTTGCAAAGGAAATGTCTATGAAAACAGGGCCAGGCAGGCCTTTTTATCTCTCCTCCACAGGGCCATGTGGCAGCCCCTAATTGGTCCTCAGAGCAGACATGGTCGCTGACATCATCAGTGATGTGGCAGTATAGAGGGTGACATGGCCGTACAGGGGACACGTGTCACCAAGTTTTAGCATTTTTAGGGGTGAGATGGGGCCATTTTCGGGTGCCATGTGTCACCACTCTCAGGGTGACACATGGTAGTGATGATGTAACCCCACAGATCGACAATTGCAGCAGTTAAGGGGAATAGATAAAGACAATGGAGCCAATGATTGTGATATGTGGGACTCCTCCCTGGCTACGATTGTGGTAAGGAAGAAGCCCCCCAATGCGATAAATTATTATGAAAATGTCTATAAAGATCTTGCGTCCGGATTGTCGGGTCACTCCAAAAGAAAAAGGTAAAGAGCCCCCCCTCTCCACAGTTACAATTGTGATATCTTTTGGTAGGCCCAACCACACAGATTTTCGATCACAACGATAAAGGGAAGCACCATAGGAAAAACACAATAACATGCCAAAGTGCAGGATTTCATAATAACAAAAGAAAGAAGCCCCAGGACAAGAGCCTGAAGGCCTTAGTGCCTGAGGGCTAAGCCTGTGGTCATAACCCTGGTTGTATGATAAGAAAAGTAGAAGAGGGCTGAAAGCATAGGGGTCTAAAGGGGAAAGTAAAAATGTCTTCTATTCATTTGTTTTAAACATTAAGGACCCATGGTCGTGGTGCTCTGATAGTGTTCTGCAATGGTTTTAAAGGATGTATGGGTCAGCAGCTCTAATATTGAATGAAGCAAGGGGGAAGTGCATATATTACAGTATGGGAGGCCTCTATAGATACTTAATTCATTGGCATGGAGTCTCGCTCCTCTGCACAACATAGCACTGCCCAGAAACACTCTATCACTTCTCCACAGAACAACTCACTTAGGCAGTTAAGGCAAAATTGACAGAAACTGGCCGATGCAGCAGTAAACCGCCTCAATAGTAGAGAGAAGCATGAAAACAACAGGGACATGGCTCCATCCAAGGCCTCCATTAAAGAAGCAAGGGGACACCTCATCCTTCCTCTCTCAACTTTCTTTCTCTGAGCGTTTATTTATGTATTTTTCCAATAAATGGATTTTATCCCTGTTGTGATCTTAGGTAGGTGATAGTAGAGTCTGACAGAGCCAAGACAGCTAGTCTAGATTGACAGCTAGGGCTTAGGCTCAAATTTTTTTATTGTAATTCAAATCTCTCCCCCACTTCTTATAAATAGGGGGATGAAACATAATAGAAGGGTTCCAAATTCCCAGACCCGCGAGGGCTAAACTCTGTGTTGCCATTTTTGTTCAATATGTTTTTATGGGACTTCACTAATATCATGGATGAGCGTATGGATTGGTTATTGGCACCTTCGGGATAAATGGTGTTTCCCTACTGATTCCAAGCATGATTAATGTGCAGAAAGTTCCTCTTGGTAATCGCATTTCACCTGTTTTCTTTCTTTCTTTGAAATAGTGTAATGAATGCAGTTGGTTCCTCTTCAATCTATGGATTTATCTTAGCTACTTTTGCAAAGAATGATACCTATGTTATGCTTTGGGTGTCTCTAGGGAGCTTTCCTTGCCTCCTGTTGCACTTGTGTTACATGGTGCAAGATTTAGCTACAACATCTTTCTGGTGTCCTTGCCGAGGAACATATTAGAATATTTTTCCCTGGGTATGACAAACATTTCATTTCCTCTGTTAGGTGAGCCTAGGAAGTGTGGGTTGAAGATCTCTCACCTTGACGACTCCACTGTCAATTTTATGGTAAACATCCTGGCAACTCCACTGTCCATATCTCTGTTTGATCATATTGGCTTTTAAGAAGCCTCATACTCACTATGATGCTACAGCAACTAAAAACCTTCCCCTGCTTTTGAAGCTGAAATCACTCATATAGGGAGGTTTTTGAGATGGAACTTCCTACATTCCTAGCCAACCAATTTGCCCCATTGGATTTCTCTTCTACTGCTGGTTATCCCAATCATGTCTCTGCATTTCATGAGTGGAATACCTATTTGCCTAGATTTAGTGGGAACACTGATAGAGTGGTTGACTAGCACCTCAATGAATTTCATGAATGCATGGAACAATAGGACATTTTTCTTGAATATGTACAAATAAAATTGTTTAGTATTCCTTAGATGAGGATGCTAGAGTCTGGCACATAACAATACCTCGTTGCAGCATATATTCCCTAAAAAGTTTTCATATAACACTCGACCACTACTGCAAAGAACTATATCCACCAAATGCTCTATTTGAAGATTGTTGCATGCATTTAATGATGAAGACATTCCTGAGGTTGAAGACCCTACTGAAGATGTTTGTGGAGTTATGTTTCAAGAAAACATCTACTTGCATTAATAGGCATCACCCAAAGAGTAAGAAATAGACGAAGGAAACATCATCGAGCTACAAACAAAGCTTCAGAGTTCTGATTCAGCCGAAATAGATGTTTCTCCTTCTTGTGATGAATACAAATTTGGTAAAGAGTCAAGTGATGCAGAACCACAACACTTCAAGTTATGGGAAGTTGCACAAGAAGATTAGGCCCATGAGGATGTCAACAAAGAGGCTCCAGTTTGCAATGACCATCTTTTTCTTGAAGAATAAGACCAAGGCCCTCCTCCAATTTATGATTGATATTATTCAGAGGAGGAAGAGATGGTCACGGAGGTCCATAGGGAGTTGTTTACCAGCAAGTGGGGAGAAAGCTCTCGACATCATGCTTTTTCAAGAAGAGCCCAAAGTCGAAGGACTACACAGAGTGTCACTTCCTATCATTGAAAGATTCTTGCAAGGAATCCTCAACAGATTCCCTCATCTACAACTCTTATATTTTGGAAAATGAAGAATCTATTGCAGATTTCCAAGAGGGTTGGCCTTTTGAAAAATGGGTAGTAAAAGAGCAGCAACAATTTTTTCTTGAAAAATCTGAAGTTGAGGAGCGGAATAGTGTTTGTGGATTCCCTGACCAAGAAAGCATCGATTAGCAAATTATCAGTGAAATCAAATCTATTGCAAACATTCCTAGTCTATTCCATGAGCTCGTGGCTGAGTACATGACTTATTCTTCAGTCAACACTAGAGGTTATTTCAAGAGCATGTATCAGGTTCTTCGTTTGCTGATTTTTCATGGTGCATGTTGATTTTGATTTTGTTTTTTCAGCAGTATGAAGGCATGTGGTCCAATACTCTAATGTTGGCCTGGTTCTATTGGAGAGTTGAATATACTTAGCTAAATTAAGTATTGGGCATAAGTAGGATTGTACTTAAATAAGCTCACCAGCTGAGCATTTACTTTTTAGTTGTTAGAATTTTTATTTCTACCTTCTAAATTGAGGAGAAAATGCCCATGGAGATTTTTTTCATTACAAATATGCATTTATTACTAACTCCATGCCCAATGGTTAACGAGGTTGGTTTGCAGGTTCTTAGCACCTTGCAAGCAAGGCATTGTCCCCAGTAGGATCCAATGTTGTCACCCACTGCTTTTTCAGGCACTAGATGCTTCAAGAACCAAATAGTAGTGATTTTTGATGCCAAATTCTGAGCTAGAAAAGCTATCAGATCTTGAGGCTACCCTCTCCAGTGCATAGTGCTTAGAAAGATCTTTCTAGTGGCATATAGAAGTCCAAAAAAGGGTTCCTAGATTAGAAGTTCGAACTTGCTGAAGAATCCCTTTAGAAAGCTCAAAAAAACCTAAAAATGGCTAAGTGTTGAAGAAAAATAACAATCTGGACTCAGGAGGCTTATCGCAATCACATCTTAGGCTTCTAGCAAGCGAGTTACACAGGCGGAACAGTGATCCGTTGATCGTCGATATTGCATATCGGCAATCAACGTGTTTGGGCAGAGTATATATCATAATCAGCCATCGGTGGAGTCCCAGGGCACACACTTAAGGATTATCGATGGTTCTTGGCGCTGAAGGCCGATATTGCAGTCCCACAATATTGGCCATCGGCGGATCAACGGGGTTTTAACTTAAAAAAACTCGCAAACCGTCGATCTTGTAGTATAATGGCACATCTATGGGGGGCGAGAAAACCAAATACAAAGGAAATGGCTGAAAAAACAATGGTCGGGCCATCCCTTTCTCTCTGATCTTCCACATGGCATCGAAGATCGACAATTGGCGTGGGTAACAACTCCAAAACATGGCAAACCACTGATGTTGTGATTTAGTGCAAAGTCGGCAAGGAGGAAAAAAAATCATTTGCAAAGGAAATGTCTGTGAAAACAGGGCCGGTTAAGCCTTTTTCTCGCTCCTTCAGGGGGCCATTTGGTGGCCCCTCCTTGGTCCTCAAAGTAGACATGGTAGCTAACGTCATCAGTGACATGGCAGTATGGAGGGTGACATGGTTGTATGGGGGACACGTGTCACCCAGTTTTAACATTTTCAGGGGTGAGATGGGGCCATTTCTAGGTGCCACATGTCACCACTCACAAGGTGACATGTGAAAATGATGACATCACCCCACATATTGGCGATCACAACAGTTAAGGGGAATAGCTAAAGATGTTGGATCCAACGATTGCAATATGTGGGACTCCTCCCCAGCTGCGATTGTGGTAAGGAAGAAGCCCCGAATGCAATAAATTATTACAACAAGGTCTATAAAGATCTCATGTCTGGATTGTCGGGCCGCTCTAAAAGAAAAAGGTAAAGAGTCCCCCCCCCCCCTTCACGGTTGTGATTTCGATATCTTTTGGCAGGTCCGACTCTGAAAATCAGCAATTGCAAGTATAAAGGGAAGCGCCACAGGAAAAACACAATAACACATCGAAGTGTGGGATTTCATAATAATAAAGGAAAGAAGCCCCCGGATAGGAGCCTGAAGGCCTTAGCACCTGAGGGCTAAGCCCCTGGTCGTGTCCCCTAGTCGTAGCCATCGCTCGTATGAGAAGAAAAGGACAAGGGGGCTAAAAGGATAGGGGGCTAAAGGGAAAAGTAAAATTTGCTTGTTCATTTGTTTTAAACATTAAGGACCCGCGATCCTGGTGCTCTAATAGTTTTCTGCAACAGTTTCAATGCACGTATGGGTCAGTAGCTCCAGTATTGAATGAAGCAAGGGGGTAGTGCATAAATGACAACATGGGAGGCCTCTACAGAGACTTAATGCCTCAGCATGGAGGCTCACTCCTATGCACAGTGCAACACTGCCCAGAAACACTCCATCACTTCTCCATAGAACAGCTCACTCACGTAGTTAAGGCAGAATTGACAGAAACTGGCCGATGTAGTAGTAAACCACGTCAACTGCAGAGAGAAGCATGACAACAGCACGGACATGTCTCCATCCAAGGCCTCCACTAAATTATCAAGGGGACACCTCCTCCTTCATCTCTTGACTTTCTTTCTTTGAGCATTTATTTCTGTATTTTTCCAAGAAAGGGATTCAATCCCTATTGTAATCTTAGGTAGGTGCTAGTAGAGCTTGATAGAGCCGAGACAGTTATTCTAGTAGGACAGTTGGGGCTCAAGCTTAGATATTTTGATTGTAATTGAAAGCTCTCCCCGTCTTCTTATAAATAGGGGAGTGAAACATAATAGAAGGGTTCCAGATTCTCTGACCTGCAAGGGCTGAACTCTGTGTTGCCATTTTGGTTCATTATGTTTTTATGGGACTTCACTAATATCATGGCTGAGTGTATGGACTAGTTATTGGGCCCTTTTGGATAAATGGTGTTTCCCTATTGATTCCAAGCATGATTAATGTGCATCAAGTTCCTCTTTGTAATCCCATTTCACCTTTGTTTTCCTTTCTTTGAAATAGTGTAATGAACGCAGTTGGTTCCTCTTCAATCTATGGATTTATCTTAGCTGCTTTGGAAGAGAAATATACCCATGTTATGTTTGATCTGAAGCCTTATTCTTCTCCTCCATTTCTATCATCTTGTTGGAAAACCATGGTTTAGGATTTTGTCTTGCTTACATCCCTATCCATTGAATTCCCCTTTCTACTGGAACATTGCTACCTAGGATTCTGTTTTCTACAGCCCTATGCATATATTTCTTTCCCTCCTTTCCTCCTCTCCACCATTAATACAACTTCATTTTAAGTTTTCTCATTTTTGTGTGTTGGCCACCAGAAGGAGAAGTAATTTCTCTTTGAGATTGCCCAAATACCCCCCAATATTTGGATTCATGAGTTAGCCTGAATATTCCTCTTTGAAAACTTATTGAGCCAAGCCCCTCCTATTTCCTTTTTTGTTTTACATGACAATTGGAGTGTTGTAACCCCCTTACAATATAACCTTACAACCACTCCTCTATTTAAGATGTACTAGGCACTGGTCTACAATCAACCCATAGGCTTTCTCTAAGAAGATTTCCTTGCCTCCTCCTACACTTGTGCTACATGGTGTAAGATTTAGCCACAACACTGAGCATCAAAAACCTTTGCTTCTTGTTTTACCAAGAAATAGTTGTGGACCCAACACTAAAAATTCCACTTGATGTACTCTTCTGACTAGATGGATTCCCTGCCCAATCTACATCTATGAAACCACATAGCTTCACTCCCTCTATCAATCTATACCATAATCTATAATGGGTAGTGCTTTTGAGGTACCATAAAACATGTTTGCTTCTGTCCAATAAAATTTGTTCGGACTGATCATAGCTTGACTCATTTGGTTGATTGCATAGCATATATAAGGTTGTTTTCTCATAAGATACACAATGAACCAACTAGTTGTCGGTAAATGGTAGCATCAACCTCTTTACCTGAAGTGGCATTCTCCTTCCTCCGGTTGGTCATTAGAGGTGTCTCCATGGGCTTACAAATCTCCATGTGAAATATTTGTTGTATCATAGTGGCATACTTGCCTTGAGACACAAACAATTACCCATCATGTTGCCATACTTCCATCCCGAGGAAGCAGTGCATGAGACCCATGTATTTCTCCTTAAATTCCCTTGCAAGGTCCTCCTTACAAGAGCTAATCAGCCGCTTATCACTTGTCAATATTAAATCATCAACATATAAAACAATGATAAGCAATTTAACTTCTACCAAAATATCATATAGGTTCACATCTGGTTCACTTTTTGTGAAGCCCAATCCAGTGAGATAATTGTTAATCCTATTGTAATAAGCTCTAGGTGCCTGTTTGAGATCGTACAATGCTCGCTTGAGTCTACACACATGAGACTCCCAATAAAATGTCTCAAAACCTTCTTATTTTTTGATGCACACTTCCTCCTCAAAAACACCGTTGAGAAATGTTGTTTTTACATCCATCTAGTGGATCTTCCACCCCATCTATGCAAACAGTGCAAGGATTGATCTAATGGATGAATACCTTGCTACAGGAGCAAAGGTTTCCTCATAGTCAATTCCCTCACTTAACAAAATCTTTTGGCCACAAATATGGCCTTATACTTCTCTATGATTTTGTTTTAATGCATACCTAACCTTGAAGATCCATCTCAAACCCACAACTAATTTATGTGCTGGTCATAGGACCACTTCCAAAACACTGTTCTTCATGATGGATTCATATTCTTCAGCACTGCATCATCCCAAATTGGTTTCTCTACTGCTTCCTCAAAAGAGGATGCCTTAGTCTTTACTAGCTTATTCATTAGAGCCATGTAGAAAATGTACCTCTCAAGTGACCTCCTTTTCCTATGCAAATTTAAAGGGGCTCCCACATTCTCCCTAACATCTTGCACCAATATATCAACTTCCCTAGTTCTCTTTCTACCTTCTTGTTATCGACATATTTGGGCACTAAAACTCCAATCATATATGTCCATAAACCAAGCGCTTCTAAGCCCTTAAAAGTGTTGTTTCATATGCTAAAGGAGCAAGGTCAGCTGATTACATCATCTCCCAGAAGTTCTCCATGAAAAATTCCTCAAAACTGGTCAAAGCAGGAATATACAGACTGCCCAGTGCTAAGGGTGCAATGCATCTCACCTGCCACATGCAAAAAGTGTGATGCATACTGGAAAGCCCTTCTGTAGGGTGCGATGAGCAGAGCTGACAAATGGCACAAGCAGTTTGCTAGGTGAAGACCCTAAGAATCTTCTAGAAGCTGCTCATTTGACACTTGCCTCTCTGAATTCGCCAAGGATGAGTAAGAGATCATGGAATCTCCAAGTGGAACCAAGAACTATTAGAGAGATGACACTAATCAAAATCCCAAAATCTGACTCACCCCCCTGCAAACATCTATATATGGATCCCTCATCCCAGAGATCCAGGAGGGCGGAATTTTGTAATTTGCAAGGAAGTTCTATTGGTTTCTCTTTGAAGATATTGTTGGGTGATCTTGCTTTGTATGAGGTGAAGAGGGCTTTCATGCTGGGAGGATGGCATTGGGTCAGACCAAGTGGTTGTAATTCTCTCTTCTACTACTTCTATCAATAAAGTTATTTGATTTTTCCTCCATATTCCTGTGTATCTCTAAATATTGTGTTGATATATGCATTTGTATGGTCAATATATATCTGATCCTATATTGTTTACAGTGATAGATCTCTACGCTTTGATGGTATTATGCTGCTTTGACTCTACAGGTGCTCTTTGAAGCGGGACAAGTAAGGAAGGAGTGGCGAGATTCTGTCAAAGGGGAAAGGAAACAAGAAAGGATCCAAGCAAAAGACTGAGGTTTGTACTCTCTGCTTCTTTCTCATCTATATTTGTAAAGGAAAACATAAGTGACTTTAGTTTGTTTGTTTCTAAGATAGCTACCCGTCTTAGTGGGACTAGCAGCTCTAAATAGACACTAGTTTTCTCGATAAAAAAATGGCGACTCCGCTGGGGAGCGAATAGTTTGATTGCTTGTCTCTATTTGTTTGCTTCATAAACTACAGACGGAGCCTGAAGTTAAGCCAGCTAGCCTTCGAACTGCATTTGCTATGCAAGTGCAAATTAGATCAACGTTGCTTCAGTCAATCTCTAGGTTTGTTTATGAACTAAACAACTGACTTGCAAACATCCTAAGTGCCCTAGAGGTAGCTCAAGTAACCTCATTAGATCAGCCCCTATACTTTGTATTTATTGAGTATCATTAGCTCAGAATAAATCCCTGAACTAAGCTGCAAACTATGACCAAAAACCAAGTTAAAGTCTCGTTCCTGGACCATCGCATTGTCTCCTTTTGGCAGACTGGATGCATCGCACCTCTTGTGTGCAGTAGGTGGGATGCATCCCTGTTTCCCTGTGTTACAGGTGCGATGATCAAGTAAGACTGTTTCTGCCTCCAGATTTTGGTTTTTTCTTCACTGTGTTCAGCTTTATTCAGGATTTTTGCTGTCTATGATCAATAAACCACTGTGGAAACCCCCTTCCTTTGCATTATTCAGCCTCCATTGTACAAATAATTGTGAATGTTTTTATGTATTTTTCACCATTTACAGTTCTCCTTTACAAAATAGTAACGTAATCGAACTGTCATCTTTTGATTTGAAAGTGTCGCAAGTGTCGTTTTCAGTCAAAGAAAAGAATCCACCTCTTTTGATAGTCGATTACAATGTTACTCTTGTATTTGATCTAATTTTGTAGTATTTCAAGTGTCGAAAGAAGTTTTCAATTCAAAATCGCAAAGTGTCGTCTTGTCTCCCTTTCGTTTTTTTGAAAAGAAAATCGTTAGTATTGTTGCTTTGGAAGAAGAAATAATTCAGATTTGTATTGAGCATTCTTTTTGTCATTCATACATTAAGAAAGCAGAAAACAAATACATGCATGTACATTTGCATTTAGACTGCTTGTTAATTTTGGTTTAGGATAGTGCATCTAGTGTGTGTTCTCTACTCTATGTTGAAAGGATTTCGCTTATGTTTCTTTAGTAGCTAGGATTTTCATTGCAAAAAGAAGAGTAAAAGATTGTTTATCATCTTAGATTGCATATTTAGGAGTTGTATATCTACATCACGCGGTGAACCTTAAAGACAAACTTCTTAAGAAAGATCAACTGTAAAATAAATTCAATGAACATAAAAACGCTTTGGAACTTAACGCACAAAGACATCATAAAGCCTGGTAATTGTCGCTTTCATCGTAGGTTGGGTGATTCCTCCTCCTTGAGACGACAAGTGCCAGCATAGACTTGTTCTCCCATGTACCGTTGAGTATATATTGGGAGACCACAATAGGCTATATCCTTTAGCCTTAGGAAGCCATGCCTGCCACCCTATCGATCGCAATGCACTGAACACAACATTCAGGAAGATTGACTACCGTACCATAAAAAGTATTATGCAGTTTTGCGATTGGTTTGGTAATCCCTCTGTCTAGATTTCCAGAGTAGTCTCTTTCGTTCCTTTTCAGACTCCTTAAAGGTAAAGGTCCATCTTAGCACTTTTCACTTCAAGCTCATTAAAAACCGAAGGCAACTAGAGTCATCTTTAGCTTTTTCTCGACTCTTAACAATTGAAAAAGCAAGTTGTGTCAAAGCGTCTAAAATTTATTTTAAACAGAATAATGTCACTGTTCCCTCGTTGATCTTAGGTTGAGAAAATGGAGTCCACCAATCAAGGATTTCCCCTCGGGGGAAATCCTAGCCCTTTCTCCTCTTGGGGAGATATTGGTGCACCTCATATGGCCACATTGTCCCTTCCAGGATTGACAATTGGCCTGCCAGTATGGCTTTTCTCGACCTCTGTTGTTCAAAGCACCGTGATTCCTGAGCAATCAAATCAGCAACTAGATGATACTAGAGTTGCCCCCCAACCTTCTACTTCATTTGTTTCTCCCTCTCCTTCTTCCTCTTCACTTGGTGAAGATAGTAAAACTAAAAACCAAGTAACTGAGAAGAAGAAGAAAGGGAAGGAGAAGAAGAAGAAGGAGCCAATGGCAAAAAGGGGCAACCGTACATCGTCTAGTGAAAATCCACACACTGCACCATCCAAACCTAAATCTCCATGTGTCATCTGCAAAGGGGACCACTATCATCGAGATTGTCCTTGCATCCCATGGATCTTAAGGGACTGGTCTCCCTGCTTGCATAGTCCAGTGTCGTCAACCTCTGACGATCATGTTGAGAGTACACCATCAACTAGTGAAAACGAAGTCACCAGACAAAAAGGAAGATCTAAATTTCCTTGCAGACTGTGTGAATGCAATCATGGCCTCCATCGTTGTCCCTTCCTAGATGAAGCTCAAAGAGTCTTGGATAACTGTCCTGCATCACCGCAGCAACTTCCTCCTAGATACAAGAAGCTCTTGCCAAGTCCATTGCTAGTTGAAAATCTGACTGACACACCATTGTTGTCAGTCGAAGTGCCTATCATTGAAGGTAAACCCTCTAAGTCCACATTGGACCAAAGTCAACAGGTTGAGACGACAGTCACCCTCATCTTGTCTTCAGAGGATTTACCTTCAAATGATACAAGTCACCAAAGAGGATGAGAATGACACCGTTCAAATTCTTTTCGTAAACACAGACTCCGATGAACATGGGGGAAATCTTCCCATTCCTTTACCGTAGGAAGGAATTTCATCAGAGGTGTATCTAGCCATTTATTAGGTCCCACCTCCAAGAAACTTAGTCGTCTCCTTCGATTGGAATCTACTAGGCAGACCCCATCTACCATCTAATGTACCATTCCGAATCATAGTTCAAACTTACAGAATGGTCATGGTTGGTACCGTCATAGATGAAGGGGCTTCTATGAGTATCCTTTCCTCAACTGCTTGGAAAGCGCTTGGTTCGCCATCGCTTTTTCCTGAGATATGAAATCTGACAGGCTTTGACAAAGGAACTAGTCGACCGTTAGGGATCCTTCCAAATTTTCCTATAACTTTGAGAAGGAAAACCATTTATCTAAATGTAATGGTAGTCCAAGGACCTTTAGATTACAATATACTCCTTGGGCATGACTACATTTATAGCATGGGAGCTATTGTTTCCTCACTCTTTCGAGTGATGTGCTTTCCGCATGAAGGCAGAATGGTCCAGCTCATAGACCAACTTTCATTCCCCAGTTCACACATAGCTAATAGTCAAATACCATCCCTAACAGGTCTTTTTGCGCAAGGAATGTCTCATCAATCTCCTGTCCATCCACCTGATGAGCGTGAGTGATTCGGTGGTTGTGACTGAAACCCAGGGGGCATGCACCCTGGTCTGCTTCGGCAGGAAAACTTTAGGTATAGGGTAGGTTTCCACAGAGGATATATGACTAGTCTAACACACCTGTCTATTTAGGAAAATGGGATTAGACTGGAATAAGATACCTCCGTCAGAAGGTATGCCTTTCCCGAAAAAACAAATGTTTTGTCTGCAAATTGAAGGGTAACCTGGAAACTCTACTTCACTATACCTGGGGGCATGCAAACCCTTTTACATGAAAGTGAAAAGCGACCATTTATTTTCTTAGTTTGTAGATTCTTAACCCTTTAAACTCATAGGATTGGTCATTCCTAGCTTACATAATAAAGGGAGTCGGAGAAAAATTTTGAATGGTACAAGCTCCCTAAAAAATTAACTTATCGATGAGACATCCTTATTATACGACTGGCACGAGCAGTTTTACGCGAAGTTCAAGCTCGTTAAAAAATAAACCTACCAATGAGCATATGTTCCACTAGAGTTTAAGCTCGTTAAAAAATGAACACACCTTCAGTAAATAACCAGTGCGATCACATTATTATCAGCTTTTGAGCCTTGGTCGTGTTCTTACCATCACCTCCACTTTTTTTTTAGCCGATCATACGCCTCCATTTGATTGTTTACCCCTTTTGAGGAATAGTTGCGATGAGTGATCCCATTAGCCACCTTCTTTACACTGCTGTGATTGAAAAGTTCCAAAAATTACCTGGAACGAGCTGCTATCCGAAAACATCACTCGCTCAAAAAAAGAGTCTCCTTTAAGCTCTTTTCATCTGACTCGTAAAATATGAAAATATTGTCGAGAAAATGGCCTCTCCAGCTTGTTAAAGTGATTTGAAGTGCCATCCCTCCTCTAGATTTTAATCTTTTTGGACCTCAGGGATTATTACACAAAAAGATCGAGCGTTTGTCCTGTTCGGCTTGTTAAAACTATCGAAAAGTCATCCCTTTTGCATTGTTTTATACTTTTTCGGACTTAAGGGATTATATTACGAAAAAGGAATATTGGAGTTTCTTTCCGTCTCTTTTTAGACTCTCTAAAATTGAAAAGAACTAAGTTATCGTTGTTGTTAAACTCGTTAAAACAATAGTGACAAACTTGTCCATTCAAACAAGAACGAGTCTCACTGTTCCTAGGCTCGTTAAAACATAGTGACGGGTTTGCTCGAAGGGAAAATTATAGAACAAGCATATGTTATACTCCTCAAACTTGACAAAAATAAAGAGGTACTAGTCAGAAATGACTGGGGAAAACTGGGAAGAAAACTTGAAGAAACTTTATTGGTAGCAGGTCGCTCTTGAACATGACACTTTCACTCCATCACCATGATTGAGTCAGGTTGGGTTATTCCGTTCACCGGTCATATCACCATTGGTCCACCGTACCATCCACTTTTGGGGTTAACACTACCAATCCATTTTAGTGTCGCTGATATGTTCAAGAGAAGTCGCTCAGAGAATTCACCTACCCAGCTTGTGTCTCATCCGCTGCAATACCTTTACGCTTCATTCTTTCATGACCGCCACCCTGAACCTCATATCATCAGATCGTTTTCACCTCCACAAAATCATTTGCTTCGTTTTGTGTCGTAGATGTGGGATTCGTTAAGGCCCTCCTACTACGGGTCACTTCTTGTCGACATCAGCTCATTATCCAAGAAGTCGACCTAGGAACAACCCTTTCAGTACTTTGAAGCTTGCATGCCTCAATGGCAAGTTTCTCACTTCCAGTGACAGGTTTAAATTAATGGCCTTCGACCGTAATATTTTGCGTGGTGTTCGACATCGACTCATGTATTCGCACCACGTGAATTGTACTGCAGTACCTTGAGGGTCATCATCATCATCGATGATTCCTCTCGTGCCTGTTAACAGCTTAATCAATGGCTGGTAATCAGGCAATGTCTTTTCATGTTCGACATTAGAACATCTTTTCACATGGATGGAATTGTACTTTCGGGCAAAGATTGAACGCGTTTTGAAGACCCCGGATCTAGTTTCATCCATCCGAGCTGCGATATATTTAGGAAAATAAAGACATCAAATGTACATCATTGCTGCACAGATAATCATCCAAACTAAAGGATGATGACTCTACCAGAATCATCAATCTACCACACAAACAGTTGTTTGTCCTATGTACATGAAAATGAATTTATAAAGATGAGCATGGGAATGCCCGACTCAGCTAGATCATGAAAATATTATGAAGATAATGTATTGTATTGTATCTTATTACAGGTCACCTTCCAGTTCGAAAAACCTCGGATCCTCATTATAAAGAATTTCACCCGACATCAAAAGATTTACAACCTCATGCTTTAGGGGGCAACTGTTATCAACATATTTGGGCACTACAAACCCAATCATATATGTCCATAAACCAAGGGCTTCTAAGCCCGTAAAAGTGTTGTTTCATACCCTAAAGGAGCAAGGTCAACTGATTACATCATCTCCCAGAAGTTCTCCATGAAAAATTACTCAGAACTGGTCAAAGCAGGACCATACAAACTGCCCAGTGCTAAGGGTGCGATACATCTCACCTGCCACATGCAAAAAGTGTGATGCATACTGGAAATCCCTTCTGTAGGGTGTGATGAGCGAGAGTTGACAAATGGCACAAGAAGTTTGCTAGGTGGAGACCTTGAGAATCTTCTAGAAGCTGCACATTTGACACTTTCCTCTGAATTCGCCCAAGGATGAGTAAGAGATCATGAAATCTCCAAGTGGAACCAAGAACTATCAAAGAGATGACACTAATCAAAATCCCAGAAGCTGACTCACCCCCCTACAAACATCTATATATCGATCCCTCAACCCAGAGATCCAGGAGGTTGAAATTTTGTAATTTGCAAGGAAATGTTGTTGGTTTCTCTTTGAAGACATTGTTGGGTGATCTTGCTTTGTATGAGGTGAAGAGGGATTTCATGCTGGGAGGATGGCACTGGGTCAAAGTCTCAGACCAAGTGGTTGTAATTCTCTCTTCTACTACTTCTATCAATAAAGCTATTTGAGTTTTCCTCCATATTCTTGTGTATCTCTGAATATTGTGTTGATATATGAATTTGTATGGTCAATATATATCTGATCCTATATTGTTTACAGTGATAGATCTCTATTCTCTAACGGTATTATGCTGCTTTGACTCTACAGGTGCTCTTTGAAGCGGGACAAGTAAGGAAGGAGTGGCGAGATTCTGTCAAAGGGGAAAGGAAACAAGCAAGGAGCCAAGCGAAAGACTGAGATTGGCACTCTCTGCTTCTTTTTCATCTATCTCTCGTAAAGGAAAACACAAGTGACTTTAGTTTGTTTGTTTCTAAGATAGCTACCCATCTTAGTGGGACTAGCAGCTCTGAATAGACACTAGTTTTCCCGATAACACTTCTCTGGATGGTTCTACGTCAATGGATGCCTTCACTCTACCTCCTCTCTACTCCTCCATTTCTGGTTGCTCCACAACTTCTTAAGGCTCCTCCTTTGGAGCTAAAAGCTCCTGTTCTAGTGGGATTTGTAGCTCCCTCTCAAGAGAGCATCCAATTTCTTTTTCCTCATCAAAATTTACATCAATTCACACATCTATCATTCTAAGGGAAGGTAATTACACCTGATGATTGTGTGGAGTTTCAATGTAACCCACAAAACTCCCAAATTTGTTGTCATCTCAAGCTTCTTCCTCAAATCCTTAGAGACATGGCATTAAACAGAGGCTCCAAAATTTCTGAAGTGATACACATCCATCTTTCTCCTCGAGAAGGCCTCCTTTGGTGTAATCATACCAAGAATTTGATGAGGACTCTAGTTCTGAAAGTAGACTGTTGTGTTACATTCCTCTGTGCACAAATGCAGTGGCAGGCCTTGGTCATGTAGAATAGATCTCACAACTCCCATAATGCTCTGGTTCTTTCTCTCAACTACCCCATTTTGTTGTGGGCTTTGGGGTGCTGTTATATCTCTTTGAATGCCTCCTTTCGCACAAAAATCCTTGAAGTCATTCGAAACATAATCACCTCCATAATTCCTAAGAGCCTTCACCTTCTTGTTAGTCTCTTTATCAACTAGTTCCTTGAATTCTAAAAAAATCTAAGAATGTCTCAACGTTCTTTCGCATGAAGAAGATCCAAAAATTCCTTGAGAAGTCATTAATAAAAATAACAAAATACTTATGTTTGGTAGTGGAGGTTGTCAAGAAAGGTCCACGGACATCAAATTTGACTCTCTCTTAGATTGCATGTGCTTTGTTGTCTCAATCACAGAATGTGGATTTCACATACTTCCCCAAGGTTCAACCTTTGCATACACCACGCTGCTCAAGTGATCCTTTAGGGAGGCTAGTGGTTATTTGATGCATAATATTCAGGGAACCATGATGAAAATGGCCCAATCTCCTATGTCAGAGCTCACCAACATCACGACTTTGCACTTTCTCTACCTTAGTTCTTAATGTAGCACAATCTTCCACATCAACTTTGTATAGGTTCTTCACACAAACCTCGATCTGCTTCACCTCTCCAGTGGCTATGTGTCTCAGAAATGGTTTACCTTTTCTAAATATCACATCATAACAATAGTCTTCTAAAACTGCTATAGAGATAAAATTCTTCTTTAGGCCTGGAACAAACATGACATCTTTGAGGCGAAGAGGGGATCTAGACTCCCTCTTAAAGATTACGGTACCAATCATGGTAGAACTATACCTTACATAATTCCCGAGCTCAATATGCATCTGGAGATCTTTCTCCTCCAAGTCACTAAAAAAATATCTACAGCCTATCATGTGGAATGAGGCACCTGAGTCCAAGTACCACACACTCCCCATCACAAGGTTTACCATGCATGAGGTAAGGGTGAAGTCTAGCATGAACTCGGAAGCCAATACTTCACCTATTGATCCTCCTGATTTCTTCTTGCTAGAATTTTTGTGTGGACACTTTGTAGCATATTGCCCAAATTCATGAAAATTGAAGCATTCTATTTTGTACAAGTCTTTCTTCTTACCCCCTTTGTTCGATTATGGTTTGTTTTGAGACTTCTTCCCTTTGCCCTTCTTTCCCTTTCCAACCAATGCAATTTTTTCTTCATCCTCTTCTTTGGATGAAGTTCCATCCCAATTATTTCTCCTGAATCCTTCTTGAACCAAATCAGAAGAGCGAGGCTCACCAGGTCATATTCTGCAATAGTCACACTAACCCCTCGAAGCTCATCCAAAACTTGTGTAAATCTGGTGAGATATTGTGAAATAGTTTCATTCTTCTGCATCTTGATATTTCAAAGTTTGTCTTTGAGGCCAATTTTATATGACCACTACTATCCTCAAATAGCTCTATCAGTGCCTTCCAAATTATGAAAGGAGTTTCTTTCCCATGGATATTTGAGACAATTTGGTCTAACACTCCCTCCAGGATAATTCTCCTCTCTTTGTTATGTGCATCAACTGATCCTAGTCTTGTAATGTTTGTCTTGACATATTCTAGCAATATGTTGTCATCAAGCACCGCCTCCGTGTGATACTTCCACTCAATGAAATTCGAGTTTCCTTCCAAGACATACTCTAATCTCATCATGTTGAAGGTCATCTTCCCAACTCTGAAGAGAGCTCGCTACATTGAAGCTATAAATTCAAACATCCTGAGGAACAACTTCAAAATGCTTGTTCTAATGTGAATCCAACTCCGATACCATGTAGTAATATGGCGATAGAATTGTAAGTACTCAAGAAGTTTGATCTAAAATTAAGAGACACAATTCTACTCTACTCATCTGCAAAGTTTAATTCACAATTCCGACAAACATTTTCAAACTTGCAATAAGAAAAAAACCACAAATGCATACTATATTTCTAGGGGAACCCAACTGGGAAAAACCCCGCAAGCCTATTTGCAATAATCATATGAATATAGAATGTATTACAATTATTTTATCACTCTGAGCACAACCTGCAAGTTAATTACCTATCTCTCTACTCAATGAAAATCTCTAACCCAGACTTAGTCAATTTCTTCCTTTGCTTGAGCTCCTATTTCCTTGCGCAAATCCTAAGGAATTAAACCATATTTTTTAAGAATTTTCCTCCAATTGATTGCACAGTTCCCAAGGTTTGATCGTCTGACTGCATGCAACACCTGTACTCTCAAACTAATTTACAAATGTTTGTTACACTTCCTTGGAATCTCCACCACAGCTAGGGAACTCAAATTCTGTGCATGCACTAGCTATTTTGAGCTGATTAATCAGTTAACTGGATGATTATTGAGTTAGACTATTGTCCCACTACACAACTGACCTTCTAGTAGTTCTATCAAGAGTTAGAACTAGTTTAGCTGAATACAACTCAAAATAACTAACCTTGATTGCTACAAATTCGTAATCACACATGCTTAACTGAACTCCAAGCCCTCTAATTCGAAGTTACTGAGCTAACCTCCAAGTTGTATATTGATGTGGAAATTCGAATTTTCTCAATTTGACTAAGGAAAAATCAAATTGAGACTTTCTTGCTACACTTCTCAACATAAAGATATGCCATAGCATATGATATTTAATAACCTCAACATTTTTGTTGGAAGATATAGTTTTTGAATTTTCATAAGCAAGGGAAGCTTTATGGATCTTGTGAATAAATTTAGAATAAGCCTTAGAAGGTAGGAATAAAAAATTTGTAGAATCAATAGTTGAAGCTAGTTATGAGGGAGTTTTGTAGGAGTTTAGACTTTGTATAGGTTTAGCAAGGGTTATGGGGTTTGAAAGTAGAGGAAATGTACCTATAGTCTAATAAGTGAAAAGGAAGAGAAGGTGTGTGAAGCTATTTAACAATGTGTCAAATTGGTGTTAGGTGAGGACATATGATTGTTTAAATACTCCAATGCATGATAGTGATATAAAGTGTATCATTCTATACTTTTTCATCTATCGTGTATCGTTTATGTGGAAAAAATGGAGGAATTGGTTCATAGGGCCCATTTAGCGGAAATTCAGAGTATGTTTATTTGAGGTCTAGAAACTTCCAATGCCTATTTGAGGCATCAAATGAAACTTTCTAGGGTCATAATTTTGAAAGCATAGTTCCTAGCTCACTGATGTTTTCCTGCACATTGAAATATTTTCAAACAGTGTGAAAATCACCTCAATTGGAGTTTGTATGTGGAATTTATGCTCCACATAAATTTCCCTATCCTATTGACCACCATGGTACAAATTATGCCACATTAACCCCCATTACTCACACATGTGGGGCTAGTCATATGTGGACTTTTAAAAAGGTTCTAGAAGGTCCAATTCCTTAACACTAATGAAGAGGTGAGGCATTCAAAAATCCTAATCCTAACCTAGATGTTCATCAAGTTATGATAAACATTAGGCCACTAAGAAAGGAAGGGGTTCCATTCTTTTGGTATTATTGTTGTCCCATAGTTGAGCTAAGAATCTAGGAGTGGGATATTTAAACATAACATAGGAGGTAAAATATTTTGTAGCAACAATTCAGTCCACAATGTTCATGGAAACTCCATATTGAATGTTCGTTTCTTCGTACTTGCATTTGATAACTGTGAAAAAGAGAGTAGAGCATAGGCCTCACCTTCTAGCTAGATTTTCTTCCATATTTTGTTTCCCATGTCACATCGTGCATTTATAATTGTTGCAACTTGTGATTCAACTTAACAACATCAATCTGTAAGGAAACATCCATGGCACATAAATGCAAGGATCGAAATAACCACTACAACCATTAAACTATCAACAGTCACACTAAATATAGGTGTTAGTAGTTACATTTCTAATTGACTTCGAAAAACTATAAAAAGGAAGCTAGAAGATGAATCCACTAGCCATGAATGTGGTTACTAAAATCTTGGTGTAATTTGAATATTCCATGAACTTATATTAACTAATTCCAATATATTCAATATATATATTTTTTAAAATTTCCTTTATGATTCATGATTAATTATATAAAGGTTGAGTAAAATTTTATTAAATTCATTATAAATGGTTGTACTATCATTTCTAATACCAGCCTAGATCCATCTTAACTCCAGGTCTACCAAGCACCAAGAGGATCAAATCTCTTTGCATCTTGAGATATTTCTCCCCCTTTAAATAAGTTATATTCCAAATGAATACAATTGGTAATACCATGGGTTCTCATAAACCTAGAGCTCAAAAACCATCGGTAACTTGACCAAGTCAAGTTTACCTTAACTACTCAACAAAATTAATAAAAAATAATAATAATGTAGAATTTTTATTTTAACATGGGATTATTTTTATTTTATTTTGATGGAGCTAAAATATTTACATTACATTACATTAATCTTTTTATTTAATTTTAGTTTTTATGTATTTTCACTGATTCAAAATTTTTAAAGGACAACACATTACAACATCTCTTGCATACTCAGTTGGAGAGGGTCTCTCAGTGCAATAATGCATTTTTTTTATAATGACCAATGATTTGATAATATAATGTATTTTTTTTATAATGACCGATGACTTAATTATACGATTTTTCTTAAGGTTCACATTGAACATATTATGAATATAGAGCACAATTGTAGTGTATGTCTCAAATATATTATATGCTTCAAATATAACTATGGTAAACCATGGTCAATTATGGTCCAACGTTACATTGTGACAAAGATTTTCTCAATATGAAAATCAGCCATGGTCCAACATCAGATTGTGACAAAGATTGTCTCTATATGAAAATCAATCATGGTCAACCATATTCCAACATCACATTGTGGTAAAGATTGTCTCAATATGAAAATCAACCATGGTCAACCATGCTTTTTTCAAGGTTTTTAATATTTATCTTAGGGTTTATATACCGTGGGTTTATAATATTAATCCCTTGGGTTTAATATTATTCCCTTGGGGTTACAATCCCTTGGGGTTTTACAAATAATACCTTGGATTTATAATATCAATCCCTTGGGTTTATTAATATAAGGGTTCTTATTCCTAGGGTATAATATGATTCATATTGTTTAATCATGGTCAACCATGGTCCAATGTTGCATTGTGACAAAGATTGTCTAAATATGAAAATCAATCATGGTCAACCATGGTCCAATGTCACATTGTGAAAAATATTGTATCAATATGAAAATAAACCATGGTCAACCATGTTTACTTTACCATTTATAATATATATCATAGGGTTTATATACATTGGTTTATAATATTTATCTTAGGGTTTGTCGTAGGACTTTATCAATATGAAAATAAATCATGGTCGACCATGGTGAATCATGGTCAACCATGATCAACCATGTTCAAGCATGGTCAATCATCGTCAACATTGGTCAAATATGGTTGATCATTGTCAATTATGGTCAATCAAGGTTAACCATGGTCAAGAATGGTCCAACGTGACATTGTGATGTTGCACTATTGGTCAATCATGGAAAATCATAGTCAACCATGGTCAACTATGGTCCGTTGTTGCATTCTGAGAAATATTGTCCTAATATGAATATCAACAATGGTCAACCATGGTCGAACATGGTCAAATGATGCATTGTGACAAAGATTTTCTCAATATGAAAATCAACCATGGTCAACCATTATCAAGCATGTTTATATTAGGGTTTATAATATTTATCTTAGGATTTATATTACTTGGGTTTTTAATATTAATCCCTTGGGTTTAATATTATTCCCTTGTATTTATAATCCCTTGGGTTTAATATTATTCCCTTGGATTTTTCCCTTGGGGTTTCAGTATTAATCCCTCGGGTTTGTAATATCAATCCCTTGGGTTTATTAATCTAAGGGTTCATATTCCTAGGGTATAATATTGTTCATGGGGTCTATAATATTAATCCTAGGGTTTAATATAAATCCCTTGGTTTTATAATCATGGTCAACCATGGTCTAACGTCACATTGTGACAAATACTGTCTCAATATGAAAGTCAACCATTGTCATCCATTGTTAATGATCTAAAAATGAGATCTTAGACTAATATTAAGGTATTACAGACTCATGTGCATGGACTTTCCTATATTACTTAGTGCAAAGGATAGATAAGATTGTGAATAATATAGACAATGAAGCAAATAAAGATACATAATAGACAAACACACATAACACAACAAGTTTAATATGAAGTTCACCCAAAACTCTTGGGCTATGTCTCCTGTTCCAACCTTCAGTGGTGACCTCTCTATTATGTCTTCAAGAGCAGAGTTTTACAAAAGTGAGCTCAATTTGAGTCTCAACACAACAGATACAAAACAACAGCAGTTTACTTGAATCCCTCAAGTCTCTCTGAGTACACAGACTCTCCCTCTCGCTCTCTATCTCTATTTTCTCTCTGTCTCAGCATTTCTTGCTTTTGCCTTTGTCATTCAGTGGCTTCTAAGCCAATCACCATTGTCTGATCGTTTCCTCTTTTGGGCTCTCTGGCTCCTGGCCTCTGTCCGCTCAAATCCCCTATGAGCATTAAGTAATCATTGATAAATGTCGTCAGGGATGGTGGCCACCTGTTTTGCAACAGAAGGGAACATTGGCACCTTTGGAATCCCCAAATTAGTCGTTCTCTATTTACACAGAGAAATACACAAAAATACATAAAAATCCACATAAACACCTTTTATCGAATCTGAATTATTATCAATTCCGCCCTATAATATTTTCGGATCCATCTTCGGGCGCTATCGCAAGTGGTCATTTATCCAATGGCTGCTATTGATTTCAGGTGGCTTATGCGCTCAGAGGTTACCCACTCGAAAAGGTGATTTTCTCTCTCTGGCACCTAGACAGTACCACTTACTGCAAATCCCGGCCAATACCACTTACCGCCTATGGCCTGCCCGAAATCCCGCTCGTTATGGAACTAAAAATATATCATTGCATGTATAAACCCTTTCGAGTCCGTTTTATCGCTCCATTCGCATTTCCTTTGTTTTTCATTTATTTAACGAAAATGTGATTTTACATAGAAAAATCCCTTTTTCCAGAACTCAAATTATATTAAATTTCATTCATAACCCCGTTGGGTCCAACTATCGCAAATCACAAGTATATCGGCCCCACTCCTTTGTATTTTCTCTTATGCGATATATCGCAATCGCATATCGCATAGTCCCCGGGTCGTTGGTAAGCGCTCCTTTGTATTCTGCCGATGCGATATTGCGAGTTAACCTGGGCCTTCGATCTACGCGCTTGATCGACAGTCCTCGTTGACTTGCACTGATCGCTATCGCAACTATCATATGACTGCCTCCGATAACCTTTGCTTTCCACTGCCAATTGCGATATGCCAATCGGATCTGGGTCGTTGATCAGTCAAATCCGACGGCTCCTGTGCATCATTGTTCAAGCCTTCGATAGCTCTGTTTTTCACTATTTCGTCATGTTTTTCAGGCCCAATAGTGTAATATGCAATTTTTAAAAGTTCATCCTTTGCGATTGTTTTTTATTTTTGAAGACTTAGACAGTATTTTGGATCCATTTTGGATCACGCCTTCCCACTGAAAAAGATTTTGGACCACCAAAAGTTGGTTTTTAAGCATCGATCAAGTGAGGATACAGCTTCCTCACTTGTCCAATCTCTATCCATCTTGCACTGCTTGGTTTTGAACCTTTGAGTCCGATTCTCAGGTACTCAACATCCCCTTTGCGCGTAGTTCTCACCTTCCTGTCCAGAACTATGTCTTCCTACAACTCATTGAGATATTCAGGCAACAGATCATCAACAGAAGGTAACTGACTTTGCTCTTCGGGATCTTTAATCAATGAAGGTTCATATAGTCTCAAGTTCTCTACATTAATGTCTGAATAGATATGCATATAGGCTAGAAAATCAAGGCGAAAAGCATTTTCCCCAATTTTCTCAAGTATCTTGAAAGGCCCATACCTTATTGGTTTTAGCTTCTTACCTTCACCTTGCATTCTGTCTTTGTTGATGTACAGCCAGACTTGATCACCAACTTGGAAGCTATGCTCAATTCGATGCTTGTCATGCCTTTCCTTGTACTTGGCCTATCTTCTTTCCAGTTTTTCTTGTACTGCCTGGTGAATTTCTTGGATCTGTTCAATGAACTTGGTTTCTTTGTCCACATCACTGTGTCCATCAACTGCTATGCCATTACTAAAGACAAAATCTAAGGGAGACTTTGATGTAAAAACAAAACAAGTCTCAAAATGAGATCTCTGAGTAGAAGAGTGCTTGGCACGGTTGTAAGCATGTTGCACATAACACAAATGTTCATCCCAAAGCTTGGGATGCTTGCTGTAATAGCCTATGAGCAACTGGATCACTGTCCTATTGACCACCTATGTTTGACCATCTATTTGTGGATGAAATGTTGTGCTCTTCTACAATCTGGCGTTCATCAACTCCCATAGACTTGACCAAAACTTCCCAACAAATCGGGAATCTCGATCAGATACAATAGAAGTGGGTAACCCAAAATGAACCCATACATGCTGAAAGAACAACTTCACTGTTTGTTCAGTTGTAATCTACTTGTTACAAGGTATTAAAATACACATTTTGTTGAACCTATCCACAATAACATATAAATAATCATGACCTTTTCTAGATTTTGGCAATCCCCCAACAAAGTCCATGGAAACACTTTCCCAAGGATGAGAAGGAACTGGAAGTGGAGTGTACAAGCCCAATTTTATATTATTGGGCTTGCTTGTAGCACACATGGTACACCCTTTAATATATCTAGAAATTGTTTCATGCATTCTTGGCCAATAACATAACCTTTGTAATTGTGCAACTGTTTTACTTACACCAAAATGTCCTGATATTAGAGAATTATGTGATTCTCGGATTATGTTAACTCTTTCCGTTTGTGGAATGCATAACTTTCCCAAATGATATAAGAGTTGGTCCTTAATATGATAGTCCAATTCTTCTACTTCTTTGCCATGAATTAAAGTTTCATATACATCTTTAAAATCTACATCTTGAGCATATTGTTCAATGTAGCTTTCATGCAATACTGAGTTATGCTTAAGTATAGTATATTCATTTATGATTGGTCTTGATAGCATATCTACAACCTTATTGTGTATGTCCTTCTTATATTTGATGATAAGATGAAAACCCATCCACCTATGGTGTCTTGATTGCTGCAATTTAGTTTGTTAGTGTAAATATTGAAGTGGTTGACGATCTGTATGTATAATTGTTTCTTTGCCCATTAGGTAATGTTTCCACTTTTTCACACCCTGTACTAATGCATACAATTCTTTATCATATGTGAGATAATTAACTACTGCAGAAGTAAATGTCTCAGAAGGATAACATATGGGTTTACTGTGTTGCATCAACACTGCTCCCATGGCATAGTCACTGGCATCTGTTTCAATCTCAAATGGTCATTGAAGATCTGATAGTGCTAGTACTAGTGTTGTACTAATTTTTTCTTTTAAGGTGTCGAAGGCTTTCTGTTATTTGCCTCCCCACTAAAACACCTTGTTCAATCCTGTTAAAGCATGTAAGGGAGCTACAATCAAGGAAAGGTTAGTAATAAACTTTCTCCAATATTATGCTACTCCTAGGAAACTCCTAACTTCTGTAGTAGATTTGGGTTTAGGCCAGTTCACAATGAATTCGACCTTAGAGGGATCTATCTTCAATTCACCACCCCCTACAATATGACCCAAATAATTTAAAGATGTTTTGCCAAATTCACATTTTGATAACTTCACATAGAGATTTTCTCTTTTCAAAACATCGAAAGTCTACTTTACATGCTTCAAATGCTCTTCCCATGTTTTACTGAAAACAAGAATGTCATCTAAATATAAAATTACAAAATCATCAATAAAAGGTCTGAGTACATCTTTCATAACTCTAATGAAAGTGGCAGAAGCATTAGTTAAGACAAAAGGCATAACCAACAATTCATACAGCTCTTGCTTTGTTTTGAAAGCAGTCTTCCATGCATCTTGTTCTGCAACGCTGACCTGATGATAGCCACTACGCAAGTCCAACTTGGAAAAGTAAAAAGCTTCTTTCAGCTGATCTAATAGATCATCAATGCGAGGAAGAGGATAACGATTCTTGATCGTTATTTTATTCAGTGCTCTGTAATCAATGCACATCCTCCATGAACCATCTTTCTTTCTCACCAACACGATTGGAGATCCACATGGTGATGTGCTTGGTCTTATGAACCCTTTATCGAGCAGCTCCTGTACCTGCTTCTTGATCTCTGCATTCTCTAAAGCGGATAACCTGTACATTCTGATGTTAGGCAATGGAGCATCTTGCTGCAAATGAATATCATGTACTATTTCCCTTTTGGGTGGCAAACCTTTAGGTTCTTGAAATAGGATATCATATTCTGAAACAAATTTAACTAAATCAGCTTTCTGTTTAGCATCGCAGCCTTCAAATACATTGGTCTTATTAGGGTTCTTTTCCTTTACAACCATTAGTAAAAATTGCTTGCATGAATTTACAATTCTTTTCATCTGACCTGAATTTATGAGAGAATAGTTATGTTTGAGTTGATGAACTCTTACAATATATTCTATTCCATCTTTTGTGAGTTGATACTTATTTTCAATTCTATAGAAAATGGCTTTTATATCATACAAGTAAGCACTTCCTAAAACAATACCACATATATCCAAGGGAACTATATCTAACTCAACCTCATCTACAAAAGTTGACCCAATAGCAAACCTAAGTTTACATTTTCTGGTCACTTGCAGCTTTGCTTTATCACATACCCAACCTAATGGATATGGCTTCTTGTGAGGTTTTGTTAGTAAGCCCAGCTTCTTTACAATTGTTTCAGAAATCAAGTTTACTTGTGAACCACTATCAAATAAAGTATCAATCTTTTGGTGCTTGGAAACGACTCTAATATTAAAAAGCTCATGTCTTTTCCTCTCATTATCTTCATTATCAATAGATTGTGCATAATTACTTGTAGATTCTTCAGAATTTTTACTTTTTATACCTATGGTTGTGACTTTTTTTTCATCACCTGAGTGTGAGCCCAAGTCTTTCTGAATAGCAGCAACGGTCTTCTTCTTACCACTGAACTTCTTAGGTTTTAGCTCCAGATGCAAAGACCAGCTGTGATCATCATCGTGTCCATCCATCTTGCAGTGAGTGCATGAGGGTTTTTCTTTCTGTATAGCGTTTGCCTTCCTCTCCTTCCATTTCTGCTTCTTTTTTTCCTTGTTTTGCTTGCAGATGGTTTTGATGATCCCCCAATCTCTAGGTTCACATTCTTGCCTCTAGCCTCTAGATGTGTAGCCTAAACTGATAAATCATCTAGGCTAGTGGGGTTAAGCATGAGAATGGTGTGCCTCAAATATCTATGCAGACCACCTATATACTTCAGCAAAGTTTCAGGTGAGTCTAGAGAAATGCCTTGAGTTAAAGCTCTTTTTCTAAATTCCTAGGTATAGATTTATACACTTTGGCCCTTTAATTGGCGAACAGTTTGCCAACTCATCATTGCCTGCTGCATATAAGCTAGTGGATAGAATTGTTTTTTAATGGTAGAAACAAATTCATTCCATGTAGAAAGAATTTTACCATGTCTCTTCAGATCAGCTTGTGTCTTGTCTTCCCACCACACTAGTGCAGTTCCCCAAGGTGAAGGCTAGCCAGCTGAATCTTTCTCCTCTCTAAATCAATGTTTTTCACCCTACAATATACATCAATCTGTCTAATCCAGTTATCTAGCTTTTCTACATTTAATTATCCATCATAAAGTGGCAATCAAATTTCAGATCTAATTTAATCACATATGTTTTCTTCTTTTTCTTTTCACGGCTAGGAGATGAGGATGATGGAGGTGATGGTGGAGGAGATGATGGAGGAAGCTTTTCCCCTTTCCCTTTGCCCTCTGGGGCATCTAGAGAAGGTTCTTTTGCTCCTTTGTCTTGTTTGGAGGTTGAAGTACTTTCACCTCGACCTTTCTTAAATTCTCGATACATCTCTTCCACCATGGCTCTCATGGTCATGAAACTATCCATGAACTGAGATTCTAATTCCAATGGGGTTTGTTCTACCATTCTCCTCCTAGGATAGACTCTTCCAATTTCTAGATTTGCCTCAACAAGTTCTCCTTCTCCTAGTTTGAGCTTTGACCTAGTTAGCATTCAACAATCCAGCACAAGCTTGTCTAACCATAGGAAACATAAAACTCTGATACCACTTGATCTGAAAATGAGATCTTAGACTAATAATAAGGTATTATAGACTCATGTGCATGGATTTACCTATATTACTTAGTGCAACAAATCGATAAGATTGCGAATAATATAGACAATGAAGCAGTTGAAGATACATAATAGACAAACACACGTAACACGGCAAGTTTAATATGGAGTTCACCCAAAACTCTTTGGCTACGTCTCCTGGTCCAGCCTTCAGTGATGACCTCTCTATTATGTCTTCAAGAGCAGATTTTTACAAAAGTGAGCTCAATTTGAGTCTCAACACAACATATACAAAACAGCAGGAGTTTACTTAAATCCCTCAAGTCTCTCTGAGTACACAAACTCTCCCTCTCCCTCTCACTCTCTGTCTCTGTTTTCTCTCTGTCTCAGCATTGCTTGCTTCTGTCTTTGTCATTTAGTGGCTTTTAAGCCAATCGGCGGTGTCTGTTCATTTCCTCTTTTGGGCTCTCTGGCTCCTGGCCTATGTCAGCTCAAATCCCCTCTGAGCGTTAAGCAATCATTTCTAAATGTCTTCAGGGATGGTGGCCACCTGTTCTACAACGGAAGGGACCATCAGCACTTTTGAAATCCCCAAATTAGTCATTCTCTATTTACACAGAGAAATACATAAAAACACGTAAAAAACTGCCCAAACGTCTTTTATCGGATCTAAAATATTATCAATTCCACCCTATAATCCTTTCGGATCCATCTTCGAGCGCTTTTGCAAGTGGTCGTTGATCCAACAGTTGCTATTGATTTTGGGTGGCTTATGCGCCCAGAGGTTACCCACTCAAAAAGGTGGTTTTCTCTCTGGCGCCTAGCCATGTGTCAGCCAATGTATGGGCTTGGGCGGAGCCCGGCCAATACAACTTACCGCCTATGGCCTGCCTGAAATCTCACTCATTACAGAACTCAAAATATATCGTTGCATGTATAAACCCTTTAGGGTCCGTTTTATCACCCCATTTGCATTTCCTTTGTTTTTCATTTATTTAACGAAAATGAAATTTTACATAGAAAAAGCCCTTTTTCCAAAACTCAAATTATATTAAATTTCATTCATAACCTTGTTGGGTTCGGCTATCACAAGTCACAAGTATATCGGCCCCGCTCCTTTGTATTGCTTCGATGCAATAATGCAATGCGATATATCGCAATCGCATATCGCATAGTCCCTGGGCCGTTGGTAAGCGCTCCTTTGTATTCTTGTTATAGACATTTTTGTGCCTTACAGCTCTAAGCATGAAATGTCCATAAACCAAGGGATCCTAAGTCCCTAAAAGTGTTGTTCCGGCCCCTAAAGGAACAAGGTCAACAAATTACAGCTTCTCCCAGAAGTTATCCACCAGAAACTGCTCAGAATCAGTCAAATCAGGATCATTTCAGCTGCTCCACTAGCTATCTGCGTTGCATAGCACCCAAGTACACTAGCTAGGTGCGTGGCAACGCACCTAAATGCACTACCAGGGTGCGTTGAGCGGGAAATGACAAATGGTAGTGTCATTCCGCGAGGTGGACAGACAATGGAAGCTTCCAAATCTTCCCCAATGACACTTGCTTCACTGAGTTCGACCAAGGATGAGTAAGAGGCTCTCAGTCTCCAAGTGGAAGCAAGAAATGACAGAGAGAAGCCACTAGTCAGATCATAAGCTGACTCATCCTCTTTGCACACATCTATATATGGATCCCTCATCCCAGAGATCCAGAGGCTGGAATTTTGTACATTGCAGAGAATTGCTATTGGTTTTGAGATAGATATCAGAGTATTGGGTGATTTATGCTTTGTTGGAGGTGAAGATGGGATTCCTTTGCTGGGAGGTTGATGCTGGATCAGGAATCATCGGTTGTAACTCCTCCTGGACCTTCTTGTTATATCAATAAACTATTTGAGTTTCTCCTACATGCTTGTGTATCATTGATGTTTGTTATATTTGCATGTTTAGCTTAAATCTGATCCTAAGCTATTTATGAATATAAATCCATGTCTTTGTGTAGTTTTCTTCTTCTGTGATCTTACAGGAACTTGGTGAAGCTGGGCAAGTAAGGGAGCAGGTAGCTGGAAGCTGTCAAAGAGGAGAGAGATTGGATCAAAAGGACTAGCGCAAGACACAGGTTGGTTCATCCTATTCCTCTTCGTTTATAGTTCATAAAGAAGAATACGAAAGTAGTTTTCCTTGTTTGTTTCTAAGGTCACTGTCACACCTTAGTGGGATAGGGTCGTTTTGAGTAGACACTTTTCCCTTTAACAAAATGGCGACTCCGCTGGGGATCGTGTCTAGTTAGTTTGTTTGTGTTTCTCTTGTTGTTTGCTTCATAAACATAGAAGTAGCAATCGAACTGCATTTGCCATTAACAAATGCAAAGTAGACATCTGCTACTTCAATCCATTCACTGGATCTATTTATGATTTGAACAGCTGATTCACAAATGATCTGATTGCCCTTTGTGATATCTCTTAGACCTCCTTTAAATCTACCCTCTGATTGTGCATTACTGATTGCTTTTACTCGGCCAAAAACCATAGATTAAACTGCAAACCGTGACCCAGAACCCGGATAGAATTCTCGTTTCTGCCCCAGCGCAGGCTTTGTGAAGAGATTCTGCATTTCAACGCAGTTCCCGAGAGGGCTACCTACGCTGCAATCCAGTTTCTCTGTGTAACAGGTGCGCTGATCAGCCTAGCCTTGTGCAGCTGAGGTTCTTTGCTTCATTTTTTCAGTTTGGTCTCTGATATTTGCAGCCTGTGATCAGTGTATGTGTTTGTTTAAAAACCCCTTTTCTTTGCCTTAATTCCGCCTCCTTTGTACAAAAAGACTGTAGATGTTCTTTGTGTGTTTGTTACATCATTTACAGTTTTCCATTGAAAAGTAGAATAGTCATACTGTCATCCTTTGATTTAGATCTGTCGTAAGTGTTGATTTTGATCTTAGGAGAAAGTTTATTTGCTGTTGACAGTCGATTATGCTTTTACTTTTGCCTTTGGTTTGAATTTATGACTTTCTAGTGTCGAAAGGAGTATTTATTTCAAAATCATAAAGTGTCGTAATCATCTCTACCTTTTGATTTCGAAAAGAAGCTTGTTTGTGTTTGTCACTTGAAAGCAAATTCAGATTTGTACATCAAATTTCTTTTTAGGCATCAATTTTAAGAAAGTGAAAACAAATACATGCATATGTGCATTTGCATATTGACAGTCTGTTTGGCTTGATTTAGGAAAAGTGCATTTACAGTGTGCTCTTTGCTCTTTGAGAAAAGATTGTGTCTTGCTTTTCCCTTTGTAGCTAGGATTTTCATTGCTGAAAAGAGATAAAAGTTTTCTTATCATCTTTGGATTGCATTTTAGGAATTACATCTACATCTCGTGGTGATCCCAAAAGGAAAACTTCATAAGAAAGATCAACTTAAAATAAATTGAATGAATCTAACAACGCTTTGGAACTTAACGCACAACATTTAGAGGTCTAGGCTAGAGACATATTCCGGCGTCGTAAAGCCTGGTAACTGTTGTCCTCACTAATGGTTGGGTGATTCCTCCACTTTGAGACGATAAGTGCCAGTACGGACTTGTGCTCCCACGTACCGTCAAGTATATATTGGGAGACCCCTATAGGCTTAAAACCTTTTATCCATAGGAAGCTGTGTCGGCCGCCCTGCTGATCGTAGTGCACCGAACACAGCATTCGGGAAGATTGATTGCCGTACCGTAAAAAGTATTCTGCAGTTTTGCGATTGGTTTGGTACTCCCTCTACCTAGATCTCCAGAGCAGTCCCTTTCGTTCCTTTTCAGACTCCTTAACGGAAAAGGTCCATCTGAACACTTGTCACTTCAGGCTCATTAAAAATCGAAGGAGACTAGAGTCATATTTTGTTTTTTCTCGACTCTTTAAAATTGAAAAAACAAGTTGTGTCAAAGCGTCTAAAAATTTATTTTAAACGGAATATTCATACCCTTTTCCTACGTTGATCTTAGGTTGAGAAAATGGAGTCTACCAACCAAGGAATTCCCCTTGGTGGAAATCCTAGTCCCTTCTCCTCTTAGGGAGATGTTGGTGCACCCCATATGGCTACATTGTCACTTCCAGGACTGACAATTGGCTTTCCAGTATGGCTCTTCTCAACCAATGTCGTTCAGAACACCACTATTTCTGAACAATCGAATCAGCAATTAGACGAGTCTAGAGTTGCCCACCAACCTTCTACTTCCTCTAATTCTTCCTCTCCTCCTTCCTCTTCGCTTGATGGGGCTGGCAAAGCCAAAAGTCAAGTTCCTAAGGAGAAGAAGGAGAAGAAGAAGAAAGAGAAGAAGAAAAAGGAGCCAAAGGCGAATGGGGGAAAACGAGTGTCGTCTAACGAAAATCCACACACAGCACCGACCAGGCCTAAATCGCCATGTGTCATTTGCAAAGGAGACCACTTTCACAGAGATTGTCCTTGCATCCCTTGGATACTAAGGGACTGGTCTCCTCGTTTGCACAATCCGGTGTCATCAACCTCTGATGATCATGTTGAAAGCACACCGTCAACTAGCGAAAGTGAAGCCCCAAGACAAAAAGGGAAAGCTAGATTTCCTTGTAAACTGTGCAAAGGCAATCATGTCGTCCACCGTTGTCCCTTCTTAGATGAAGCGAAAAGAGTTTTGGATGATCGTCTGGTTTCACCGTTACGACTTCCTCCTGGATATAAAAAACTCTTGCCGAGTCCGTCGCTAGTTGAGAATCCAGATGGCCCGCTCAAGTGGTCGGCTGAAGCACCTATCATCAAAGATAAACCATCTGAATCCATACCAGACGAAAGTCAAAAGGTCGAGGCGGCAGTTGACCCGGTCTTGCCTTCAGAGGTTTTATCTTCGGATGATACAGTCACTGAAGAGAACAAGGATGACACCGTCCAAGTTCTCTTCATCAACATAGACTCTGACGAACATGGGGGCAATCTACCCATTCCCTTACCGCAGGAGGGAAGTTCGTCAGAGCCATACCCGGCCGTCTACTCAGTCCCACCTCCAAGCAACCTAGTTGTCTCCTTCGATTGGAATCAACTAGGCAGACCCCGTTTACCAGCAAGCATACCATTTCGAATTATCGTTCAAATATATAGAATGGTCATGGCTGGTACCATCATAGATGAGGGGGCTTCTGTGAGTATCCTTTCCTCTATTGCTTGGAAAGCGCTTGGTTCGCCATCGCTGTTGCCTGAGATGAGAAATCTGACAAGCTTTGACAAAGGAACCAGTCGACCTTTAGGGATCCTTCCCGATGTGCCCATAACATTGAGAGGGAAGACAGTTCGCATGAACGTAATGGTAGTTCAAGGACCCTTGGATTATAATCTACTCCTTGGACGAGACTATATTTATGGCATGGGAGCCATCGTCTCCTCACTCTTTAGAGTAATGTGTTTTCCGCACGAAGGAAGAGTGGTCAAGCTCGTGGACCAGCTTTCATTTCCCAGATCACGCATAGCAAATAGTCATATACCATCCCTAAATGGTCTCTTCACGCAAGAAATGTCTCAATTCCCAGTCCGTCCTCCCGATGAGTGCGAGTAATTCGGAGGGATATGACTGAAACCCAGGGGGCATGCATCCTGGTCTGCTTCGGCAGGAAAACTTCGGGTATAGGGTAGGTTTCCGTGGGAGAATATGACTAGTCTGTACCCCGTCCGTCGGTGGAAGAGGGGTTATTCTAGAATAAGATTCTCTTGTCAAAGTTATGTGAGTTGGCGGGCATCGTCACTCACCTTTGTTTATTTCGAGCAACATCGCCGAAGAAGTGTTTTGTTTACGCAGTAAATAGAACAATCTTTGGGTAACCTGTAAGAGGTAGGCCTCTCTCGGTAAAACAAATGTTTTGGCGGAAAGAAGTAGAGGTAACCTTGAAACTCTGTTTTATACCTGGGGGCATGCAAACCTTTTGGAGTGCAAGCGAAGAGCAACTATTTATTTTTTAAATTTTTAGGACCTCTAACCCTTTAAACTCGTAGGATTGGTCGTTTCCTAACTTGCATAAAGAAAGGATGTGAGGCAACACTCGAAAGCTTGCCGTTCTTATATGAGACATTCTTATCATATGACTGATCGAGCAGTTTTAGCACATAGTTCAAGCTCGTTAAAAAATAAACATAAGACATGAGCAAATGTTTCCACCCGCGTTTAATCTCGTTAAAAAATGAACTATTCCCCGGTAAATAACCACCGTGAATGAAGCATTTCAGCCATTAAAGCCTTGGTCATGTTTGCACCGTCACCTCCACTTTTCATTGGCCGATCATTCACCTCCATTTGATTGTTTACCCATTTTGAGGAACAGCTGCGAAGAGTGATTTCACTAGCCATCCTTGTGACACTGCCGTGATTGGAAAATTCCAACCCTTACCTGGAATCAGCTACTACCCATTTTATCACTCGTTCCTCAAAAGACGAGTCTTCTTTAAGCTCTTTTCAACTGACTCGTAAAATATGAAAAGATTGCCGAGTTTTGGCCTTCCAGCTCGTTAAAGCGACAGGAAGTGCTATCCCTCCTCTACATTTTAATCTTTTTGGACCTGAGGGATTATTGCACAAAAAGATTGAGCGCTTGTTTTGTTCGGCTCGTTAAAACTATCGAAAATTCATCCCTTCTGTATTGTTTTATACTTTTTCGGACTTAAGGGATTAGATGACGAAAAAGGAATTTTGCAGTTACCTTTACGTACCTTTTCAGAATCTCTAAAAATGAAAAGGACCGAGTTATCTTTGTCGTTAAACTCATTAAAAAGATTAATAGCGACAAACTTGTCTTTAGACAAGAACGAGTTTCACTATCGCTAGGCTCGTTAAAACATAGCGATGGGTTTGCCCGAAGGGAAAATTATAGAACAAGCATATGTTATCCTCCTCAAGCTTGACAAAAATAAAGAGGTACTGGTCAGCAATGACTGGGGAAAATTGGGAAGAAACTCAAAGAATCCTTATTGGTAGCAAGTCGCTCTTGAACATGACACTTCCACTCGTGCCTGAGTCGGGTTGGGTTGTTTCATTCACCGGTCACATCACCATGGTCACGCCATACCATCCACATTTGGGGTAAATGCTACCAATCCATCACATAAGTGTCGCCGACATGTTCAAGAGAAGTCATCCAGAGAAGTCACTCGTGTCCCATCCACTACCATACATTATACTTCATTCTTTCATGACCGCCATCCTGAACCGTATATCATCAGATCATTTTCACCTCCATCAAAATCATTTGCTCCATTCCATGTCATTGATGTGGGATTCATTAAGGCCCTCCTTTGACGGATCGCTTCTTGTCGACACCAGCTCATTATCCAAGAAGTTGATCTAGGAACACCCCATTCAGTACTTTGAAGCTTGCATGCCTCAATGGCAAGTTTCTCACTTCCGGCGACAGGTATACATCAATGACCTTCGACCGAAAGATTTTGCGTGGTGTTCGACGCCAAGTCCTTTATTCACACCACGTGAATTGTACTGCAGTACCTTGAGGGTCATCATCATTATCGGTGATTCCTCTCACGCTTGTTAACAGTTTACATCATTGACTGGTAATCAAGCGATGTTTTTCCATGTTCGACTTCAAAACATTTCTCACATGGATCGACTTTTTACTTCGAGTGAAGATCGGACAAGATTGAAGACCCCGGATCTAGTTTCATCCATCTGGGCTGCGATATATATTCAGGAGAATAAAGACATTGAAATGTATAGCATTGCAGCACAGATAATCATCCTACCAAAAGGATGATGGCTCTATCAGAATCATCAGTCTACCATCAGATGATTGTCTGTCCTATGTACATGAAAATGAATTTATAAAGCTGAGCATGGGAATGCCCGCCTCAGCTAGATCATGAAAACAGTATGAAGATAATGTATTGTATTGTATCTTATTACAGGTCTCCTCCCAGCATTGAAAGAACTTCGGATCCTCCTAATAAAGCATTTCACCCGATAAACGGCCTCATACTTTAGGGAGCAACTGTTATAGACATTTTTGTGCCTTACAGCTCTAAGCATGAAATGTCCATAAACCAAGGGATCCTAAGTCCCTAAAAGTGTTGTTCCAGCCCCTAAAGGAACAAGGTCAAAAAATTACAGCTTCTCCCAGAAGTTCTCCACCAGAAACTGCTCAGAATCAGTCAAATCAGGATCATTTCAGCTGCTCCACTAGCTAGTTGCGTTGCATAGCACCCAAGTACACTAGCTAGGTGCGTTGCAACGCACCTAAATGCACTACCAGGGTGCGTTGAGCGGGAAATGACAAATGGCAGTGTCATTCCGTGAGGTGGACAGACAATGGAAGCTTCCAGAATCTTCCCCAATGACACTTGCCTCACTGAGTTCGACCAAGGATGAGTAAGAGGCTCTCAGTCTCCAAGTGGAAGCAAGAACTGACAGAGAGAAGCCACTAGTCAAATCATAAGCTGACTCATCCTCTTTGCATACATCTATATATGGATCCCTCATCCCAAAGATCCAGAGGCTGGAATTTTGTACATTGCAGAGAATTGTTGTTGGTTTTGAGATAGATATCAGAGTATTGGGTGATTTATGCTTTGTTGGAGGTGAAGAGGAGATTCCTTTGCTGGGAGGTTGATGCTGGATCAGGAATCATCGGTTGTAACTCCTGCTGGACCTTCTTGTTATATCAATAAACTATTTGAGTTTCTCCTACATGCTTGTGTATCATTGATGTTTGTTATATTTGCATGTTTAGCTTAAATCTGATCCTAAGCTATTAATGAATATAAATCCATGTCTTTGTGTAGTTTTCTTCTTCTGTGATCTTACAGGAACTTGGTGAAGCTGGGAAAGTAAGGGAGCAGGTAGCTGGAAGCTGTCAAAGAGGAGAGAGATTGGATCAAAAGGACTAGCGCAAGACACAGGTTGGTTCATCCTATTCCTCTTCGTTTATAGTTCATAAAGAAGAATACGAAAGTAGTTTTCCTTGTTTGTTTCTAAGGTCACTGTCACACCTTAGTGGGATAGGGTCGTTCTGAGTAGACACTTTTCCCGTTAACAATTCTGCTAATACGATATCGCAAGTTAAGCTGGGCCATCGATCTGCACACTTGATTGACGATCCTCATTGACTTGCGCTAATCGCTATCGCAATTGTCATATGGTCGCCTCCGATAACCTCCGCTTGCCACTGCCGATTGCGATATGTCGATCAGGCCCGATAGTGTAATCCGCCATTTTTAAGAGTTCATCCTTTGCGATTGTTTTTTATTTTTGAAGACTTAGAGGGTATTTGGATCCATTTTGGATCAGTTAACCATCATCAACCATGGTCAATCCTGGTCAGCCATGGTCCAATGTCACATTGTGACAATGACTGTCTCAATATGAAAATCAACCATGATCCAATGTCGCATTGTGTCAATGATTGTCTTGAAAATCAACCATGGTAAACCATGGTCCAACGTCACATTGATTTTCTCAATATGAAAATCAACCATGGTCCAACATCACATTGTGACAAATATTGTCTCAATATGGAAATTAGTCACAGTAAATTGTGGTCAACCATGGTCTAACATCGCGTTGTGACAAATATTGTCTCAATATGAAAGTCAACCATGGTCAACCATGTTTATTTTAGGGTTTTTAATATTTATCTTAGGGTCTATATACATTGGATTTATAATATTAATCCCTTGGGTTTATAATATCAATCCCTTAGATTTATAATCTAAGGGTTCTTATTCCTAGGGTATAATATTAATCCCAGGGTATATATATATATATATATATATATATATATATATATATATATATATATATATATATATATATATATATATATATATCTTGGGTTTATAATTCATTGGATTTATAATATAAATTACTTGGGTTTATAATATTAATAATTGCTTATCCCTGATGGGGGTGAGTATCGGGAATAACATAGTTGTCAGGCCTCATCAGGAGTGATAAATGGGTCATTGGGGAGGGTCGTATCTCCCAGTCACCTCCCCAAATATGGTGGAGGGAATGGCGTACAGGGACATTCAATCTGGTGTGTGTGAGTAATCAAGGTGCCTTGGGAAGGGGAAGTGTTGATGATTTGATAGGTGGGATGAGGGAGGAGTCGACAAATATTGTCTCAATATGAAAGTCAACCATGGTCAACCATGTTTATTTTAGGGTTTTTAATATTTATCTTAGTGTCTATATACATTGGATTTATAATATTAATCCCTTGGGTTTATAATATCAATCCCTTAGATTTATAATCTAAGGGTTCTTATTCCTAGGGTATAATATTAATCCCAGGGTTTAATATATATATATATATATATATATATATATATATATATATATATATATATATATATGTGTGTGTGTGTGTGTGTGTGTGTGTGTGTGTGTGTGTATCTTGGGTTTATAATTCATTGGATTTATAATATAAATTACTTGGCTCTATCAGAATCATGAATCATTGGATTTATAATATAAATTACTTGGGTTTATAATATTAATAATTGCTTATCCCTGATGGGGGTAAGTATCGGGAATAACATAGTTGTCAGGCCTCATCAGGAGTGATAAATGGGTCATTGGGGAGGGTCGTATCTCCCAGTCACCTCCCCATATATGGTGGAGGGAATGGCGTACAGGGACATTCAATCTGGTGTGTGTGAGTAATCAGGGTGCCTTGGGAAGGGGAAGTGTTGATGATTTGATAGGTGGGATGAGGGAGGAGTCGAGAATTCATTTTAGTGCTTAGGTCTGGTGGTGGAGCTATACCTGGTTTCGTGCTCGATGATGAAAGAAATGTTAGAGGCGTGACATAATTGGTTGTTTATAGATTTCCTTCGGGGAATTGTAGTTTGTTGCATATAAAAAAGTCCAAATATTGGTTTTACTCAGGCCTTGCAAGGAGAGACTGGGCTGGAAATTGTTGGGGTAAGGCAAATTCTATTTCTGGATTATCTAGGGAAAGGAACATCTTTGCAAAAGCTGAAAAATTGTGAGGGAGGTGATCAGGAGGCGCCAAGCTTCTGGAGAACTATCATCCTCTTGGTAGTCGGCTATGTACATTAGAGTGACTAGTGTGGCAGGGATAACAAAGGTGGTGCTAGAGACAACGGTCGAGTTGACTTCCTAGGATTCAAGCATGCGACACTAGTTCTCGGACGGACTAAGGAGTGGAGTGAAGATGCTTCTGACATGCATTGGAGCAGGCGAGGCTTTGGGAGGTCAGTCTAGTGGATGGGAGGGAATGAATTCAGGTTATTTGATTGGGTCGCACTCTCAGCTATAATGGGAACACTTGGACAATGGGAGATGTGCTCCATTCCTTGATGTGGGCAGAGGCCCTCGCATTGGCAACCATGGTGGATGGATGTGGGAGAAATACGGTGGACAGGGCTCCAAATGTTGTGTCTAGAGTGCATGGAGGTCGAGGTAGTGGAATTTGCAGAGGTTGGCATCCGACTGATCGAGGAGGAGACAGAGGTCGGGGATAGGTGAATCAGCGTGGTGGAAGTGGCAACACAAAGACATCCTGCATCAGCAGCGACTCTCAGATGCTTGGCTCTTAAAAGGGTCGTGGGCGTAGAGAGGTCAAGCTGTTAAAAGCGATAGCTGTGAAGAAGCCCTTGACCCACAGGGATTGCAAAATTTCTTCTTGGAAAATTTTTGTGGCCTAATTCAATCCTTGATGGACCGGGTAGATATGGCGGAGTGAATTAATTGGGAAAAGCATGAGGAGATGATGGCAACTCTAGAACGCATGCATTACTTCGAGTGCTAGGTCAAGGAGTGAGTGGTGGTAGTCTGGCGGGGACAAAACCATATAGCATAGAAAGTGGAAAATCTAGAGACCTAGATGGCACACTTCGAAAGGCACGTTTAGTGCAACTTTCGTCCTCCGCCTTCTCCACGAAATTATCTAGATAACCTAGCTTCTATCACCTCCTTTAGTATGTCCTTTGGTTTCCTTTATGTTTTATTTTTCTATTGGAGCCTATGTACCTCTCATTTGTGGACACTGTTACTAGCATCTTTTTTGTATTTTTTCCATCTTCTGCAGACTTTGGTCAAAAAACTTGGTCGAGGTGAGACCACATGTCTTTTTGAAGCATCAAATGCATATGTTTTTTCTGAATGAATAGAATGTTGACTTACAAAAAAATATATTAATAATCGCTTACATTTATAATATTAATCCTTTTGTGTTTAATATTATTTCCTGGGGTTTATAGTGCCTTGGATTTATAATATTAATAATTCTTTTGGTTAATATTATCAATATTTATTACATTATACATAATGTCAATAATATTATTATAATATAACAATAGTTATTACAAATTGCCAATATAATTGTTATAATTATTATCCTATTTGTAACATCCCTAATGAAAATTCCACTTAATAAAAGTTAATAAAGGAAAAAAAATAACCAAGGTTAATGGGACACTTATTCCAAGTTGAATGTTGAGCAAAACATCCTAGTGTGGGTGTTCATTATGTTTATTATGGCTAAGGCTTTGGAAAGGAAAAATGGCATTTTTGGCACATTTATTTATGAAATAATTAAAATTAGGAGACAAGGAAGGTGAAAGGTCACAAGTTGCATGTGAGGAGGAAATTGAAGGAAAATAATGGAAAATGAAGAAAATGGAGGCCTAATTGATAAAAAGGCTTATGAGGACCATTTTGAAACCTTTTGTCAGTTCATTTTTGGAGCTTTGTCATTATTCTCTGTCTCACACACTCATGGACACTTATAGTTTTCTTGGAGCACTTTGGCATTGGATCAAGAAAGGAAAAGAAGGAAAGAGGAAGCAAAGATAAAGCAAGGAAGAGAAGGATCAAGCAGCTACAATAGTATTCTTTTCAGGCATCGATTTTCATGTGTATTTGCTAGATTTGGCATGCACGATATTTCATGTGGCTCTTTTGTTGTTATTGAATGGGTTTTTCCAGTTTTCATAGTGTTTTTAGCCTAGCCTTTCCATTTCCGGATAGCCATAGTGTGATGGGGTTCTCATGTTTTGGTTGATATGAATTGCCGGATGGATTCGAAGTTAAGTGAGGTGGATCTCCGCATAATAGAGAACATGGCCTAGTGGCCCCTAGTTCAGTGGTTGATGGCCATTCACAATTTCGCACATGGACAGTACCAGCAATCAAAGAAGCCAAATACATAAGAAGAATCAACATGCAATTGAGAGCTAGGAATAGAGCTATGAGGAAACAAATTGAAGATTTGAAGACACAGCTAAGCCGGCTGCCTGCTAAATGAGTTTTTCACTTCAAGTAAGGTTTTGTTTCAAATTTTTGACAAATTTGCTTAATCTTATTTCTCTGAGGAAATATAAATCCCTGTTCAACATGTGGAAAGTCGAAGGAAGTTTTTGGCAATCAAATATTCGGTTGATAAAGATCTCGGGTCAAAGGCAAACTGCTGAAAATGATGATTTTAACGTAAATCAAACAGTTTGAATTATGAGCAGGAATTTTGAAAAAGGAAACGCCTAAAGGGAATGCAAGAGATCATCTGGAACTGTCAACAGTCAATCAGGGCAAGACATGTGGATACTTTAAAAGGTTGAATATTCAAATTCAATTTTAAATTTTTGTTATAAAGTCCCTTGATCACCGTTCAAGATATATCAAACGGTTTGCCTACAACAAACTTTTGCCTACACGCATGTTCATGGACAAAGCTTACAGCGCATCAAAAACATGGAAGTCTTCCACATTTTGGGTAATTAAAGGCTAAAGAACGTGCTTCTGTGCATTCGAAGATTTTGGAAAAAACTGAAGCCGAGAAGCAAGGGTAACCTCCTAATATTTCTGAGCAGTTAAAAAGTTTCAACATCCAAGGTCAACATGGGGCATTAAATACCCATCTCAGCCATCTCAGCCAAACTGAAAGAGGACCAGCTGTCAAAGAACGAGGAGAAGCCATCATGCATATAATATGGAGTTAGAGTCATAGTAGATTTAGAACTCTAAAAAAAGCTCCAGTCAGCACTTTATTGTATTTATTAGTTAGTTAAATAGTTGATAGGTGTCATTAGAGGTAGTTATCGAATTCCCCTCATGCTGGAGGAGGAATCTCGAACAGTTAGAATAAGAATTCTATATATAGCTGAAACAGCAATTTAATGAGGGTTGGAAAACTTTATGACAGAGCATTGTATTTGGCTTATGTAAAGACAGAGTTTCAGTAATATAATTTGGCTTTACTTCTCAGGATTCATGAAGGATTTCTATGTTCAAAATGTTTGATCTTGTCTTTTCCTTAATTTTTTACAGTTGTATAAATGTATAATCACTCAGAATTCAATGATTGTGCTCTGATTTCCTGTATGCATTTATAAACTGTGGTTCCATATGAGTTGTGTTCTGAATATTCAAATGCTGAATGCCCTGACTTCTATGTAAAGTCAAGATCATTGTTTATTAAGATGTTGTTGACTCCATAGGCCCAATGGAAACTTGTTTAATGTTTTTCCAACATCCATATTTGTCTCAGTTATTTCACAAAGAGTTAGCCATCTTATCTTAATCAAAATCATTAACCCATCCAGAGAGAGCCCTCTCAGGTTGAGGAGGCTAAGCCTCAGCCTAAAGTAGGTTTGAAATAGTTACTTAGAGTCAACCTGATCAGCAGCCTATTAGGGTCTGATTTTGAGATAACAGGTTGGGTGGATCGTGGTAGTCCCATCCTGGGTTTGGATTTTGCATCATTAATATGAGGTTATTTATCCTTGTATTTCTATGAGTATTATACTAGTTTATATGTGGATCATATGGTTGTGATTTCATTGGTATTTATGTTTCTATTGTGTTGGTTATGTATGTGTTTTATGACATTGGCTATGTATGGCTCTCATCATGTTTTTACTTGTAAATGAATGGGCAATGTATCTATGACCTAGTAGATGATAATCCAGTAAATGATATGAGGGAAAAATGGTTCTTAGCGATTCTTAGATAAGTATGAGATCCTTATGCTTAAATTTGTTATTTACACCTGTAGATTACATATTTGTGACATGTTTGACAAAACGCCTGTCATGGCTAGTAGGGTTCTTATTAAGGGCTTGTTCAAGTATTTACTTTTGCATCATTATTTTGTTGTTATCTTATTGTTATGAAGGTTTTATTTAATTATGGTCATGACTTGTTCTCTCTGCCTGAAAAAGTGGCTCAAATCTCGGGGATGCTGGTACAACACTGACCAAAATAGTCCCTAGACACTAGCATGCCTTGTCATGAGAGTGTATAGAGCCTTCTGGACGTTGGTAGGCCTATAGCATGGGAATGTCCAAAGGTCAAGTGGTCAAAAACTTCAGTGGGACCCAAGGGCTAGCTACCTGAGCGGTTGGGATGGTTCATAGGAGTCCTATGGCTGATGTGGAAGGTTTGTCAATTCCACTTCCTTAAGGTCACATAGGAGCTTGAATCCAATCATAGTAGCATCTTGTCACATGTTTACCCTGGTTGGCCGGTTACTTGGGTAAATGTGGGAGGAGGGTGTTACAGAGTGGTATCAGAGCATGGTTTACCCCTCACACTGAATGGGCAATGTGTTGGTCATGAATTCATGTCGTTTTCACGTGTGATTAATCATCCTTGCGGTCTATGTGCTTGTTGCATATGCATGGTGTTAGTCATGGTTGTAGAAATGTCGCCATGTGCAAGAGGATGTTATTGTTATGAAGTATGTTGTCATGAGTGTATGATTGGTTATATGTTGTTTGTGTTTGCATATTGTCAGTGTACGTCAGTATGGTTGTTGTTGTCATGCATGACGTCATAGTATGTGTAGTTGATATGGTCATGCACTAATGACTAGACTTTAACTAGACTGATGGTTACATGATTATGTGCTTATGTATTGTATGTCTATATGTTGTCATGATTATGTTTATACATGTATCACGTCAATTTGATGATATTTCACATGAGATATCCTCCCCGAATTTTGCTAAGATAAGTTGGTTTATAGTGATTTGGTTTAGCTGACATAATATGCATTGCAGGAGAAAGATCAAAATGACTAGCAAGATGGTAGACTACAAAGACTCTCCTATGAATCAGATGAGCAGTGTAGTGTCGGGAACTCTTCTGATTTGGTAGAAACATTGAGAATATTGAAGGAAGAAATAAGGAGTTGTAAGGCAGACGATGATAGGATCATACATGCACAAGAGAAATAAGTAGACGTTAATTCTATACTTCTTTAGAGTTTGTTGGAATTGCAGCGATAAGGGGCGCCACTTCGGATAAGCCATGGACAGGAGGATAGAAATAATGGGGCATATGGCATTAGGTATCATGGTGGTTACATTTCATATAGAGATGAAACTATTAAAGATGGCACATTATTGGATACACTGGATAGGAGAGGTGATGGATACGGGTACTATTCTAGTTCTGGTTCTGACAGACATCATGATCATCATCATTATCAACCTTATAGGAGGAGTGATAGGCAATACTCTCCTGGTGATTTTAAGAAATCAAAGCCACCTACTTTTGATGGATATGTGAAGAATCCAGAAGATGCAGAGGCTTGGATACTTGGCATGAACATATTTTTTGAGTTGCATGAGTACACAGAAAACATGAAGGCTAGAATTGTTATCTTCAATTTGAAAGGTAAAGTAGACATTTGGTGGGAAGATGTGAAGCAGGTCAAACACATGAGGATAGAGGACTTGAGTTGGCATGAGTTTAGGAGACTTTATAGGAAGAAATATTTGTTAGAAAGGTACTACGACAGTAAGGCTAAATAATTCTATGAGCTAAAGATGGGATCAATGATAGATGAAGAGTACACGACTAAGTTTCTGGAGCTATTGAGGTATGTACTATATCTTAAAGATGAGAAGGCTAAAGTTCAATGATTTGTGAGTGGATTTCCATTAGAGTTTAGAGATCGGATTGAGTATGATGACCCTTGGTCACTTGAGGAAGTTATTGGGAAATTGAAACATTTCTATGAACAGTCAAAGTGTAAGAATGAATGTCAACAAGGATGGAAAGGAAATGAAAAAGGTAAAGGTAAATGGCAGCTAAAAAGAATAGGGCCTCGGAATGCAGATGAGAAAGAAAATGTGGCACTATAAAAGAGGTTCAATACAGCTAGACAAGGACATGGGTCACAACAAAAGCATAGAAGTGATGGTACTGGTCGGTTAGAGTGTTGAACATTCAGAAAAGAGAACCTTAAGAGAGATTGTCCAAGGATTAGGGTTGTAGGCCTCATATATATAGTGTGCAGGAGGCACAGACTGTTGGGGATGTTGGTTAGAGTGTTCCTCGTATTTATGAAGCATTAGATAAAAAACATGTAGACTATAAGGCATCTATCTTTGAGATGGATGGTAAGCTTTGTGATCAAGTTATTTCTATTTTGATTGACCTTGGATCTAGTTATAGCTATGTTAGTCCTAACTTGGTGGATGAGTGCGGTTTGAGTAAGGAATTGTATATAGAATCTTGGTTAGTGTAGTTGGCTACATGTACAAAGAAGTGAGTTCATCATTGGGTAAAATCTTGTGCATTTTATTTGAATGGTATGCCTACCGCAACACATTTAAATGTATTACTACTGGGATCATACAATATGTTGTTGGGCATGGATTTCTTGTACCTCCATAGAAGCAAGGTAGATTATGATGATAAAGAAATTGAGTGTCTGGATGACAATAGGGTGTCATGGGGAACTGAGAATCTTACATGGAAAGAAGAAAGCCACATTAGTTAGGATGGTGACAGCTATGCAAGAAAAACATAGTCGCGGGAAAGAGTGTGTTCTATTTGTAGTTGATATAACTAGTGACAAAGGTAAGGAAGTTGAGGATGCAGATGTTTTGAACGGATACCCATTTATCATTAGGGGAATTTTGAGGTCTACAATAGGCCTCCTAAGAAAAATGTACAACCAAAATAAATTTTTAAGAACCCATAGGATTCAAGATTATGACGTCAACCATGGGGGATGATTCACCATTTCTTTGAGTAAAAAAATAAATAGATTAAAAAATAATAAATAATAAAACTACTTTTTCAACTTATCTCCCTAATGTTTTACTCAAATTTTGAGTAGGAGTACTCGTTGGATACAAAATTTAATTCCTTATCCTAGGAGTACCCATGTTGGATACTTTCGATAGACCCTACTACACAAAAAAGGGAGAAATACATGAAAAATCGTGATTGCAATCATGTTTTTCATGTATTTATCATTTTTTGTGTAGCAGGGTCCATCGAAAGTATGAAATATGGGTACTCCTTGGATGTGAAATCAAATTCTACATCCAACGAGGGTTGTCACTAAATATTTGAGTAAACCTATAGGGAGATAAGTTGAAAATAGGAGTTCAAAAAATTGTTTTTTTTTCCCTCTAAATTTTGATGATGTTATCAACCATTGTTTTATTATTTCCTCTATTATTTTATAATTTCCTTAGGAGACCCATTATAGAACTCAAAAATCCCCTAATGATAGCAGTTTCAGGATGTGTTTCCCAAAGAGATCTCAGAGTAGCCACCTCACCAAGAAGTAGAATTTTCTATGGAGTTAGTGCCAGGGGCGGCTCCAACATCAAAAGCACCTTACAGGATGAGCACACTTGAGTTGGTAGATTTGAAGTTGCCGTTGAAGGAAATCTTGGACAAGGGATAAATTAGGCCAAGTGTTTCAGCATGGGGCACACTACTATTGTTTGTGAAGAAGAAATATGGTACTCTCAGATTGTGCATTGATTACAGGTAGTTGAACAAAGTGACCATCAAGAACAGGTACCCATTACCAAGGATTGATGATTTATTTGATCAGCTAAAGGGAGCAACAATGTTCTCTAAGATCAACTTGAGATCCAGATACCATCAGGTACGCATCAAAGAGGAGGACATTTACAAGATAACTCTCCAGACCAGGTATGGGCATCATGAGTTTGTTGTAATTCCATTCGGTTTGACTAGTGCTCCAGATACATTTATGTGCTTGATGAATAATGTGTTGCATCTGTATTTGGATAAGTTTGTTATTGTGTTCATTGATGACATATTGGTATATTCTAAAAATGAGGAAGGGCACGAAAATCATTTAACAACAGTGTTGAGATTATTGAGAGAGCATCAATTATATGCTAAGATCAGCAAGTGTAGTGTCTTTTATACTGAGGTACATTAATTGGGACATGTTGTCTCCAAGGAGAGCATTGCAATAGATACATAAAAGATAAGGGCCATTAGGGAGTGGATAGCTCCCAGGAATGTGGATGGGGTGAGATCTTTCATGGGATTGGTAGGTTATTACAGGAGGTTCATTAGGAACTTCTCACATATTTCTTATCCTATTACATCATTGCAGAGGAAAGGTAAGAATTTTGACTGGACCGAGGAGTGTGAGGCTAGTTTTGAGCAGTTTATGTAGTTGTTGACACATGCACCAGTGTTAAGGATTGCAGATGTAGACAAAGAGTTTGTATTATGCGTAGATGCTTGCAAAATAGGACTTGGTGGAGTTCCTATGCAAGATGGATAGGTGGTATGCTATGACTCACGAAAACTAAACGAGCATGAGACGAACTACCTGACGCATGACCTTGAGTTAGGAGTGATAATACATGCATTGAAGATGTGGAGGCATTATCTTCTTGGTAGGAGGTTTGTACTGATGACTTATCAAAGTGGATTGAGATACTTGTTTGACCAACCGAATTTGAATGCCAGGAAGGCTAGATGGTTGGCGACGATCAATGATTTTGACTTTGAGATCAGGTACATCAAAGGAAAGGAGAACAGGGTGGGATATGATCTTGGCGGGTGGATACAAGTAAATCACTTAGAACCTATGGGCTCCTATGGGATAGACTTACAAGATAGGATCTTGTAGGTAGGTCAACAGAATGTCTAGTATATGAAGATTGCACATAGGTTGCAGCAGAGTACAGGTATAGGTACAGGTAGTAGTACAGGTACAGGTAGAGGTACAAGTATAGGTGCAGGTGCACAGGATGTGGACTATTTCCTTGCAACAGATGGATTGGTTAGATTCAGAGACAGGATATATATGACAGACAGTAGTGAGCTCAAGAAGGTGGTCTTCAGGGAGTTTCATACGAAACCTTATTCAGGTCACCCAGGTTATCAAAAGACATTGACTGCGGTGAAGATATTTTATTACTGGTTGAACATGAAGAAGAATGTAGTGGAGTTGTGGCTAGGTGTTTCGATTGTCAGCATGTGAAGGCAGAGTGTAAGCATCCAGGTGGACTGCTACAGCCGATTGTGAATCCAGAGTGGAAATGGAAGGTCATTTCCATGGAATTTTTCATAGGGTTGTCGAGGACAGTGAGATAACATGATTCCATCATGGTTGTTGGGGAAAGGTTGACAAGGGTTGCACACTTCATTCCAATGAAGTCTAGATTCTTCGCTAGCGATGTAGCACAAGTATTTATTAGAGGTTTGGTCAGATTACATGGTGTTCTGAAGAATATTGTGTCAGATAAGGATGTAAATTTCATTCCAAGTTTTGGAAGGAGTTGTTTGCAGGTTTGGGAACAAATTTGGTCTTCAGTACAACTTATCATCCACATACAGATGGACAGATAGAGAGGGTCAACTGGATATTGGAGGACATGTTGAGGATGTACGTGATGCATCAGTAACTGTCAGGCGGAAAGAGTCGATAGTGCGGACACAACCAACCTCCCTAGGAGCCTAAGACTCTCTAGTGACAAACAAGACAAACAAGAGCAATCCTTCTCTAAACATGCATTTACTATATAAGAAATCAAGTGTTTAGATCCTACCTGTAACCCAACGCTGTTGTAGCAGTCCAGCCTCACTGATCCGGATGAGCTCCTCCTTCACTTTGAAACCTGCATCCACTAACAATCAAACGATTAAATAGCACTTGATAATCTCATAGAATAAAACATATTTAACACATAGACCAAGGAGTACATGAAACAACTCATAAATAACAAGTTATTGAGAAGAATGGACTCATTTGCATTAATAGGAAACAAAAGGAACAATTACAACCTGAGCCTTGGTGTTGTGCAAGTCCCTCCCAGGGTCCATCAAGAGTTCTCCTTTACTTTGACAAAGCTCACCCACTTCCAAATAGAACAAGCAAAGATGGCAATCTCTCCTCACAAGCTTCTAAATGGGAGTCCTAATTCTAGCAGCATCTACCCTTAGAAATGTTTAGCTTCCAACCTCTCCTCCTTCTGGCCCAATGCCTGTATTTATAGTGCTCAAGAGGAAGTTAATCAGGTCCACCATCAATGGGATAATCCCCTCTTTGGATGGGATAGCTCCCTTATTGATGGGATAAGTTCCTCTTTGGTAGGGGTACATGAACCATCTGGAGGCGCTCAATACACGTCGAACAACCTTCTAGAATGCTCTAGAAATGACCACAAGTAACTTTTTAAAGATGAAACTTGCGCATTTTGACCTTTACAGGGGTACGCACCTGCCCCTTTACATACAGAGCGTACAAGTACGCAGCTTTTGTGAACATTAGGTGCGTATCCGCAGGTAAGGTTGAGAGAACCTGCGTACCCAGAGATAAATACATTTATAAAGACTTTCTCTCTTTTTGGAGTTTGACATGGAGAGCAGAGGTATGAGACTTGCCTAGGAGGATAGCATGACTGTTGATAGAGCCATACTAACTGTAAATAGTCATGGTGACATTTTTTAGTGTAACAGATTGCCCCCTAAAGTGCGAAGCCTGTAGTAGATTAGGGTTTTGTATTATCTAGGAAGGGTGAAGCGCTTTATCATTTCAAGGATTGTCTCGTGGAGAGCCTGGTCAGAACCTGCAATTTTCAACACAAAAATACATGTATAAGATTATATCATCGCTGAGGTAGGCATTCCCATACTCAGATCAAAACTTTAACTAACAGACTAACTAGACTGATACAGGAATGATCTTGCAGTACATCATAATCATAGACTTTTGTAGACACAGTATGGGCGCAGCCATCTGTTTATGATTAGTCTACTAGATAATGAATACAAAACTCCTCGCAGCCTGGATGGTGGAAACTAGATCCAGGGTCTTCATTTCTACTTCCCGAATTGGTACGATTCTAGCCATGCGAATAAATGAGTTGATGTCGAACATGGTAGAAACCACTTGATTACCAGTCGATGATGTAAACTGTTAACAAGTGTGAGAGAGACCACCAGTAATGTCAATGGTTCTCAAAGTACCCAGTACAATCCATGAGATGTGAATGAATGAGTTGATGTCGAACATTTCACGGAATCCTTCGATCGAGAGTCAATGATGTAAACTAACGTCAAAGGCGAGAAACCTGCCATTGATGCATGCAGACTTCAAGGTACTGACGATTTCTAAGTCATCTCTTTAGATAATGTGCTGATGTCGATAGAAAGCGACCCGTTGCAGGAAAACCCACAACACGAAATCATTAATCAAGTTGAAGAAATTTTGCTGTAAGGACTGACTCAGGGATGGTCAAATGGATGACAAATATTTTGCAGATGAAAGTTTTGCTTGCAGACCTCTTGAACACATAACGACACGACAGATGGCTTGGTGATGAATGACTCAAAGTTAATCCCCGGAACTCGGCTGAAGTCTTTCAAAGTGGTTTGATCAACTGTGAGGTAAAGGATTTCCCAACCCAGGTGAATGAAAAGTGTCGTGTTCAAGAGTGGTAATAAGGTTTCTTCTGAGACAAAGGATAACAAATAGGCTCATTCTTCTCTCTTTTCCCCCGCCATTTCTGGCAAGTACCTCTTTATTTTTAACAAGCTTGAGGAGGATAACATATGCTTGATTATAAGCTCATCCTTCGGATGAGTCCAACCTAGTTTTGATTCGAACCCTAGGAAGGAGTGGTTCGTTCCTGTTTGTAATTGAACAGGTCCTTTACTGTGAAATTTTAACGAGCCCAGTATAGGAGAAACTCGGCTTTTTTCAATTTTAGAGAGTCTGAAAAACTTAAGAAGACTCCAGGTTGAACTTTTTCGTAAATTTGTGTCTCCCAAGCCCGAAAAAGTATAAAATAATACCTGGGAGAACCGCTTGATCTTGCGACCAAGGAGTACTTTCATGATTAGTGTCTCTGACCTGAAAAGTAAAAAGCGATCAAGGACACGTCGTTTTATTTCCGTATCGAGTTTGAAACGACAAAAACCCGGCAATCTTTTCCTGATTTTACGGTCAGAAAAGGGCTATAAGGGGACCGTCTTTTAATTCCGTTTTAACGATTGTAAAAGAAACGCTCGGCGATCTTTTCATGTTTTAGGAGTCAGAAAAGAGCTTAAAAGATGACTCTGACGTGAAAAAAGATAATTTACCCTAAAGTCCCTTTGTCCTGCAAAGAAACAACACATTACTCATACCTGTTTAAGATGGGCAAAAATTCATTGAAAATGTCCTTTCATGGTGAAAAATAAACAAATCTAGCATTTATTTATCCAAAAAACCTATAAAAAGACTTCTTACCATGTCATTTTTACCATTTTACTGTTGAGGTTGAGAAAAGGGCTTTTGACAAGAAACTTCCCGTGAAGATTGCGGAGAATCCGACCGTCAGAATCGAACGTCGTTTCACCAGGTATTCTACAACACCCCTCTCTTGTTTTCCATCCATTTAGAATTCATTTTTAAGTTTTTATTTGATTTTTTGGGGGCATTGGGGTTTCAAAATGCGCCCTTCGGGGTACGCAGGTCATGCACTGCTGACCTGCGTACCCCGATATTTTCCCAATGGGAAAATTACGGGGTGTACGCACCCGGACTTAAGGGAACCTGCGTCCGGGCGCTCTTTCCCTAAAGGCCGGGGTGCGTACCCCGCAAAACGCAAATTGAAACCCTTGGCCCTCCAAAATAGACCAAAATTTTTAAATTTTATGGATTCTCACTGATGTTTTATGATGTGCAGGGAGCATACCATGCTTGATTGGCGTGAAAGAGAGCACGAGGATGTTGATTTGGCCGCGATAGGTCATCAACCTTCCATTGATGCATTAAAAGCATGCAGACTGTACAAATACTGGGCCATACCTGGCATGAGGGGCCAAGTGCCTTTTCTTGAGTGGCTGGTCGAAAGGTGGAACATGCAGGAGCAATGTTTCTACATCGGAGAGCACCAGCTCGAGATAGAGCCCTCCGACATATATTTTCTCACTGGCTTGCCTAACAGGGGCGAGCAACTCTCTCTATTCGGGACTAGGCCGGGTGGCCAATCCCTTGCTAGTCTCCGACTAGAGTGGTGCAACAACCAAAACCATGAGAAGGGGATAGAAATCAAGTACATATCCCGACCTGAACTTATGGTGATAGCCTTTACTGTTACCAGACTTTGCAGCGCGGCCGCTTTGCACCAAGCCACCGGGTCCCAAATGCGGATGGCTATAGACTGTTTCCATGGCACCATTTTCAACTGGTGTGATGTTGTGTTGGCTAATTTGAAGGGCCAACTAACCAGGGCAAAGAGAGGACAACTAAAGACCTTTGGATATGGGCCTATAGTTGTGAGCTTTGCCCTAGAGAGAGTTCCAATGCTGGTCCCCCAGCATCTTACAGTTCCAGTTGGGGCGCCTCGAGAGCCTAAGTTGACAAGATGGGTTGCGGTAATGGCCCGGCATCCCGATGAGGGCGCAGCAGTTGTTTGATTTCCTGATGGTTACTTTCACTGGCTAGAGAGCCAGGTCTTTGCTATTCAGGACTTTCCTTATGCCGGAATGGATTTCGGAATGATCCGGACATGGTTCTTCCAGAGGGAGAACAGTGGGACGACAGAGGTATTTTCATTTTCCATGAGTTTTCAAATTATGTATTTTTTTTGTTTTTATATATCGCCTCAAAACTGACAGCACAAAATTTCAAAATGCAGATGTAGGTCCGCAGCGTCCAGCCAACCTCCGGGCTTTTGAGAGGAGAGTACCAGCTGTACCAGCACCAGCCCCACAGGATGCGGCCGCAGAGACCTTAGCCGAGCTGGAACAGGATCTAGAGCGTCTGACGGTGGATATACCAGAGACTACCATAGATGACATTCCCATTCGACTTCAGCGCTATGTGGTCGCAGTCCCAGGACCTTTTAGGAGGTTCCTGTGTAGGGTAGCGCGGGCAGTGGTCTCGTATAGAGAGCACCACCAGTGATTGGCTAGTCACTTTTGTAGACACACATGACATTTTGGCTTTTTGTACTTATCATTTTTGCCAATCATAAGGTATTTTTCAACCTATGATCGAAGACGATGTATATTTTTGACACACTCCTATCTATATATATATCATTATTACCGGCTTATCTTGTTTAACATATGTGATGAAATGTTTTTAAATTTACTTGTATGATTATCGCAAATGTCTGTTCAACATTCGAGAAGCAATTGCATCTGCTAATGTATTTAAAGACCTTGGAATATGCTGATATTCAATGTAATCAAATTCACGTTCCAAGAGACGCACTCTCAAAAACAACCTTAATAACACACGATTTCTAATGGCATATACTCTATTAAGCTGTAATACAATGAGTTCAGAATCTAACCTCACTATCAAACGTCGAATTCCAAATGAAATAGATTCAGACAATAATTCAACCACTGCACTGTATTCTGCAATGTTGTTCGTCGTTTGACCGAGGCTCACCCCATGCATAGAAACTAACTCGTCAGAGGGCGAATAGATAACCCAAGCTGTGGAAGAGATATTCCGTGTACTACGACAAGCACCATCAGCAAATCCAATGTACGTTTGGAGAGGCGTCGACATCTGCAATATCAAGAGTAAAACCAAGATAAGCCAGAATAACGACGAGAAACACACTTTCTAAGCTAAGCACACTATCTAAACTAACAAACATACTAGCTAGAAAGAAAACCTAACCTAACTAAAATTCTCCATACCCACCATTTAAGCATAATACCTCTTTAGGTAAAGTCCATTTCTGGGTTTACCCAAAGAGTCCCCATCAAAATCTACCAGCTCATAGGCCCCTTTTGCTAGCTTTCGCTTTACAATGTAGGGTCCATGCCACATAGGAACGAATTTTCCAGCACCTAGCTTATCGTTAGCTTGATCATATAATAGCACTAGGTCTCCCTCCGAAAAACTTCGAGGGGTCACATTTCTATCATACTGAGCTTTCATTCGCTTCGCGTGAGTCTCGATTGCCAATGCAGCATCACGTCGAGTTTCATCTAATTGAGCTAAGTATAATAAACGTTTCTCCTTTTCGGAAGTGGCTGGGAGTAATTCGACAGCCATTTGAAGTGATGGGATTTCGCATTCAATGGGTAACACAGCTTCCAAGCCATAAACTAGCTGGAAAGGAGTGAACCCTGTTGAAGTTTTCACTGAAGTTCGGTATGCCCATAACGCTGAAAATAACATGTTGTGCCAATTCGACCGATGAATACCAATGGTTCGTCGGATCATGATAACCAGAACTTTGTTGATAGACTCAACCAAACCGTTGGCTTGCGGATAATAAGGAGTAGAGCTAGCGTGGCGCAAACCAAGCTGGCTTGTAAGCTCAGTCATCATGATGTTTCGAAAATGACTCCCATGGTCAGTGATGATTGCTTGTGGGACACCAAACCTAGTTATAATATGATTGAATACAAAAACTGCAGCTATTTTGCCGCTTGCGTCGAATGTAGGCATCGCCTCGGCCCATTTAGTAAAATAATCAACCGCGAGGATGATATACGCATGCCCCCCGGCCGAGTGAGGGTTACAAGTAATAAAATCGATACCCCATTTGGCGAAAGGACCAACGGCAATTATAGGATGGAGAGGAGCTGGTGGTGCGCGCATCTTGCGATCAAACACTTGACAGTTGTGGCATTTGCGGACCGCAATGATACAATCTTTAAACATGGACGGCCAGAAATAGCCAGCGTGCAACACCTTCTGAGCTGTGTCATACCCAGACATATGACCGCCACATGCTCCAGAGTGACAATCATTCAAAACCCTCTCAGCCTCTTCGTGAGTTAAACAACGTCGAAAAACTAAGTCTGCCCCCCGGCGATAAAGTGTATCTCCAATAATCTTGTATTGTTGGGATTGAAACCGAATTTTTCGACGTTCCGCCTTTGAAGCTTCAGGCCGAAAGGTTTGGGTTTGGAGATAGATGATTATATCCCCATACCACGGATCTAAAGTACTGATAAGAAACAAATATTCATCCGCAATGGACTCCTCTGCCACAGTTTCTGTGTCAGCACGCGGGAAATCACACATCAATTCCGCAAAAACTAAGGATTTCTTAGACTTGGACTTCTCAAACTCCAAATCGAACTCTTGCAGGATAACGATCCATTTAGAGTACTTGCCCCCTAGCAGTTGTTTTGTCAAAATATAAATCATAGGGTTGCAATCCGAAATGACTGTAGTTTTACGGAGGAGAATGTAGTGACGAAAACGCTGGACAGCTTGAACGGCTGCCAGGGCCAATTTCTCCACATGCAAATATTTTAGCTCAGTGGGGTTTAATGTCCTACTAAGATAATATATCACATGTTCCGCTCCGAATTCATCTTCTTGAACTAACACCATTCCAATAGTGGAATGCGAAGCTGCGAGGTATAAGAAGTAGTCCTGGTTGTAGTTGGGAGGATGCAACAACGGTGCATGGGTCAACGCGTGTTTAAGTGCATCAAAAGATTGTTGGGCAATCTCATCCCAAAAGAATTGAGCGTTCTGTTTCAACAACTGTGTAAAACCTTTAGTGACCTCGGCGTAGTTTGGAATGAATCGGCGTAAAAAGTTCGCTTTCCCTTGCAAACTTTGGAGTTGGCGCAAACTCGAAGGAGGAGGCAATTTGATGATAGCTTCGACCTTCGAGGGATCGACGCGAATGCCGGCTTTTGAAACAACAAATCCCAGAATTCGATAATGCCTACACCTCATAAAGATTGCTTGTAAGTGGACAAGGTGATCAGCTCGGTGTAAAGAATGAGCAGGCAAATCATCGAGGTACGGTTGCACAATGTGCTTGATGTCATGAAATGCATAAGACATCGCCCGTTGAAAAGTGGCCCCAGCATTCTTAAGCCCAAAAGGTAATTTGCAATAAGCAAATGTCCCCCATGGACAAATGAATGCCGTTTTTGGTTGGTCGGCAGGTAGAATATTGATTTGATTATAGCCCGAAAAACCATCCATGAAGGAAAACATTTCACTTCCGGCACAATCATCAATAATTTGATCGATATAAGGCGTAGGATAGTTGTCTTTTGGACAAGCTCGATTTATATCCCTATAGTCGATACAGATTCTTATTGTTCCTTGTTTCTTGTTGACCAGAACAATATTCGATACCCAATCCGTTAACGGGATTGGATAAATGAAACCTGCTTTCAACAGCTTTTCGACTTCTACTTTAATTGCAGCCGCTTTCCGAGGGTGAATCTGACGCAACCGTTGCCGGATGGGTTTAGCGTCCGGGTAGGTCTTTATTTCATGAACAACAATGGCAGGATCGATTCCCGGCATTTCCTCGTAAGACCAGGCAAACACATCGCGGAATTCTTGGAATAGGGCCTTGTAAGTTTGGATTTCATCTTCTGTACATGAGGCACCTATATGAATGTTTTCCTCAATTCCGGGCTTCACTGAAATATCAATGGGAATAGTGCGAGAAATATTCCCTAAATTCAACTCTGAATCAGAATGTTTCGTTGGATTCTGAGCGTCTTTGACGTATTCAGCGGTAAAGATAGATGAAAAATCATTTTCAAAAACATCATCCTTAGGTAAAAACGAAGATCTGTGATGAAGATCTTCCCATGGTAGATCGTCTACACTTAGGATTTCGCGAAGTTGCTCGTCAGATGACACGACTTCGGGAAACGCTATCCGTTCTAAGGTTAATGTGAAAAGTGATTCTTCACTGACCACATTCATTTGGTCAATTTGGGTTGAACGCGAGTCGGTAAAAGACATGACAGCTTCATAAGCAATTTCATATGGACTCAAAGGCATAGCATCACCGAATGAGTCTATCTCAGATTCAGATGGGACAATCCAAGGATCATCATAAATAATGTTGTCTGATGTAATCATATGAATTGATGCAAATGAAGGGTCTGCGTTGATTGGAGGGAAAGGAAAAGTTCCCAGTAAACCGGAATCTTTAACTAAACCTACGCCAACGTCCCTATAAGGGATTGTCGTATTACCGACATGCTGGATACTCTCTGAAGAGGCTGGGTCGGATGAAAAGTATGTCAGCTGATCAATGGTCACGATCTTACCGTTATATGGAAACTTTATTACTCTGAAGACCGATGAAACGACTGCTGTCATAGCATATGAACAACTTCGACCCAAAAGAAGGTTGTAGTCTAGAGGGGCATCAACCACTTCCACATCCAGACTAACGGTTTTACCTTCTACCCCTATAGGCAATTCCTGTAGAATACCAAACGGACGGAACCCACGGCCATCAAAGGCCTTAAGGATGGTCGGGGATTGGTTCAATGAAGGAGAACCAAGCGATCTCCAACATTGAATCGACATAATACACGTAGAAGCTCCCTCATCAATCACAGTCCGATGAATAGGCTTGTTTTTTACTATCACTGGAATTTGGAAAGCCATTTGATGGGGTAGACGCGGTGTACTATTTTCTAGATCGAAGATTATCAGATTGGGGTCCTGAACATCAACAGCTCCGATAGCCGACAAAAGTAATTTTCGTTGTGCTGGGCATGATTGCAGCACTTCTAAAGCCGACATTGCTGAGGGTGAAACAGCTAAGTCCTCAACAATGTTGTAATTCTGGGTTGCTCTCCCATGTGGATTGAAAGCAGACCTTCGAAGTACACCCTTGGCGGGTGGTTTGATTACTAAGTCCGGGTTAGGTTTTTCGATCTGTAGTGGATCGGAACCAGGAGCTGTGGTTGATGGATTAGAATGAGAAGATTCTGCTTCCTTACCATCAACAGGATTCTTACTACCATAATCTTGCGATCGAGTCACAATCCTCACATGAGACATCATCAAAATGGGTTCCTCACTGGCAGTCGAGGAAGAACCTATCATCTTACTCTCCTGCTTTGGAAATGGATCTTTTAACACAGCAGGAGTGGGAGAACCTTTGACTATTTTCACAACCTCGGCCCGATGAGGGCAATCTCTTGTAAAATGATCCTCTTCACAAATAAGACAAGGATATCGAGGTTTGCGCTTTTCGTCATTGGTTTCCGACTTTTCCGTTTTCTCCTTCGGAGCCTTGTCTGCTTTAGCCTTCTTCTTTCCTTTCTTCTTTCCACCGTTTTTTGATTTGGCCGTAGATGACTCTACAGCGTGAATATCGGCAGAAAGTTCAGGAGAAGACTCTCCTGTCGGGGAATCGGGCAAAGTGATTATAGGAGTAGTTGAAGCCCTGGAAGACTTCTTCTTACTCTTTGTATTCACGATACCAATCATACCATCAGCGGCATGAGATCCCGAAGGAGCAGCAGCGATTTGATTCGATTTTGGAAGATCTGGAATCTTCTCATGTAACGTACCCGACTGAGTATAAACTAAGTCAAGGTACTGCGCCTGAGCAATGACTTGCTCCTCAATAACTACTCCGGCCTTAGCTACATCTTCAGTAATCTTCAGTAATAATGATTTAACAAACCATTCAGCTAATATTTGGTCTGGAATAAAAACTTTCACTAGCCTTCTTCGACGTCTCCACTCATGAATGTGATCAGAAATATACGTGGACGTCGATTGTTTTAGTGAAGTTAATAACTCCGTGCCGTTATCATATCTGACCAGCAACTGAAAGTGAGTTAAGAACGAGGTAGCTAACTGGCTAAAATTGTAAAAAGAGGCCCGTGGTAACTCAATGTACCACTTGGCCGTGAGACCAATGAGTGTACGCTGGAAAAGACGTAAGCGGATCGAATCATCCGAGATAGAATTTGAAGCACACCAGAGGTGGTAAGTCATCATATGATTGGATGGATCCTCTCCAGACTTACCTTCGAACTTGGGTATATCAATGGGCAACTTATTTGGCATTGGCGGCCAGAACGGAAGATATTGAATTGGATCGTTCGTTAGGCGCGTCAAGTCTGGTAAATCCAAAGTTGAAATAAACAGTAACTGTCGGTTAGGATCTCTAAAACTCTGGGTCACAAGACCAGCCCCAGGAGGAGGATATCCAGGATAACTAGGAACAGGAATCGCATTAGGGATATTATATCCTCCTGGAAAACCAGGATTAACCGGACCGTACTGGGGTTGTTGAGGTTGTTGATAAGTGTACCCAGGATACGGTTGATACTGGTAAACCGGCTGTTGGACAGCTTGCCCATGTTGGTATTGTCCCTGGTACGGTTGTTGAACAAATTGAGGTTGAGTAGTGACAACCGTACTTATACCAGGCTGACCTGTAGGCATCTGGACCATGGTTTGAATCGTAGATCCAGACAACGGTAAAGATGCCTGAGGAGTGGTTGCAGAGACAGTAGAAACCGGAGCTGTCGATACTCCAGAAGTAAGTGCGGCAGATGTAGCGGTAGTTGCAGCAGCCGTTTGAGATGGAGTACTAGGTGCAATTGGCGGCTGAGTAACTACCGAAGTTACAGAAGTTTGAACATTTGACTGGACAGGTTGCGGTTGCTGGGGTGGACCAGAAACTACGGGTTGTCCAGCTTGAGGTACCAACTGTATACTTGGCTGCAACACCTGTTGACCTTGTGATGGATCCCACACTAACATTCCGGGGTATTGACCCGTAACAGGTTGAGGATACTGAGATCCATAACTGGATTGAGGATAGGATTGATAATTGAAAGGTACAGTTCCCATACCTTGTACATATGACTGACCTTGAGGTGGTTGATAACCTTGACTCAAGTATTGACCTTGAGGTTGATAACCTTGAGGTAAATATGGATACTGGGGTTGACCTTGACCTTGAGGTTGATACCCTTGAGGTTGATACCCTTGGGGTTGATACCCTTGGGGTTGATACCCTTGAGGTAAATATTGATACTGAGGTTGACCTTGGGGTACATATTGAGGCTGGGGTTGACCTTGAGGCATGTATTGCACCATAGGTACATACTGACCTTGAGGTTGCCCCCCAAACACGATTTGTGTACCTTGAGGTTGCCCCCCAGGCGTTAACTGAGGCTGCCCCCCAGGCGGTAATTGGCCACCTTGAGGTTGGGAAACAGGAACTAAACCTGACATCATGTAAATGTCTCCTACACCCAATGGTATATTACCATTGTTTCCAGCTAATAACCCATGATCAATAGGTTGAGGAGATGCCCCCGCAAAGGTACCAGAAAGTGATTGATACCCGGTGGGAACAGAAGGACCGCCGTGTAAGAAAGATTCAGGAGTTTGAGTAAACACGAACGACTGACCAGACATATTTACAGGAGTATAAATACCTCCAGGTGGAAAGGGAGTACGAGGTGTAGAAAAACCTACCCCTGAGTTGTCTAAATAATTGGTTAACGAAAGGTACCAAGTAGTACTTCTAGGAGGACTGTAAAAGATAGATTCACGCTCCCTGAGCTCAATAGTAAGTTGATCTTCAAGGTTAGAGACGCCTATTTCTTCCTCTGGAGCAAGTTCTTCGATAGCAATCAGACCAGTAGGAAGATTTTCGGTGATAACTCGTTCTACTCTTGGTGAATCTGGAACACTAGAAGTCGGAGTAACAGGTTCAGATATTTCAGGTTCTTCGCCTATATCACTAGTAGACGAAAAACTACCAGCAAGCTCAGAAACTGTAACAGCTTCGGGATTATAACCTGTCTCTAGACTTTGGTAATCTGGATGGACTACCAAGGAAGATTCTCCTTCTTCAGGTGAACCTACTCTACTGCCACTAGGAGGAGTTACAAGGACCTTCAAACCTTCTAGATTACTCGGGTCGTCTCGAGGAGGTTCACCCCGAAGTCTACGGGATCTCCTCAACAATTCGGCCACAGAAACAACTTCAGGAGACTGGCCCCGAAGTCTACGGGACTGTCTCGGTAATTCCACCACAGCTAAAACTTTTAACTACTACACACGAAAACAAAGTAAAATCTCAAATCAAACCACCTAAAGTCTCTAAAGAACCAAACAAATTTGAAGCACACGCCTAAAGAATCTAGGGCGTTAAACCAAGCACAAACAGTAGCCTTCCAGACCGAAAACGCTAGTTGGAGATGAAACCCAACATCGCCGGATTCAGTACAGAAGTGGCGGGTGGAACAGTTACCCCAACAACCTGCTTAATGAATAGACCGGCACAAGTTCCTCCACTTTAACCGTCTCGAGTGAAGTTAACCCCCCGGAAAATCCAAGTGAGTCTAGCCGACGTCTGCTCCAGGTACAGTGGGATCTTCCCTCCACCGTCACCTTGGTAGAATCCTAAAGATAATGGTCACTAAGGTTACCAACCGCAACAAATGCACCTGGGGGAACAGTCTACACTCCGACAGCACGCAAGGGCAGAGTATCAAGCTCAATCCCCTTGCCGGTTCCTTGACAATAATCCAAGGTTTACCGACAAGTGACCCCTGGCTCCTCGACAATGGTTAATCCGAGGTTTACCGTTTGTAATATGTGCGTGTCTGGCATCGTTCCCAACGAGGGAGGATTGATCCCCTCACTGGTTCGGACACGAGCTCGTGCTTCTCCTTTAAGAGGAGCTTTCCCAGAGTACAAATGAGACAATTGGATTTATTCTATCACAAGATAAGGTACTTGTTTGGTTTTGTTGTCTTGGAGAGTTAATTACTCTCCTACTCCAAGACACTAGCCTGATCTAAATTGGTGTTTCAGAGCCCTAGTAAATAAAAGTTACTACGTTGATTTTACTTTAAGCGTTAATTTTATGGTTTTTCTTAAAGACAAAAGGTAGCGGAAATGAAACCAATGGTGTGTAGACTCGACCCAAACCACTACAAAGATGCACCTAAGATGATTTACGCTACTTTTCTCTTTCAATGAAATTCCTAACTAAGAGAGTTGGAAAATGCAAATTTTATAGAAAACAACTTTCTTAGTAAAGACAATCAAAGAAACAATTCTCTTTATCTTTTCAAGCATACAAACATGACCACTCCTTACGTGCACGAAAAACTCTTTTTCTTTCAAAATCCCTCAAAGCTACTTGAAACAAAACTTTTCAAAGGAGATGTTTTTGTATTTTCTCTTATTTAATAAAGCATATAAATCTATTTTAACGAAAATCAATCTCAAAAGTTATAAAATCTATGAAAACTTGACTCACAAGCAAATCAAAAAGAAATTTACTCTAAGCAAACCTAACGAGGCAAAAACCTACAAAGATGATTCTAGGTTTTTTTACTTGACCAAAATCAAACCAAGGACCAGCTAATGCAGAATCAAAAGACCAGTCAAAACAAAACTCAAATCTTTTTGTTCTTTTTGTAAAATGGAATTCAATACTCAATCAACAAGTACTTCGAAATTTGCCAAAGAGACAACTCAAAGGTAAGTTGCTCTCACAGGTAGACTTTATGACAGGTCCGACTTCTAAGAAGGCTGACAAAACCAGAGAGATCTAAGGCTTGACAACTTCTACCGCCAAAGTCACTACAAGACCTACTCAAAAATCAAACCCTAGGGCTTAAGTTCTATGAAATCCACTAAAACACTCAATGCTATCGAAACAAGTTCAGGTGAAGATCTTTGACAAGAGACTAATGGATCTGGGCAGTAAAAACTAAGAAAAAGAAAAATCTAAGAGAAAAAATGCAAAAAATGGAAATTTCTTAATTTTTAGCAGGGTACGCAGGCAACCTGTTAAGCCAGGTGCGGGCCCGCTCTGTGCACACAGAAACAGTGCGTACAAGTACGCACTGTGCAATACTCAGAGGGTGCGTACTACTGAAAAAACCAAGAAAAACTAAATTCAATCTAACCCTAAGCTAACCCACCCAAAAACAAAGTCACAGAGCCAAAAACCAGAAAATAAATGACTTTTCTCAGATCAAAGTTGCATACAAAGGAAAAGACTTTCACATCAATGGATTCCCCAGTGGAGTCGCCATTTTGTCAGGCGAAAAGAGTCGATAGTGCAGACACAACCAACCTCCCTAGGAGCCTAAGACTCTCTAGTGACAAACAAGACAAACAAGAGCAATCCTTCTCTAAACATGCATTTACTATATAAGAAATCAAGTGTTTAGATCCTACCTATAATCCAACGTTGTTGTAGCAGTCCAGCCTCACTGATCCGGATGAGCTCCTCCTTCACTTTGAAACCTGCATCCACTAACAATCAAACGATTAAATAGCACTTGATAATCTCATAGAATAAAACATATTTAACACATAGACCAAGGAGTACATGAAACAACTCATAAATAACAAGTTATTGAGAAGAATGGACTCATTTGCATTAATAGGAAACAAAAGGAACAATTACAACCTGAGCCTTGGTGTTGTGCAAGTCCCTCCCAGGGTCCATCAAGAGTTCTCCTTTACTTTGACAAAGCTCACCCACTTCCAAATAGAACAAGCAAAGATGGCAATCTCTCCTCACAAGCTTCTAAATGGGAGTCCTAATTCCAGCAGCATCTACCCTTAGAAATGTTTAGCTTCCAACCTCTCCTCCTTCTGGCCCAATGCCTGTATTTATAGTGCTCAAGAGGAAGTTAATCAGGTCCACCATCAATGGGATAATCCCCTCTTTGGATGGGATAGCTCCCTTATTGATGGGATAAGTTCCTCTTTGGTAGGGGTACATGAACCATCTGGAGGCGCTCAATACACGTCGAACAACCTTCTAGAATGCTCTAGAAATGACCACAAGTAACTTTTTAAAGATGAAACTTGCGCATTTTGACCTTTACAGGGGTATGCACCTGCCCCTTTACATACAGAGCATACAAGTACGCAGCTTTTGTGAACATTAGGTGCGTATCCACAGGTAAGGTTGAGAGAACCTGCGTACCCAGAGATAAATACATTTATAAAGACTTTCTCTCTTTTTGGAGTTTGACATGGAGAGCAGAGGTATGAGACTTGCCCAGGAGGATAGCATGACTGTTGATAGAGCCATACTAACTGTAATTAGTCATGGTGACATTTTTTAGTGTAACAGTAACAAAAGTGGGAAGATTATCTTCCATTGCTAGAGTTCATTTACAACAATGGGTATCAAGAATCTTTGAACATGAGTCTGTTTGAGGCATTGTATGGGTATAGTTGCAATACTCCCATCAGTTGGAGAGATCTAGGCATGCATTAAAGAGGAGGAAGTTTACAAGACAACTTTTTAGACCAGGTATGGGCATTATGAGTTTGTTGTAATTCCATTCGGTTTGAATAATGCTCCAACTACATTTATGTGCTTGATGAATAATGTGTTGCGTCCATATTTGGATACATTTGTTATTGTGTTAATTGATGACATATTGGTATATTCTAAAAATGAGGAAGAGCATGCCAAGCATTTAACAACAGTGTTGAGATTATTGAGAGAGCATCAATTATATGCTAAGTTTAGCAAGTGCAGTTTCTTTGAGACAGAGGTACATTACTTGGGACATGTTGTCTCCAAAGAGGGAATTGTAGTAGATCGAGAAAAGATAAGGGCCATTATGGAGTGGGTAGCTCCCAGGAATGTGGATGAGTTGAGATATTTCATGGGATTGACAGGTTATTACAGGAGGTTCATTAGTAACTTCCCACATATTTCTTATCCTATTACATCATTACAGAGGAAAGGTAAGAAGTTTGACTGGACCGAGGAGTGTGAGGCTAGTTTTGAGTAGCTTCAGTAGTTGTTGACACATGCACCAGTGTTAAGGATTGCAGATCTAGACAAATGGTTTGTAGTATGCATGGATGCTTGCAAAAGAGGACTTTGTGGAGTCCTTATGCAAGATGGATAGGTGGTATGCTATGAGTCAAGAAAACTAAACGAGCATGAGCAGAACTACCTGACGCATGATCTTGATTTAGCAGCAATCATACATGCATTGAAGATGCAGAGGCATTATCTTCTTGGCAGGAGGTTTGTATTGATGAGTGATCAAAGTGGGTTGAGATACTTGTTTGACTAGTCGAATTTGAATGCCAGAAAAGCTAGATGGTTGGCCACGATTAGTGAGTTTGACTTGAGATCAATACATCAAAGGAAAGGAGAATAGGGTGGCAGATGCTCTTAGCAGGTATATACATGTAAATCACTTAGAAACTATGACCTCCTATGGTAAAACCTTACAAGGTACGATCTTGCAGGCAAGTTAGCAGAATGTCAAGTGTATGGAGATTGCACATAGGTTGCAAAAGAGTACAGGTATAAGTACAGGTAGTAGTATAGGTACAAGTATGGGTACATGTAAAGGTACAGGTATAGGTACAAGTACAAGTGCAGGTGCATAGGATGTGGACTATTTCCATACAATAGATGGATTGGTTAGATTTAGAGACAAGATATATCTTCCAGACAGTAGTGAGCTCAAGAAGGTGATCTTGAGGGAGTTTCATACGAAACCTTATTCAGGTCACCCAGGTTATCAAAAGACATTAAATACAGTGAAGATATTTTATTATTGGCTGAACCTGAAGAGGAATTTAGTGGAGTTGTTGCTAGGTGTTTCGATTGTCAATGTAAGAATTAAGGTGGACTACTACAACCGATTTCTAATCCAAAGTGGAAATGGGAGGTAATTTCCATGGACTTTATCATAGGGTTGTCGAGGATAGTGAGACAACATGATTCCATCATGGTTGTTGTGGATAGGTTGACAAAGGTTGCACACTTCATTCCAGTGAAGTCTACATTCTCAGCTAGTGATGTAGCACAAGTATTTATCAGAGATGTGGTTAGATTGCATGGTGTTATGAAGAAGATTTTTTTAGATAAGGATGCAAATTTCACTCCAAGTTTTGGAAGGAGTTGTTTGTAGGTTTGGGCATAGCATTGGCCTTCAGTACAACTTATCATCCATAGATGGATGGAAAGATAGAGAGGGTCAATTGAATATTGGAGGACATGTTGAGGATGTACGTGATGCATCAGCGTCGAAAGTGGGAAGAGTATCTTCTACTGGCAGAGTTCATTTACAAGATTGGGTATCATGAATCTTTGAACATGAGTCCATTTGAGGCATTGTATGGGTAGAGTTGAAATACTCCCATCAGTTGGAGTGATCCAGTTAGTAGGGTGTTGATTGGACTGGACATGTTGGAGGACATGGAATAAGAAATGTAGGTTATAAAGAAGAATATAAAGTTAGCACAAGATAAGCAGAAGATCTATGCATATTGGAACAAGTTGTTCAAGGGGTTCTAGGTTGGGGAACATTTGTACTTGCACATCAAACAAAAAAAGATTTGCTTACGGATTGGATCATGTGCCAAGCTGGCACCGTGGTTTTGTGGACCCTTCGATGTCATTGAGAGGATTGGGCCAGTAGGCTATCGACTTGCACTACCTCTGACAGTGAAAGTCCATGATGTTTTCCATGTGTAATTGCTTAAGCAGTATGTTAAATATGTTGATCATGTGATTGATTGGTCTGTATGGTGGAACCAGATGGATAATTCCAATCGAAGCCTCAGTGTATATTGCAAAAAAAGTTTTGCATGCTTCAAAACCAAGCAATCGAGCAGGTTAAGGCGTAATGGAAACAATTTGGGCCCAATGAAGCTACATGGGAGATGGTGGATCAGATGTGAGCTATGTATCCTTCATTGTTTCCCAGTTGAGGCAAGGCAGTTTTGGTATGGTGTTTTGGTATATGTCTTTGGTATATGTTTCGGTACATGTTTGGTGATGTTTTGGTATATGTATATATGTATATGGATGTAAATACTGCCATGAGCTCTGTTATAAAGCTCTAATAAGTGGTATGGGTGTCAAGTCATTATGATGTTATGCTTGTTATGTTTTCATGTTGGTTTGCTTCTCAGCATGGTGATCATTATAAATACTATGTCGAGCTATGTTATAAATATCCATGGGAAGTATGTTGCTTTTTAGCTGTTTTGCAGAGGTATATGTGTGGCTGAAAAATGAGGACAGTGTCCCCCAAGGGGGAGGGTTCTGTAACAACCCTGGTAAAAATTCAATGTAATAAAAGTTAATAAAGGCAAAATAGTAACCATGGTTGATGGGACACTTATTCCAAGATGAATGTTGGGCAAAACATCTTAGTGTGGGTGTTCTTTCAGTTTATTATGGCTAAGGAAATTGAAAAAGGAAATGGCTAAGGCTTTGGAAATGCAAAATGGAATTTTTCGCACATTTATTCATGAAATAATGGAAATTAGTCGAAAAGGAAGGTGAAAGGTCACAAGTTGCATGTGAGGAGGAAATTGAAGGAAATAATGGAAAATGAAGAAAATAGAGGCCTAATTGATAAAAAGGCTTCTGAGGATCAGTTTGTAACCTTTTGTTAGTTCAGTTTTGGAGCTCTCTCATTATTCTCTCTCTCTCACTCTTGGACACTTAGAATTTTCTTGGAGCACTTTGGCATTGGATCAAGAAAGGAAAAGAAGGCAAGAGGAAGCAAAGATCAAGCAAGGAAAAGTAGAATCAAGTAACTATAATAATATTCTTTGTAAGTATCGATTTGAATGTGTATTTTCCTTGCTAGATTTGGCATGCATGGTATTGCATGTGGTTCGTTTGTTGTTATGTCATGGTTTTTCCAGGTGTGACAATGTTTTCAGCTTAGCCTTTCCATTTTTGGATATACATGGTGTGATGGGTTCTCATGTTTTGGTTGAGCTAGATTTCTCGATGGATTCAAAGTTGAGTGATGTGGATCTTCGAATGGTGGATCATGGTAAATCTACTGGCCTAGTAACCCCTGAGCTAGACTATGGGTTGTGATAAAGCTAGGAATTTGTTGCCTTAGTGGGCCTAGAAATCCTTGCCAGTGAATGGCAGGATATACGGTAAATCCTAGAGGTGGTTTCCCTTGATTAGTCCTAGGAATCCTTACTAGTGAATAGCGAGATACAGAGTAAATCCCAAAGGGTGGTGTCTCGGTTTAGGGCCTAGTGATCCCTCGATCGAACCTTGGATTGTGGTAAAGCCTGAGAGACTAGGAGATAGGAAAACTCCTCACGATGTAGGTGGATAAATCTGGTGGCATACATTCTTGTTCTGGCCTAGTGATCTGGTGGAGATCATGGTAAAGCCTGTTATTACATGTTCATTATGTTGGCCTAGTGATCTGGGATGGATTACGGTAATGGTTGGTTTCTATATATGAGGGTGAGGTGGTTTAGCCTTGGGATGCCCTGGTTGGTTCTTTTGTTTTGAGCCCCACATTCATGCTTGGAATATGGCATGGGGGTCAATGGCTAAAGATAGATTTGGCTCAACCATTCTATGGTCGGGTGGAACATGGTAGTTGTGAAAATTTGTTGCAATAATTGATTTATTTCTCCTACTTATTTATGATAAGTTATTTACCAATACTTCAGTAAATACCAAAATAAATTCATTGACTTCACAAACTAGAACTAAAAATTAAACGGCAAGAGAAACATCAGCATATAAACAATCACACTGTCACACTTGTTTTTGTACAATTGTCCCTCGAAAAACACAATGTGGGAAAACCGGTGTAGCAGATCTAAGGATTCTTATTATTGGTAGTAAATATCTCAATACAATATAGGATGCTCATCTAGCAATCCTTTACAGAGAAACTATTGGCAGAAAATCAGAGTGAGTTTTACCTCACTTCAACTGGCAGAATTCTAACTGATCTGACACAAGACTGGCTAACCTCGACCATTTCTGTGGTAGCTCTGTGTCAGCCTTGTGTCACCTTCTTTACCCTCTACGTTAGCTCCCCGGGTTGTTCCAACAGTTCCAACTGTTTCGACAGTTCTGGATTCTGTGCTCCTCCAACTGTTCTGGCCGTTCCCAACAGTTCACGACAATTCTGGCTGTTCCGAAAGTTCTGGATTTTGTGCTCTCTTGAATGTTCCATCAGTTCCCGGTAGTTCTGGCTATTCTGATAGTTCCACTCTCTGAGATGTTCTGACAGTTCTCGACAGTTCCAGCTGTTTCGACAGTTTTGGATTAGGTGCTCTCTCGGCTACTATGTTGCCTCTCTACAAGATCTCTTTGCCTCTCTGTTTTGTATTTTCCATAAATTACTTCTCCTAAATTCTCTCTATCGGCCAGCTACAAGATATCCCCAATCAATTTTCTTCCTGAGAACTTCCCACCTCAAAAAATTGATTTCCTCAATCTCTTTGTGTATTTCCAAATGAACCCCAATCCTCCATTTTATACTTTTCCTGTTGAGTCTTCAACATCTGAGATTAAGTCTCTAATCAATGGCTAAGAATAAAATATGACTTAATCAACCTTTTAGATCATTCTCACCCATATTTTGATTAATACCCATTAATATTTTAATTTCCCTAAGTTTAGACTTAGGAACCCCATTAAAAATATTAATTATTTTAATAAAATACAATCCAGGTGAAATTTCACCAAACGGTTTCTAGGTTATTTAGAACTCATGTTCCTTAGACTCTCCAACAATTTTCAAAGCTATAGAACTTCTGATGCTACCAAAAATTAGCACTCCCTCTTAGCGAGGAAAGTGCTCTAGCAACAATGTCCAACTGCGTGTTATTTTGTCTCTGAAGCATCTCCTTTCTGCACTGTTGCTGCCACCAAAACTGTGCTACTGCTGCTACTGTACTGTTGCCCATGGCACTGCCACTGCCACTGCTTCATCTGTACTACAACTCCCTCTCAAACTCTGCATCATTCTATTGAAAGGAGTTTTCCAACATACCCATTTGTTCCCGAAATTGAAAAAACTTGGCTCTTCCTAGAGCCTTGGTGATTATGTCTCGCACCTAATTTCCTGTGGAGGTGTACTCCAACTGTATCACTCCACGTTGAACACAATCTCTGATAAAGTGACATTGAATATTGATTTGTTTGGAGTGATCATGAAATACTGGATTTTCAGATAGCTTGATACAGCTCTGATTATCACATAAGATCCTTGTCACTTCCATCCTTCTCCTGAATAGATTTACAAGAATTTTACTGAGCCATATAGCTTCACATGTTGCTTTGCTAGCTGCCATATTCTCAACTTCAGCAGAGCTCAAAGCTATAGAATTTTGCTTCTTACTGCACTAGGAGGTCATCCGAAATCCAATATCGAAGCAATACCCAGTGGTACTATTCCTGTCTACTAAACTTCCTTCCCAATCTGCATCATTGAATCCACTCAATCCAATATCATTTCCCTTGGTGTACCTTAATGCAAAATTTATTGTTCCCTACACATACCTGAGACTATGCTTTGTTTCTACCCAATGCACCCTTTTTGTTTCCACCATGAACTGACTAAGGGTGTTGACAACATAACACAAGTATGGCCTAGTGTTGACCAGATACATAAGTGACCCAATGAGTTGTCTGTATAAGGTGGGGTCCACTTCCTTGTCTCCCGAAGCATCTATTTTATTCCAATTGGTAATCATAGGGGTAGTCATAGGTTGACAATCCCGCATTCTGAATCTTTTCAGAATTTTTGATGCATATCTTCCTTGGCCAAGGAATATCTCACCATCTTACTACCAAACTTCCAATCTCAGAAAATAGTGCATTAGCCCCAAATCCTTCATATCAAGCACAGTTTCCAGGTTCTTCTTACAATCCTCTATGAGTCTAGATGATCCTGTCAAAAATAGATCATCCACATACAATACTAGAATCAATAGCTCACCTTCTATTAGCAGATAATAAATATAGGGATCATCATTGCTCTTGATGAATCCCATCTATTGTAAGTAGCTATCAATACCAAGTTCTGGGTTCTTGTTTTAACTCATACAAGGCTTTCTTCAACCTGCACACATGAGTTCTCTTTTCGTATTTTTTGAAACCTTCTGGCTATTCGATATATATCTCTTCTTCTATCACCCCATTCAAGAACGATGTCTTGACATCCTTTTGGTGAATCTTCCATCCCATCTGTGCTGTAAGGGATATAACGGATCTGATAGAGGTATATTGAGCTACTAGGGAAAAGGTTTCCCCATAGTCTATTCCTTCCTTTTTCGCATATCCTTTTGCGAAAAACCTAGCATTGTATTTATCTGTGCTGCCATCTGCAACATACTTGATATTGTAGATCCATCTCGAACCTACAACTGATCTGTTCTCTAGTATTGGTACAATTTCCCAGACATCATTTGTCATTATAGGAATTTACTCTTCTACCATGGCATCCACCCATACTTGGTGGTGTATGACTTCTTGAAAAATAGAGAGTTCTTCAACCTAAGCTACCAATGCTTGGTACCTATCAGGTTGTCTACGCTGCCTTTTCTCAGCTCTAGGAGCTGCAACGAATTCCTTTGCGTCCCTCAGATTCTGTCGTACTTCTCGGCTAGTTCTTCCACTGGTGGTGGGAGGTTCCATCTTTTCCCCTTCCTGTACCTATTGTGACACTCCTGGCTCCTCTTCTCTTGAGGAGATGCTAGTATTGGTTACAGTGCTTAAACTAGATACTTGTCTTCCTACCAGATCTTATCCTTGTTGCTGGACTAGGGGAGCATCCTCATCCTATTCTTCATATGGCATCTCATGAGATTTCTTGAAGGCTCTATCTTCCATGAACTTTGCATCTCGCCTTACTAAAATATTTTTGCTGCTTAGAGTGTAGATCCAATATGCCTTTAAAGTCTCAATGTAACCTACTAGATACACAACTTCGATGGTCTACTCTAACTTGCTATGCTTCCCTTCTAGAATATGGAACTAAGATACCTTCTGAATATCCTGGGTGAATTATTTCTGGCTTATTTCTTGTGAAAGCTCCCTTTGGTATCTTCTTTCCTAAAGCTCTGCGAGGAGTCCCGTTCTGAATGTGTATAGATGTGCTACATGCTTCTACCCATAAAAACTTGGGTAGATTCTGATCGTATAACATCGCCTTTGCTGCTCCAACAATAGTTATGTTCTTTCTTTCTGTGACTCCATTTTGTTCTGGATTATAGGGTGTTGTCCATTCTCTTTGGATTCCTTCTCTTACATAGAAATCAGTGAAGTTCTTGTCCATGTATTCTCCGCCATTGTCCGATCACAATATCTTGATCTTCCTTCTTGTCAGGTTTTCCACTAGAGCCTTAAACTCTTTAAACTGATCAAAGACCTCATCCTTGCTTCTCAAAAAATAGATCCAAGTTTTCCTGGAATGGTCATCTATGAAGGTAACAAAATACTCAGCACCACTGATGGCCCTTGGAGACATTGGACCTCAAATGTCTAAGTGTATTAACCCCTATACACTCTTAGCTTTATTGTTGCTTCTAGAAAATCTGTTTTGGCGTACTTACCTAGCCCGCAACCTCTACATGTATCATCATGCTTGGTAGTAAGCACTAGAACCCTTATAACACTTTGCTTGAGCTTCCGTAATGCCCCATGATATAAGTGTCACATCCTCCTATGCCATGGCTCATTTAATTCTTTTTCTCCATTGACATTACTGCTTATCAGTGCCATAGGAGACTTGAGTTGCAACTTGTATAATCTGTTGCTTCGAGTTCCAATCTAGTCCTTGTTTTTCCACCTTAGATGCTTTACATATACTCTATTATCAATGAAGTATACATCATATCCCTTACCTTGTAATTGAGAGAAATAAATCAAATTAATTCCCATACCTAGCACATGCAGTACATTCATGGCCTGAAGACTATCTCCTGTTGTTGTCTGGAATATAACGGTTCATTTTTCTACTGGGGTGCATTTTGTCCTATTACCCATTGTGATTTGAAAGTTCATTTGTTCCTCCTGATAGCCCAAGAAATATTCTCGTTCTCCAGTCATATTAGATGAAGCCCTGCTATCAATGTACCAGTCCTCGGCTAATGCAGAACTTGATAAGCAAGAAAGCTCCTCTTCCAGCCTGGAAACTATTTTAGAAATATTTTGATCCCTACTGTTCTTCGTGCCCTTTTTCTTTGATTCCATATTTCCCAAACCTTGCTCTGATACCATGTGAAAATTTGCTGCAATAATCAATGTATTTCTCCTACTTATTTATGATAAGTTATTTACCAATATTTTAGTAAATACCAAAATAAATTCAGTTGCATACTTCACAAACTAGAAATAAAAATTAAATGGCAAGAGAAACATCAAAATATGAACAATCACATTGACACACTTGTTTTTGGACAATCGTCCGCCGAAAAACCCAATGTGGGAAAATTCGTGCAGAAGATCTGAGGATTCTTATTATTGGTAATAAATATTTGAATACAATCTAGGATGCTCATCTAGTAATCCTTTATAGAGAAAATACTGGTGAAAAATCTGAGTGACTTTTACCTCACATCACTCAGTAGAATTCTAGTTGATCCGGCACAAGATTGGCTAACCCTGACTATTTCTGTGTTGGATTTGCATCAACCCTGTGTCACCTTCTTTTCCCTCTGCCTAAGATCTCTTGATTGTTCCTACAGTTGTTGCAGTTCCAATTGTTCTGGTAGTTCTAGATTCTGCGCTCTCCCTATTGTTTCGACAGTTCCTAGCAGTTCCGGCTATTCTGACAGTTTTGGATTCTGTGCTCTCCTGTTGTTCTGATAGTTCCTGGAAGTTTCGACTATTCCGACAGTTCTAGATTCTGCACTCTCCTAGCTATTCTGACAGTTCCCGACAGTTCCGGTTGTTCCGCTAATTCCCAGCAGCTCCGGTTGTTCCAACAGTTATGGATTCTGCACTCTCCTGGTTACTGCGTTGCCTCTGTGCAAGCTCTCTCTACCTCTCTGTTCTGTATTTTCCGGAAGGTCCTTCTCCTAGATTCTCTATACCCCTCCATTACAAGATCTCTCTAATCGATTTTCCTCCTGAGAACTTCTCATCTCAAAAAATCATTTTCCTCAATCTCTCTGTGTGTTTCCAAATGAACCCCAAGCCTTCATTTTATACTTTTCCTGTTAAGTCTTCAAAGGCCGAGATTAAGTCTCTAATCAACGACTAAGATTAAAACATGACTTCATCCTCCTTCTAGATCATTCTCACCCATATTTTTATTAATATCCATTAATATTTTAGTTTCCCTAAGTTTAGACTTAGGAACCCCATTAAAAATATTAATTATTTTAATAAAATACAATCCAGATGGAATTTTACCAAAAGACTTTTGGTTTCTTTAGAACACATGTGCCTTAGCCTCTCCACCAATTTTCAAGGATAGAGAACTTTCGATGCTACCAAAAACTATCATTAGTGCCATCTTGGGTTTGGATCTTGCATAATTTATATGAGGTTATTTCTACTTATATTTCTATGAGTATTATATTGGCTTATATGTGGATCATATGGATGTGATTTCATTTGTATTTCTATTGCTATTATGTTGGTTATGTATGTGTTTTATGACAGTGGTTATGTATGGCTCTCATCATGTTTTTACTTGTAAATGAATGGACAATGTATGCATGACCTAATAGATGATAATGTAGCAAATGATATGAGGGAACAATGGTTCTTAGTGATTCTCAGATAAGTATGAGATCCTTATGCTTAAATTTGTTGTTTACACCTCTAGATTACATATTTGTGATATGTTTGACGAAATGCCTATCATAGCTGATAGGGGTCCGGTTAAGGGCCTGTTCAAGTATTTAATATTGCATCATTGTTTCCCTATTATCTTACTATTCTGAAGGTGTCATTCAATTATGTACAGTGACCTGGACTTTGGGCCTGAAAAAGTGGCTCAAATCTTGGGGATGTTGGCACAACGCTGACCAAAATCGTCCTTAGACATTGGCATGCCTTGTCATGAGAGCGTTCAAAGCCTCCTGGATGCTAGCAGGCCTATAGCATGGGAGCATCCAAAGGCCAAGTAGTCAAAAACTTGAGTGGGACCCAGGGGCTAGCTATATGACAGGTTGGGATGGTTCCTAGGAGTCATGTAGCTGATGTGGAAGGTTTGTATGTTGTGTTTCTATCGATTCCACTTCCTTAAGGTCACATATGAGGTTGAATCCAATCATAATAACCTCTCATCACATGTTTACATCATTTAATCAACTACTTAGGCAAATGTGGGAAGAGAGTATTATAATATTTATAATCTAATAATAATAATATTAATATAATTATTGTATTATTATTATATTTTTATTTTTATTAATATCAATATCAATATTAATATTAAATCTATATTTCTTAATATCTATTCAAGTATATCAATCATTTATTAATATGATTATATTAATTTTTATAATAACCAATAATTTAATTATAAAATTTTGGTTAAATTTCACACTCAACATTTTATAAATTTAGAGCACACTCGTAGCGGATGTTTCAAATATATTGCTTTCCCTAGGGCTTCCATGTGATATGGGTTGAAAGTTAATGAAGAATCTTCTACGACGGGGAGATTTTTTTATTTTTATTTTTTTTTTCACGTGGAGGTTATAACTAAGAATAGATTGGAATCGTTTATTTTCTAATAAATGTCTTCTCAATTTATTGAAAGGTAGGTATTGTGTAACAAAAACATACATTATTCATTTTTTTTTGGATAAATCTCCATGTATGGAAAGCGATGACGGTTGTTCATGACTAGTTAAATTTGAAAGCAATGAGGGTTTTTTCATGACTAGTTAAATTTGCTTTCTTTTTTTGGCCTAGATTTATCTAATATATCTACGATTGAAAGGGATTTTTCCCTCTCACCTTTATGCACGTCATTTTTAAAAAAATGGAATGTTGTTGAATGTAAAGTAAAAAAGAATAAGAGAAAAAGTACAAATAAATTTAATTTTTAATTGAACTTTAATAAAATAAATTTTAACTTAATAAATATTTGTAAAGAATAATGTTATATATTAAAAAAAAATGATATTACTTAAATTTTCTTTTAAAATTATTGTCATTATGGGAGCAATGATATATAGTATCAATGTATTTTTATTAGTTTGGATAGTACAAAAAAAATTGAATAAAATTTTCTCCACTTGCAGTGTCTAAATATAAAATTGTTTTTTCGAGGCATGATGTTTCACTGCTGCCGGGTGTAGGCTTTAATCGTGTATAGAAATTACCTGCATATGAATTTTAAAAATAGAAAATAAATAATTGCAAGATCGTAAAACATAAAACAGATATACACAGAGATTTTCCCCTTGATCCCAAAACTGAGACTACCAGATTGATTTTTCATTATGTTCCTTTCAATGTTACAATACATATATATACATGCCGAAGCATCCATAAACCCCAATCAATTAACCCTGGATTAGAACATTCCATAGTTCCCTTGACCAGATCTACAAAATACCATGGACACAAAACCATCATGCCCAAAACCATGTGCGAAATCCATGCACAAAACCATAGGTAGGTCCGCCCACCTAATATAGGGTAGTCGTGGAAATAATATAACACAACCCAACACCGGGTAGGGATCCAGACCCAGAGGTGTGAGGTCATCCTAGTACTAGATAAACGAATGAAAGGCCTCCATGCCATATGTCCACCTGCTTCACTAACTCCAATATTTCCTCCTTGATCAATGCCAACAGGGTACTTTGTACCTTATTATATCCATGAGACATTGTTTCGCACTTCTTTAGTCCTTCGAATTTGCTAGAATAATGAACTCCTGCATGTTTTCACCCGCATTGCACTACTATCGCACCAGATGCAAGTCTATGAGTAGAAAGAACTCCAATAGCATCATTACCCCTCCATTCATTGCAGAGAGGTCCAATATTATTGTTTATTTATTTGGGAAGGCAGCTGTCGAATCTGGTGTTGAATTGTGCAATATGTCTAATCATAGAAGGATTTTAATTTGCATGCTCTTGATCGAAATCCTCTTCATTTGTGGCTAGGAACCCCATTGTTTTGTAGCAAAGGTATTTGGAGGAGAAGTAATGCTTGTCAACAACAACAATTTGATATTTGTTGTGGAAAATTAAATAAATCGTTCACACTCCCTCTAATTTTATTGACTAGTTTTAATTCATGACATCATATATCTGCTATCAGGATTGATCATTAAGAATGTACTTTTTTTTTTAAATTCAGTTGTTGGTTATTTGACACCACACAATTATCTGTGTTTCATTGATTCCATTTCTTATGCAAAAACAATATAATCAGTACAAGATGAGAGTTGGTCTTTTTGTCAAATGCAACGGGTAACCCTATTAATGATTATTGGATGAGGTACCCCAATTGGCACTAAAATTAAAAAGAATTACAGATTATGGCATTGGTTTTGAAAAGGACGTCATTGGAGGTAGAGAGGGAAGGATTTATGTTGTTAGGGATCCTGGTGATGATCGAGTGAATCCATGGCACAATGCTCTACATTATGGGGTCATTCAGGAAGAGCCCCTGTGGATTATTTTCAAGAGAGACATGGTCATCCAACTGAAGGAGGAACTGATGATGAATAATTACAAAACAATAGATGGACATGGAGTCAATGTCCACATAGAAAATGGTATTTGTATCACCATTTAGGATATGAATCATATCATCATTCACATTCACCACTGTAAGAAACCAAATCGAGTGGGAGACATTTTTGTGAGGGATTCTCCATCTCATTATGGGTTGAGAGGGATAACGAATCAAGATGGGATATCCATCCTTGCCTCAACCAACATTTGAAGCATCCATTTCTCCTTATCTAGATGTGAAGATGGTCTCATTGATGTCATAATTGCATCCACATCAATAACTATTTCAAACAACTACTTCACTAACCACAACAACATTCCATATTCCATCCATCCCATGTTTTCCTTCTTACCTTTGTTAAACATATTAATTCTAATTTTCATTGTTAATTTCTTTCTTATTTCTTGAAAATCTATAATAATAGTTTATTTTTTGTTCTCTGTGTGTATTTGATAACTACATGCTATTGGGTCATGATGGCAGTAATATTCAAGGAAAAATCATGCACACAATTCATGTAGGCAAATAAGCATTGACATACATGCCACGAGCCAGCTCTTATTAAAAATAACTTTATATTGAATTTTCATATATAAATATATAGTTCAAGAATCTTATTAAAGGCGATACAGTACTAAAATATTATGAAGCAAATAAAGATTCACATCTTAAACGGAAGAATGGAAGACTAGTTTGCATTAAGGTAATGCATCCATTTAACCTCTGCATTAAACATATTTCAACACCAATTTAGAGTAAAGAAAAAATTTTAAGGTACACAAAGTATGGGGCTTGTAAATTTTAGTGTTTGAGCCAATGGAACTTCAAAACCAAATTCTCTAAATCAGTTATAAATATGTAAATTTAATTTATAAAAATTAAATGACTTGAACTTCAAAAGGGATTTTCGGCCTCCCAAACATGTGCTACAATAATATTGCCACAATATCCAAATAAGCATCCTTGGTATTCTAAAAGTGGTAAAATGATCCCCAATGAATCTTGACCTCCTAAAATAAGGAAGAGTACAGTGATTCGGACCTCCTACATAATATATGATTTTAGATTCAAAGAAGGAAATGCTCTCGACTTGTTAAGAAAGAATGGATCATAGCCTATCAAGAATGAATGGCTCTTAGCTTATCAAGATCTGATGTCAAGTAATATACTCGAGCCCCTAAATCATATAGATCAACTCAATCTTGAGAATAAGCAATAAACTCGACCTCTCTGATGTTATACTCGGGCCACTTTGGGTCCTCCTAAAGTTACCCTCATGTCAAGACTTTTTGGTTCCTTCTCACAACTTAAATACTTCCAAAAATTTTAGAATTTAACTCGGATCACACTTCAGATTTTCTTATTTTCTACTCTTTAATTTCCATCTCTTTTCATCCTTTCAAATCATTTTTTAAGGAAGGTTGCCACAAAGCATAAAATAAATATATATTTATAGCCCACATGAAAGAAGGATCGTCTATATTAATCTTCATCATGATAAATTTAGAGCTTTTAGACATGTCATAAGAAGATCTATGGTATGATTCATGTTTAACCCTTTTAACCACTGAAATAACTTGATTTCGACAAAAGCATAATTGTGATCATGGAATCTCTAATCAGTCCCTAATCAGCGCTTCACAAGCCTTTCTATTATCAGAGAAACTTCAAACTTCTTCTGAGGCTTCTCGACGTGAAGTCATTTCTGAGACCTTTCAACCTTCTGAGAATTTCAGCCCTCTTAAAGATGGGCTGAGGGAATTTGGTCCTTTGTCATAGGCTTCGACCACTCAACAAAATTTTGACTTGTGATCTTGGATTTTTTAGAGAGGGAGTTTTTTTCAAGCCTTCTTCCAGGCCATAAATGAAGACATAAATCTTCTCCTCTTTCGGGATATACTCCTTCCTTCTCAGCAATAGACTAGGATTTATAGGGCTAGAATAAACCTAGATGATAACTTGGAACAAACTGACTTCTTCAAGATTACTCTTTTACCCTTGCTTTGATACCATGTTGATTTTTAATAGGTATTCTAAATTCATAATTACTTCTAATTATTTAATCATTTTTCATATTCTCGTTAAGAAGTTACACATAAGACATCAACATTAGAGACATTTATAAAGAGACCACCAAACAAGAGACACAAATATTTTACCCTAGAAAAACCCACACAGGGGAAAACCCAACAACCTTTTCCCTCAAGAAATTATTTAGTTCAACAAGAGATACATCTAATCTTTTTATTCAAAACAAGGTTAAACTAATCATAAATAAAGTCCACATCACACCTAGTCAAACTTCCCATAACTGGCCTCAAACAACGAAGGTCAAACTATCTAGGAGATTCGAACTTTTGTTGTCTCAAAAATTCAACCTTCTACAAAGATTAGCTCTGTCTCAGAGCCTCAGAATTCAGTCATCTTCAAATATTAATTCCACCTCAGACTATGAACAAATTCAGTCAACTAGCTCTTTCTCAAACTCGGTCTGCCTCAGGAGACTATGGTTTGCTATCATAGAAACTTATTTTTGCTCAAATGAGCACAACCTTCTCTTTCTTATTTTGTGTACATAAACATTAAGATCTAAGATACTCTCAAAAGGAGGAAAAAATGACCTTTATATAGAAATATAATGAAGTGAATTGGTGTGACTATAGGGGCAAGTTGACTTGACTTCTTGGAGGGCGGAATTTATGTTTTGGAGCAAAAAGTTTAATATTAGAAATTCAAAGTTTCTTCTCTTTTGAATCGAACATGAAGAACATGTCTTACATATATTTGAAGGGATAAAAAATGTAATTATGAAGATTGACCATAGCTACAAAATTCAACACAACAATCCCTCCTTTAGTGTATGATGGGATGTGATTGGACGAGATCTTGATGGTCGTGATAGAACTCTATGGATCAATGGCTGGTATCATGTGCAGGGGGTATACCCCTTACATGGGGGGTGGGGCGCGGCGGGGTGGTCCGTACTCACGATTCCTCCTCCATGTTTCGGTCTTCCAATGAAGATTTGAGTTTTGCAAAACAAGGCAAATTTTAGGGGCTAATATTCATAGGTGGGATAATTTCCCATGTTTTTTCAAGAAAAGAGATTCACTAACTTCCATTCTTATAGTATAACCGAAATTTTATAGTATAAAATTATTTTATCTTAAAATTGCCAAAATTTTATAGAGACTATATAAAATCATTAGAAATCTGAATATTTTTATAGAAATATAGCCAAACATTTTACAATTTGCATATTAGGGATTAATAAGATTCGCCAATGTTTCAAAACTTTAAGATAAATTTTCATCCTTAAAATTTTCCCTATTATGAAATGAGATCGACGGTTAGTGGGGGTAGTACCCACGTGACATACTAGAAAGTGAGGGGGGAGGATCTTCACTCATAGTTCCTCCTCTTGATTGGAACCCTTGTTGGACTTGTGTGCAAAACCACTCGTATTTGCGCGCAAAACCACTTGTTTTTGTGCGGAAAACTATTGATTCACCCTCTCAACACTTCTCTGGATCTCAACACGATTTCACTCTTATCGAATCTGCCAATATATATGTCTTTGTTAAGCCTTCCCACAACAAGTGTTTACGCGTGCTAGTTTTGAAATTTGGTCAAACAAGGGAATCCACACCATTTGATGATATCTCGTGGCAAAGAAATGATTGTATTACTCAATATTACACATGCTTAACCACATAGTCAAGATGAAAAAGAAACTCACAATATGATATTTCTTCAAAGCTTTAGTTAATTACACAACAAAGAATATTTAATTCATGGGCCTAAGCAAGAGAGCTCTCGACATCAAATCTCTTCTCGCTTTATGTCCTCCCTATGATTAACAAAATATCAACTTTAGACAAAATGGGTTGTAACTAATAACCAATTAGGATAATTACATATGTCCCTAATTCTAGAAACCAGAGGACAATTCATAATATAAGATAATTACATTCGCCCTCTAATAAAACCTCAACAAAACTAATAGATTCATGGGGTTAAAATATCTTCCACAAAAAATACTCTACTTATTAAAAGAAAAAGGAAATTAAGTGGGATGCCCTTGCATTGCTAACCATTCTCCATTACTATTGTTGCATATTTTTATTTAATTATGCTAGAGGTAGGATTGATCATTGTTTCATGTTGTTTAATCGATGTTATAATATATTTTATTTGAAAAATTCAAAGTTTTGAAAAAATTGAGTTTCTTGTGCAATAGTTTCTCATTGGTCATTTTTTGGATGTTATAATATATTTTATTTGCAAAATTCAAAGTTTTGAAAAAGTTGAGGTTCTTGTGCAATACTTTCTCATTGGTCATGGAAGTTCCAATAGTGGTGACTAGTTCCTTAGAAAATGAATGGGTATGTTTTTGTTATTTAAATAATAAGCATTTTGATTTTTTGAATATGAAAATAAAAAGAAAGTTTACACAAAATTGAGATTATTGTTTTTATGGTTTAAGGGTCTATTTTTTTTATTTATTAAAGAAAGAATCTAATCGTTTTTCATTGTTGTTGTTACAATTTTTCATTTCACTTCGATATACAATTAGATGTTATAATTAGCGATGTATTCAATTTTGAATTCACCCTAGGTATAAAGGGGTTGTCTTTATGATATTTCTCCTATAGTAAAATCTTGGTGGAGTGATAACAATTTAAAACCAAATTTTGGACAATGTTCTATTCAATATGTAATATGTAGTATGTAATATTCAGTGATACTTTATTTTGATAATACAAATTACAATGAATGTTAGTTAAATTATTAATTTTTATCTTGAATATTTTTTGGATTATTTTTTTTATCATAGAAAAATGTATAGTCAAAATATTATGAAAATGAAAATTTATAATAACAAAATTTATATATAAAGATATAAAATAATTTTATACTCATAAATATGTCTAAAATGTTTAAAATCTACTATAGGAATGGAAAACAAATAAATGTCATATTTGTAAAATTTATATATAAGTATATAAAAGAGTTTGACACATTAATATGTTTAAAATGATAGGAATGAAAAACTAATAAATGTCATCAAATTTTCACATGATAGGCAAAATATATTTGAAATTCCAAGAGAGTGCCAAGGAGAGGATCTAATACCTTATCAACTTGTCCCTATACCCCGACACATGATAGGAATTTCAATTTCAAATCTAAATTCAATTTCAAATCTTAAATGCTTTCAAAATTCTACAACTCTAATCCCTGTTTTGATCATTTTAACAAAAAATATTTAAGGATAGAGAAAACTGTTTACTATATTTAATAGGTAAATCACCTCATAACAAACAATTTGCCTCTCAAATTCCATCCTTGCCACTTCATCTTCTCTAAAGAATGTTTTATATTATTGTACTCTATGAGTCAAACTCTACACACAATTACATCTAGTTTTCCTTGAGTAGGCTTCCAATAAGAAGTTAAGGTCCATTGGTTTAAAGTAGATGTCTATAAGTAGCCAACTATTTTCTAGAGTCCCATCAACACTGGAAAACATGGATGGAAATTGGCTATTTTCTAGAGTCCCATCAACACTGGGAAACATGGATGGAATTTGACAAGCAAATTTCCACCAATTTCCTGTCAAATATAATAAAAATTTCCCTGTTAATATTTTGTGTTAAAATGATTAAAACAAGAATTAAAGTTGCAGAAACTGTCAAATTTGATTGGTGCTTCAAATTTGAAATTACTACCCTACTAGAAATGAATCTAATGAACCCAATGGGTGCTTCAAATTCGAAATTCCTACCCTACTAAAAATGAATCTAATGACTCCCATAAGAGTGCCCATTGTGGGGGATCATGAAATTTCTATTTAGCTTTAATTTTGATATTAGAAAACAAGACAAAGAAAGGATATAATAACCCTAATTCCCCTATGCATAGAATTTTATTTTTCCTATCTAGTGGAAATTTGATGATGGTCATTGGTTTTTTGTGCTTAATGAAAGTGAGATAGGCTTCCAAGTAGTTATCATTAGAAGAAGAATCTTTCACTAACACTGAAATTTTGTTTATGAAGTGTATGCCAACCCTGTTCAACTAGAGAATGCCTCTACTCTAAGCTTTCTATGTATTCCTTTTTTGTGTCTATAAGAATTTCATGATCACAAAAAATAAGTGTTAGTAACTAAACAAACAACCTAGATACTTGCATATCAAATTTACCATTTCAATTTTTTTTACTGGTGACTTTTGACTTTCCAAAATTTTTCCAGCCATCAAATATGGTTAAAATGCCCTCTGAAAAAACAAAAGTTCTGTCAAATTCCAACCCTAATGGGAGGCTTATCCACTGATAGTAGTCTAGTAGTCTAAATAGGCCATAATTTCTCCTAGAAAATAATGGAAATTACATCAAGATTTTGACCAAATCAGGTAGAAATTTTTAGAAATCCTAGTCATAACTTCATACTTCACGATTTTGGGTGTTTTAAAAGTTTTTGATGATGCTGAATCTATATTTTTTTTAAATTTCCACCATAAAAAAATAATTCAAACACTTTTTAAATTATTTTCTTTTTAAATTCTAACTAAATTTAAAAGAAAATTTCTGTCCTCCAAACAAAATTGTAGTCTCGGCAGAACGCCTATCAAAAGCAGGAAAATATACGGTACCAGTTCTTGTTGGGTCTGATCAACGACCATGCTTCCAGGAAAATATATTAACTCTAATGGTACCAGTACTTGTTGGGTCTAATCAACGACCATGCTTCCAGGAAAATATGCTAACTCTAATGGTACCAGTACCACGATCATTTTTTTGTTGGGTATAATCAGCGACCGTGCTTCCATTGGTATGTAAGACGTGCTTCTGTTCGAGTATATTTCCATGAAGAAACAAGGACGTTTATTGAATAGAGTTTTTTGATGTTGTCTATGAAGGCTGAGGAATTGTTTGAAGTAGTCAGAATTATTGTAAAAAAAATTCAAAAAATTTTGTAGATATTTTGTAGATGTGGTGTTTGAATGATGTTTTTAATGGTGGAAATAGATAGCACCATCAAAAATAATATCTAGAACCCTTAAAATTATGAAATTTAACAATTTTTACTTGGATTTAAAAAATCCCTACCAAATTTTTTCAAAATATGACCCAAATTTCTCTAATTTCCGACCAAAAAAACATACTCGTTAGAATACTGCAATTAGCAGTCTTCCTGACCCGAGCAGATATCTCGATCCAGGGTCTCTGTCTTCTGTTAATTGGCCTTTAACAGGTCCAACTTTCCAAGAGACGCCGTATGCAGAGCTCTCGTGCGCATCTAAAACGACAAACCAGAGAAATTTTTTTACATGATTGCGAATGTGTGTGTGATTGAGGGGAGATAAAGGCTTATTTCCATCATTTCTACAAAATACAAGGTCTGCAAAATACAAGGTATGCTTAATTAACTGCTATTTTCTCACAAGTTTATGTGATCATTGGCGAAAATATGAGGAAGTCACCAATGGACACAACAACTTTTTGCGCGAAGGAAGTGTAGCTTATCAAATTATGAAAGCGACTGCCTGAAAGTTAACCGGGTGCAGCTGTGCAGTGTGTGGGCCTCGGTGTTAAGATTTGGCCAGCGCTACCCGGGAATTTTGAGAAAATTCAGTGTACGCCAAGTTACGGTCCGAAAAATTAACTCCTCTATATAAAAGTCGTGAATCGTGATTGCGAACTTAGCTGACGATAGTATCCTGAGCTGGAAAATGGTTAAGGTCACCAATAAATTCGTCGAAAGTGAAAGTCTACAGAGCCCATGACAGAGATCTGACAGATCTACCACTTTCTCAGGATGATGGAAAGATGCAAGTATTGCTTCACTCTCGGAAGTAGGGATTTTGTGGGTTTAAAATGACCTATTCTGCTGCTCGTTTAACAACTCTCGCAATATTTTTCCCAGGAGGGAAGGAAAATAGCGGCTTCCTGATATATGGTATGCGTTGTTTGTGCAGCTATTAATATTTGGTTGTTTTTAAAATATGGGTTGTTTTTAGAGATATTAATATTTGGTTGTGTTTAAAGTTACCAATATTTTTGAAATTATAATTTTATTAATACATTAAGGTATCAATATTTCTAGAGTTGTAATTCTATTAATGTACTAAAGCCATATATATGGTAATCTTTAAATTTAAAGAAATACAAAATCTATACTGCCTCAACACATTAATAAAACTATAATTTCAGAAATATTAATTGCAATCCAGCAATCCAACCAACTAATCCCTGTCCACCATAAATATATTTTAGTGAAGTGAAGTGATAGGAGCAGTTTGAAAGCATGACGATTTTAATAAAACTATAATTTCAGAAATATTAATTGCAATCCAGCAATCCAACCAACCAAGCACTGTCCACCATAAATATATTTTAGTGAACGTGAAGTGATAGGAGCAGTTTGAAAGCATGACGATTTTAGGATTCTGCGCAGACTTCCCTTCTTTTGAAGGTAGAAACACTACATACTGAAGTGTCAAATCAGTCTCGGATTGCTATCTTTCATCTTCATTGTCAGAAATATCTATTTAGAAAAATAACTAGTGATATTACAAAGTGAGCTCTCTTTTTCAGAGGGAAAAAACAGAATAGATTATATTAAGTGTATATAAAGGTTGATACATTTGTGGGCTGCAATCGAGCCAATCATGAACATAGCGAGCCAAAAGCCATTGATCAGAACATATTTAGATGATACAGGAGCGTATATAACAGTGCAAAAGTGTGTGAAAATAAAATGTTGAAGCATCTATCCGCGGCAAACTGCCGTTCCAAAACATAGAAAAGTATGAACTGTAAAGATTAACCATTCCGCAGAAACATGGTGAGAGAAAGGAGGGCAACAGCTAAATGTCGGAAACGATAAAAAGAAAAAGACTGTTCCCAAAAATGCTGGTGTAGATGATAAAGCAGGAAAGAAAGTCTGCAGCCAGCAAATTAAAACGGAGGAGCCAAGGAACCCAGGATAGTAGGGAGTATGGAGGCAGGCGGCCGCCCACATTCTTGAAAAATGCGGCAGTTCCTCCACTTCCATGTGCGCCAGCATGCTCACTTTCTACAAAGTGAGCAGTCTAGCCTAAGACTTAGAGGCTTTTCATTCTTTTAGTGGGAAATGGATGAAAATTTGGATTGCATTGGATTGGTTTTCACGGTTTAAAATGCGTTTTCTATTATATAAATGGATTCAAGGTTTATAAAAGCATTTAAGGCCTTCAAATTAGAGACTTATCATTTTAGGTTACTATTTTAGGCCATTCTTATTTTAGGTTATTTTAGGCCATTCTTATTTTAGGTTATCATTGTAGGCAATTCTCATTAAACAAAATCTATGGGAAAATATCACAAAAAATGTCAAAAATAGATAGTTTTCAAAAGAAATTAGTAAAAAAAAGTTATCTTATCTATATTTATATTTTTTGGAAATGATATATTTAGTAAATTATTAACTATAAATTAAACACTCCTATTTTATAAGGAATTAGTAAAATGTTTAATAATCTTAATAAGAATCAATTTACTTTATTATTTAAAAGGATGTTGTAATGTGCAATATTTTGATGGGTCAAAATAAAATAAAATTAAAAATAAATAAAATAACATTTTTGGACTCTAACTTATGGTTTTTCTTATGGTATTCTTCTCTATTGTGGTCTATTTGAATACTAATAATTAAAGCAACTTAGATCCATCTTAACTTTTGATCTACCAAGCTCAGAGAGGGATCAAATCTCTCTCTTGAGGTGCAAATCTCTTTAATAGTAAAAATGAATTTTCTCAACAAAGTTAAGATGGATATAGGCTAGTATATATATCATAATAACAATAATAGATTTATGATCTTTAATCACATAGCTTACCAGAAATATATAAAAAAGTGTTATAATAATGGTAAAGTAATATTCCATCATGATGTATGTTGAAAGTGGAAGAAAGTGAGAAACATCTAGATTATGAAGATCAAATGGAATGCCAAGTAGGGTCATCAATCTTCTCTACATAAAAACAACTTATTTTTGTGATAGGAATGGAGACTTTTAAGTGTCTCTTTTGCTTATGGTTGAAAACCTAAGGTGACTAAGACCCTTGTAATGATGCTACTTTTTCAAAGGGAAAGGGGGTGATGGAATTGGTCATCAGTGAAAACTCACCAAAGCATCTCGTACAACTTCATAGTGACCAAGTATCTTAGGGTTTATCATAGGATTTTCTTAATATGAAAATCAATCATGGTCAACCATGGTAAATGAAGGTCAACCATGATCAACCATGGTCAACCATGGTCAACATTGGTCAAACATGGTTGACCATTGTCAATTATTGTCAATCATTGTTAACCATGGTCAACAATGGTCCAACATCACATTATGACGTTGGACCATTGGTCAATCATGGTCAACCATGGTCCAATGTCACATTGTGAGAAATATTGTCTCAATATGAAAATCAACAATGGCCAACCATGGTCCAACAAAACATTGTGACAAAGTTTGTTTCAATATGAAAATCAATCATGGTCAACCATTGTTAACCATGATCCAATGTTGCATTATGACAAAGATTGTCTCAATATGAAAATCAACCATGTTTATTTTAGGGTTTATAATATTAGTCTTATGATTTATATTGCTTGGGTTTATAATATTAATCCCTTGGGTTTAATATTGTTCCCTTGTATTTATAATCCCTTGGGGTTTTAGTATGAATCCCTTGGGTTTATTAATTTAAGGGTTCATATTCCTAGCGTATAATATTATTCATAGGGTCTATAATATTAATCCTAGTGTTTAATATAAATCCCTTGGGTTTATAGTCATGGTAAACTATGGTCTAACGTCACATTGTGACAAAGATTATCTCAATATGAAAATCAACTATGGTCATCCATTGTCAACCCTCGCCAACGATGGTCAATGATGGTCAACCAAGGGCCAATGTCGCATTGTGACAAAGACTCTCAATATGAAAATCAACCATGGTCAACCATGATCCAACGTTGCATTGTGACAAAGATTGTCTCAATATGAAAATTAACCATGGTCAACTATGGTCCAACATCACATTGTGACAAAGATTTTCCCAATATGAAAATCAACCATGGTCCAACATAGCATTGTGACACAGGTTGCCTCAATATGAAAATTAGTCATGGTTAACCATGGTCCAATGCCACATTGTGATAAAGATTGTCTCGATATGAAAAGCAACCATGGTCAACCATATTTATTTTAGGGTTTATAATATTTCTCTTAGGGTTTATATAGATTGTGTTTATAATATTAATCCCTTGGGTTTATAATATCCTAGGATTTTAGTATTAATCCTTTGGATTATAATATCAATCCCTCGAGTTTATAATCTAAGGGTTCCTATTCCTAAAATATACTATTAATCCTAATATTTAATATAAATCTCTGAGATTTATAATATAAATTCTTTAAATTTATTACTCTTTTGAGTCTATAATATTAAAAATCGCTTAATTACTCATACTTTAATTACAAGATTTTGCTTCGAGTTAACACTCAACCTGTTGTTATAAATTTAGAGCGCACAATCGTAGTGGATGTTTCAAATATATTGCTTTCCCAAGGGCATCCACATGATATGGGTTGAAATTTAATGAAGAATCTTCTAACACGTGGAGATTTGTTTAGTCCGTGGAGGTTATAACTAGGAATAGACTGGAATTGTTTTCTTTTAATAAATGCCTTCTCAAATTATTGAAAGGTAGGTATTGCGTAACAAAAATATATATTATTCGTTTTTAGGGATAAATCTCCATGTATGGAAAGCGATGAGCGTTGTTCACGACTAGTTAAATTTGAAAGCGATGAGGGTTGTTCATGACTAGTTAATTTTTTTTTTTTTACCAGATTTATCTAACATATCTACCATTGAAAGGGATTTTTCTCTTTCTCACCTTTATGCAGTGAATTTTTTTTTTTCAATGGAATGTTGTTGAACGTACTAAGTTAAAAAAAGATAAAGAGAAAAATTACACATATAATTTAATTTTTAATTAAATTTTAATAAAATAAGTTTTAAATTAATAAATATTTTTAAAGAATAATTTTATATATTAAAAAAATTTGTAATTTTATATTATTTAATTAATTTTAAAAATTGTTGTTATTATGGGAGGAGTGTTATATAATATCGATGTATTTTTATTAGTTTGGGTCGTAAAAAAATCAAAATAATTTTTTCTTTATTTGTAATGTTTAAATATAAATTTTATTTTTTCGAGGCATGATGTCTCAAAGTTGTCGGGATAGTAATCCAAACCTCGAGGCATGAGGTCATCCTGGTACTTGGTAAATGAACGAATCGCCTCCATGTCATGGGTCCACCTTCTTTAGCAACTCTAACCTTTCCTCCTTGATCGATACCTACAGGGTACTTTGTACCTTATTATATCCATGAGACATTGCTTCATGCTTCTTTAGTCCTTTGAAGTTGCTAGAATAATGATCTCCAACGTGTTTTCACCTGCATTGCACTACTGTCATACTAGATACAAGTCTCTGAGTAACAACAACTCCAATGGCGTCATTGCCCCTCTGCTCATTATAGAGAGGTCCAGTATTATTGTTTATTTGTTTGGGAAGGCAACTGCCAGATCTGGTGTTGAATTGTGCAAGATGTCCAATCGTATAAGAATTTTGGTTTGCATGCTCTTGATCATAATCCTCTTCATTTGTGGCTAGGAACCCCACTATTTTGTAGCAAAGGCATTTGGAGGAGAAGCAATGCCTATCAATAATAACAATTTTAACCTTTTTTTGGAAAAGCAAATAAATCGTTCACACTACCACTAGTTTGATTGACTAGGTTTAATTCATGACATCATACATCTACTATCTAGATTGATCATTAAGAATGTACTTTTTTGTTTGAATATAGTTGTTGATTATTTGACACTGCACAATTGTCTTTGTTTCATTGATTCCATTTCTTATGAAGAGGCAATATCATTAGTATAAGATGAAAGTTGGCCTTTTTTTCAGATGCAATGGGCAATCCTATTGATTATTATTGGATGGTGGACCCTAGTTGGCGCCAAAACTGAAAAAGGCTTGCAGATTGTGGTGTTGGATTTGGCAAGGACGACATTGGAGGTAGAGATGGAAGGATTTACGTTGTTAGAGATGTAAGAATTTAAAAAGTAAGTTCCTTACATAGAACAACGAAGGACAATGCTCACAAAAAGATCACAGATCAATACACCAGTATTCTTAACGTGGTTAAAACCCTCAAAGAGGGAAACATTCCACGAGTTGAGCCAACGCGGCCACTTCCAGCAATTTATTAATGTAAATGAAAGAAAACTTACATTAGCTTCTCTCATGAACGATTACCTAACAAATGACCCTCCATGCTCTTTAAATAGAAATCATGGACCAATCAGGTGTTAAGCCACATATTAAGTGTCGGTAATACCAAGGAGAGAATGAACTGTCAGGTCACTTCATGTCTATAATATATCATGACCGTCGGATTGTAAGTTACAAAAAGTACATACTAAAGAAACAAACTTTACCTAACTATACACTAGATCAAGTTATAATTAATTATTTCCTATGTCTCGGAATATCTTAACATCCCTCCTTAAGAACAACTTGGGATAGGATTGAAGGATGCACAAAGATGACACAATAGGAGAAGAAGGGAGGCATTAGAGCCTATCCCTCCTTAATGACAACTTCCTGAATGCCAACCATAAATCGAAGTTTAGTAAACTTCGCCTCTGTGAGAGCCTTTGTAAAGATGTAGGAAAATTGATCATCAGTTGAACAATATTGCACTTCAAGAACATGGTCATGAATATGCTTTCTGATGAAGTGCATGCATAGTTCAATGTGTTTTTTGCGCTAATGTTGGACTTGATCTTTTCATAGTTGAATGTCACTTTGCTTATCACACCAAAGTATAGTCGGATGTTGCTGCTGAAAACCAAGCTCTGATACCATTTAAGAATTTGACATGGTTAAAACCCTCAAAGAGGGAAACTGTCCACGACCCGAGCCAACATGGCCACTTCAGACAATTTATTAATGTAAAAGAAAGAAAATTTACATAAGCTTCTCTCATGAATGGTTACCTAACAAATGACCCTCCATGCTCTTTACATAGAGATCATGGACCAATCAGGTGTTAAGGCACAGATCAAGTGTCGATAATATCGAGGAGAGAATGAACTATCAAATCACTTCATGTTTAGAACATATTGTGACTGTCGGATTGTAAGTTACAAAAAGTACATACTAAAGAAACACACTTTATCTAACTATACATTAGACCAAGTTACCCTTAATTATTTCCTATGTGTCGGAATAACCTAACAAGTGATCCCGGTGATGATCTAGTGATTCCATGGTCCAAAACTCTATGTTATGGGGTCATTCAGGAAGAGCCCTGTGGTGTAAGTAAATTTTCAGCGCAGACACAAACAATTCCTCTAGCATGAGAGAGCAGGTCTAGCCACAAACAAATAATCGATGGAAATGTTGAAAATAGCAACAAGAAATGCTAAATATAGAAGTGCTAAAAATAGCACTGCCATAAATAGAATTTCGGGATACCTTCCTATTTTAGTTAGTCCCTGAACTAAAATAGAGAAGTAAAATTCGAATTTGATCTTAGTAGCTGTTTGTAAAATAATTAATTAATTCATCTTGAGTTAATTAGTTGTAGAAAATCAAACATGAAGTCTATGTGGAGACATGCAACAGTTATCCCATTAATTGAGGAATTTATCCCTCAGTTAAAAAGATAAGGATGAGTTGTAATTAGTTAGCTTAGTTCACTGAGTTAAGTCTAGTTATATTAGTTCAAATAGTTTGTTGAACTAATTGTGAGTTCAGTTAGTTGATGCATGCATGCATGTAACTGCTGCACTTTAGATAACTGAATATTCTCTCATAAATAACTCATGCATGTCAGTTCAGACAGAGACCCAGTTGAGATCAGATGATGGGACAGTGTACTATCAGTTGCAGGAATATTCCTTGGAGGATATCTCTTGCATGCAGAAGGAATTCATTCCTTGAGGATTGTGCAGTTACTTCTTGAGTTTAATGAGTGTGTGATGAGGCCAATCACACACATGGCATCATTGGACCCCAAAAAAAACTTCACAAGCAAATAGGAGGCTTGGAGGGCTAAGGGAAGGCATATCTTGTGCCTATTCAGTCTGTGAGCTATATTGTTTGATTGCAGAGAGAGCAGGATAGCTTGTGAGCTGATTCTTTTTGTAATCTGAACATATCTCCACTTGTATGATAATACAAAGATTTGGGTTTTAGGTTGAGGCTTTCCCCAAGTTATTCTTTTGTGTTCATGTGTGATTGATTTCTCATTCTAAGTTATATGTGTTCTATTTGATCTTGCTCATATTTGATTAAGCTTCTGCAAAGTTTGTTGTAGAAGTAGATCTTGTATTTTGCTTTAGTATATTGCATAATCTGTTGATCTACAGTGGGAATTTGTACATGGTATCAGAGCAAAGGTGATAAAAGAAAAGAGCAATATATAAGAAGGGAGAAGTTTGAGGTTTGAGGTTCCTGAATATAGAAATCGAGTTCTTATCACATCTAAATTTCACCAATGGCGTTTAATGGTTTAAGACTCGAGTATGCCCTTGATGGCAGCTCAAATTATATAGCCTGGAAGGATCGCATGGATGCATTATTAGAGTATAATGGCCTAGAGGACTTCATTGATCAAGAAGTCCCCAAGCCGGCAGCAGCTAATGCTACAGAATTAGTGGAATGGAAGAAATGTGTGGCTAGAGCAAGGAGAATCCTCTTGGAGGGAGTTTGAGACCACATTGTCTCAAGCCTCCATGGGAAGGAGACACCATTTTCGATCTGGAAAACATTGAAAGATCTATATCAGAAAAACAACGATTAGAGGAAGCTGGCGCTGAAAGACAAGCTTCGAAAAATCAAGTGTGAAAAGGGCGACACGATCTCTACATATCTAAACAAGCTCACCACCTGTAGGGATGAGCTTGGAAGTGTAGGGATCATGATAGCCAATGATGACATGGTGAGTCTTGTACTTCTCGGTCTTCCTAAGAGCTGGCATAGCTACCAAGACACGGTTAATGGAAGAGAAAAATTGCCAGATTGGGAACGACTTTGGTCAGATCTGATGCAGGAGGAGATAAGAATAAGCACTAGAGATGGATCCTCATCAAAGCAAGATGATGAGGAAAATCTAGCCTTAGCGAGTAAGGCGAGGAAAGGGAAAGGGAAGGCATCCCATTGCAAATCTAGTTCTTCCCATGATGGGAAGAAGTTTGACGAATCAAAAGTGTGATGCTTTCATTGTTATGAAGTGGGCCATTCTGCTACAAATTGTCCACAGAATAAATCCAAGAAGGGATCCTCGAAGGGATCTGATGGTGAGGCATTGGCCTCACAGTTTGAGTTGGATTTCTCACTTATCACATGAATGGTTTCATCCATGGTGGGATGTGTGTGGTATCTGGACAGTGGAGCTTCATTCCACATGTTAGGTGACAAGAATATTTTCAGTACCTTGGAGGAGAAGGATCTCCAAATGCAGATCGAGATGGGTGATGATGGAAAATATCGTGTTCCAAGTGAAGGTATTGTTGTGTTTCAAAGGGAGCATGGAGCTCCTCTCACCCTGACTGATGTAAAGTATGTACCAGGACTGAAGAAGAATCTTGTGTCTGTCGCTATGCTAGAAGATAAAGGCTATGATGTAGTCTTTAGTAAAGTAAAGGTATTGATGAGGCATATTGGTACTGGACAGACAAAGCAAATTGGGATTCGAGTAAAGAATCTCTACAAGCTGGAAGTAGACAACTGTGCTGCATTGAGTTCCAAAGCTGAGATGGTGTAGAGCCAAGATGTTGGTGAGCTATGGCATAGAATATTGGGTCACTTGCACCATGGAGCCCTGAAGATCATGCAGTAGATTTCTACCCGACTTCCCAAGGGAAAACTAGAGCAGAAAAATACATGCAAAGGTTGTACCTTGTGTAAGTATGTGAAATCTTCCTTTCCGGATTGAGATAGTAGAGCTAGAGTAATATTGGAGCGAGCTCACTCAAATGTGTACCATTCTCTACAACCTCCACCGCTAAACAAAGGTACTATGTTATTTTTGTTAATGATTTTTCTTGTAGATGCTGGATCTACTTTATGCAAAAGAAGGATCAGACCTTCTTAAGGTTTTGTGAGTTTAAAGCCTTGGCAGAGAAAGAATCTGGAAAGAAACTGAAAGCCATGTGTAGCGACAATGGTGGAGAGTATGTCTCCCAACAGTATAAGGACTTCTGCGCCGCAGAAGGAATTAAATGAGAGTTGATAGCACCCCATAACCCACAATAGAATGGGGTGGCCGAAAGGAAGATCAGATCAATTGTGGAAGCATCTCGAACGATGTTGCATGACCAAAGCCTACCATTTCATTTGTGGGCTGAGGCATGCAATACAACAGTATACCTGTAGAACAGAAGCCCACACCATATACTGGGAATGAAGACACCTTTTCCGGGAAGCAACCAGATGTGAGTCACTTCCGAATCTTTGGATCATTAGTTTATTGTCATGTGACCAAAGATGCCGAGAAGAAGCTAGATCCAACAACTGAGTTGGGAATACTTGTGGTGTACACGGATACACCCCACAACTATTGGGTGTATCTGCCTACCAGTCAGAGGACAGTGGTATGCAGGGATATGAATTTCGATGAGCAGAAAACCATGCGAGTGTCACTTGAGAGGGAGCTCAAGTTGCATGCAAAGGAGAAAATTTTAGTTCCTAAGGAGGAGGAGCCTTAGATTGATGTGGAGCAGTTGCATGCAGAGGATCCGAGAGTGGAGACATCCACTTATGCTGAGACTTCTAGAGATGGGTGGAAATGCTCAAGGGAAGTTGACAGGTTGATGCTGGATGCGCGGGAGAATGTGGGACAACCATCTTCTCAGCACAGAAAAAGGAGGTCACCCAAGCGGTACAGTGGGTACATGGTCCTGGTTGGGGAGTATGTAGAGTCTGAATCTTCTTCATTCGAGGAGGTAATGTAGCAACTAGTCTAGGTTGATGCAATGGTAGAGAAGTACGACTCATCATTCGGAAAAGTGTGTGGGATGTTGTCCCAAGACCTCAAGACAAGTCAATGGTTAGTTCCAGATGGCTTTACAAGGTAAAGCAGGCAGCTGATGGCAGTGTTGAGAAACATAATGCAGGGTTTGTGTAGAAACTCCCACTGTAGATCAATAGATTATGCAATATACTAAAGCAAAATACAAGATCTACTTCTACAACAAACTTTACGAAAGCTTAATCGAATATGAGCAAGATCAATGAGAACACATATAGCTGAGAATGAGAAATCAATTACACATAACACAGAAGAAATAATCCAGGGAAAGCCTCAGCCTAAAACCCCAATCTCTGTATTATTATACAAGTGGAAATATGTTCAAATTACAAAAAGAATCAGCTCCCAAGCTATCTTGCTCTCTCTGCAATCAAACTGCTACTCATAGACAGTCAAAGTCTTCTCACAAACCTTCTCCTTTGCCCTCCAAGCCTCCTATTTCCTTGCACAGCTTTCCTTGGGGTCTAGTGCTACCACCTATGTGAATTGGCCTCTTCACACACTCACTAACCTCTGATCTAACTGCGCAATCCTGAAGGAGATGATTCCTTCTGCATGGATGAGTTTCCTATATAGGAAAAATCCTCCAACTGATAGTACACTGTCCCTTCCTCTGATCTTAACTGAGTCTTTGACTGAACTGACATGCATGAGTTATTTATGAGAGAATATTTAGTTATCTAAAGTGCAGCAGTTACATGCATGCATGCATTAACTAACTGAACTCACAATTAACTCCACAAACTGTTGGAACTAATCTAACTAGACTTAACTCAGTTAACTGAGCTAACTAATTACAACTCATCCTTATCTCTTTAACTGATGGTAAATTCCTCAATTAATGGAGAAATTGTTGCATGTTCCCACATAGACTTCATTTTTGATTTTCTACAACTAATTAACTCATGGTGAATTAATTAATTATTTTACAAACGGTTGTTAAGATCAAATTTGAATTTTTACTTCTCTATTTTAGTTCAGGGACAAACTAAAATAGGAAGGTATCCCAAAATGCTATTTATAACAAGGCTATTTTTAGCACTTCCATTTTTCATTCCTTATTGCTATGTCCAACACTGGTACTCGAACTGCTATTTATAGCAGTGCTATTTTTAACATTTTTATTTTTAGCATTTCTTGTTGCCATTTTCAACATTCCCTCTCAACAAGCAAGGCATTCAACTTGAACCTGATCCTAAACCTTTGGAATGTTCTCCATGCAACACTTCTCTCAAGTGTTATTGCTCCACCAACTCTAGAAACAAAGAAATCTCCCAACTGACCTCCTTGTTGGGCTAGAAACATCCTCTGATGCTGAAGCTCCCTCTGCCACTGACAAGTGCTCCCTCTGTGACCTCTGAGCTACTGCAACACTCCATGCATATCGCACTATTTCACACCTCTCTGTGCCATCCTGCACCAGTGCAACACTCCTGTGCCTCTCGCATTGTTGCAGCCTACCAGCTCTGCACTGTCTTGGGATTCCTTCACTGTAGCTCTCTCTGCCGCTCCATCTGCATCTGCCTCTACCCACTTAGCTAGTCCTACTACTCCTCGTTGGGGCTCTCGTAGCAAGGTCTAATTAAAGAGGCTGGTTACCTTAATGATCTTGCCCCTATTCCAGCCTTCTTGGGACTCTCACTCCACATCGCCCCACCTCCCACCTGGAGGTTTGGATGCATGTGATCCCTCTGCCCACTTGGCTTGAAATTTCCCCCTACTGGAGGTCTCTGCATGAGTAGATGTCTCTACTCGATCTCCTCTTGGCTTCTCTAGTTGTGGCTGTTCCACAACCTCCTAAAGCTACTTCACCAATTGTGGTTCCTCCACAATTGTCTGAGACTTCTTCTAGCACTGCATGTTGAGAGGTAACTTACTCTCCCTCTCAACCACCAAGTCTCCATCAGTTGCCTTGCTCCTCAAGGCTTTGCATGCATCTTGAACCTCAAGAGCATACAGGTTCATGACTCATGAACCGATCTGCTTCACATGTCTCATGGCGATGTGTCAAAGGAAAACCTTTCCCTTACTAAAGACTACATCATAGCCTTTGTCTTCAAGCATTGCGATCGACACCAAATTTTTCCTCAGTCCTGGTACATACTTGACATCGGTCAAGGTAATGCGAGCTCCATGCTCCCTCTAAAAAACAACCGTGCCTACACCTAAGACTCTATACTTTTCAACATTACCCATCCCTATGAGTATCTGGAGATCTTTCTCCTCCAAGGTACTGAACAAACTCTTGTCGCTGGTCATGTGGAAAGAAGCTCCACTTTCAAGAAACCAACCACATCCCACCATGGATGAAACCATGCATGCAAAGAGGGTGAAATCCAACTCGAACTGTGAGGCCAGTGCCTCACCTTCTGATCCTTCTGTTGATGCCTCGAAAATCGCTGCAACAACATTGGGGGATAACCACCCGGTCCGGACCTTAAAAGCAGCTCCTGTTCCGTTTGGTGTGGTGGCTCCGACTATTCATCTAGGTCCAGTTACCTTCTCCCTATTGCTATTGGTTTATAATGTATCTTTAACTACCAATAGACAGGGACATCAGATCACTTCTCCTTGCTGATCAGGCAAGAGAATGACCCTTAAGCTGATTTGGGCTCAGCCAAGCCACAACTAAAGTTCTGCCTCTTTGAGGAGAGGACTTAACAGAGTGTATAATTTACTCTAAATGCAAGATTATTCTATGATGCAAGCAAAAGAAACTAATCTAAATCCTATCTTAATTAGGCAGATATAGATCTAACCCAACTAAGAGCAAGATAATTAAAATATTGGGATTTAAATATGTCTTGTTTATAATGAATATCAAGTTAATGAAGTAGTTCAATTAACTGATATTATGGTTACCAAAACACATTCTATTGAGACCTTAAAACTGAAATAATAAATCAACAACATTCAGGAAGTAGTTCTCAAAATGATATTGATTATCAAATCAATAAATCCAATAATTGAATAATGATATGTAGAAATAGTTCACACACATTATTATTCAATAAATCAGTTTCATAAGACAGATTTCAGAGTAAGTAGTTACTCCAAAATGAGAGATTAATCCATAAAAACAGAGATACATAATAACAAGATTGAGACAAATTACCCATATTGACAATAATGCACAAACATGAATAAAATGACACCTTCATATCACCATAAAATTAAAACTGATATTTGAAACAGTAGTATTAGAAATACCAATTTATTGCATCCATTTCTCTGTTCTTGGTCTCCAACAGCCCTTTACATTGCTTGAACTTCTGCCTTCAAAACTAGAGCCACAATAGTGCAAGCTTTGTTCCTCATGCATAATTCAATATACAAAGGGAAAATCCTCAATAATCCCCAGATCTGAGATTTTTCACTCCTCCCTCCTACAACTCTAAATTCCAATTACAATAGTGCTTTTAGAAGCTCTAAAATTGCAGAGGAGAGAAGCCCCTTTTACATTCTACAATCTGTTATTTATAATATTTGTGAAGGAATTTTGGAGAGGAGAGTTTGTTGAAGAGAAATCTGCTAAATATAATTTTACTTGCTCCTAATTCTGATCTTCAATTGCTGGAGCATTCTCATTGCTTGAAATCCTTTTCTCCATATCTTTTCCACTGTTTTCCTGCAAAAGAAATCAAAATAAATTAAAATGCAATCAAAATATCATTTCTGGCAATTAAATCAAACCCAATCAAATTCTATTTAAATAAATAATTAAAAACAAAATATAAGCTCTGTATTTGATGCTTGGAATGGTTTGATTGGTAAATGATATTATTGACCAATGGATCTTCAATTAGAAGAGGCTTTGGACAAATGAAATTGAAAACAATAACTCAGAATTTTGATTTTGTTTTCAAAATTTGGAGCCTGATCTTCTGCCTGATTTTTGGCCCATTAAATGATCAAATCTGTTGGTGAAACCTCCCTCAAAATGTTCTCCTTGATTTTCTCTTTCCAATGAGCCGTCCTGGGCCTCATTCGGCCAAGTAGAACTCAATTTATGAGCTTCCAAAGTTGATGGGTCAAATCTGATGTAAATCTGGAAATTCTGTTGCTGGGCTAAAAAAAATGAGAATTTGAATTAAAAATTAAGTCCTAAATTAGTCCCTAATTAATTCTAATTTAATTGCTAATTATAAACTAAACTATTTATTAATTTAACTAACTAATGATTTATAAACAAATCCATTCTTAATTAAAAACTAATCAATATTAATCTAATTAAAAAAACTAATTAATATGAATCTAAATGATATTTAAATTAATTAAATATTACATATAATTAATTATTTTAAATAATATAATATATTACATATTAATTAATTTAATTAATATAATGTAATACATATAGTATACTAATATATTAACTAATATTAATACACATTAACCTACACTACTTCTTATCATACGTTTAACATATTTAAACATATCAAATTAAACATATATCACACCATACCTTACTCACCTACTCCACTCATAATATATAAAAAAACATTAAAACTAACAATCTTACCATACGTATGAGTTCATGTACCAATTCGTTGAACCAAACTATTTAACTTTGTTTGTATTCCTTTTCACTTATCGGCCATCGGGAGTTTCGCTTATCGGCAATTCGCATCGGGATGGTAATGAGTGTCGGCCCTTTTAAGATGTGTTAAACCAAAATCCCCGATGCGAAGATATGTTATCGGGTGGCTTAATATGTTGCGAATAAACTTGTGACCCGATATCGCATCGGGGTTTTGAAAATGGGTATTTCGGGGGCTTTTAAAATGTTTCACATAAAACTTCCGATGCGAAGTCCCGACGCGATCAAAATAATTTTATTATATGTTTTTTTGTTTTAAATTTTAATTTAATTAAATTAATTATATTTAATATATTAATTAATTTAATTAATTTAAAATTTAATTTTAAACATAATTTTTTTTATTTTTGTTTTATTTTTATGAATATAAGTTTCTAAACTACAGCGACTTATAAAATAAATAAAAAAATAAAAATAAACTGCAGCCACTTGAATGTTTGGATTTTTTAAGATTAGGATTCGATTTGAAAATTGGAGTGAATTTCTTAACAATCCTGATAATTAATGATTTGGCTGCATAATGAAAAATGTTAGTAAAGCTCTCTACAAGTTAATATTTAAACTGAATGCATTATTGAACTAATTTATTTACAAAATGCGATATTGTACATTTATGCATTTTTAACCCAGGCTAGATAAATGATGAGACTTTCAAAGGAGTGCCATTTTCAAACCAGTTGACCAAATGAGGTGAAACAAGCGTCAATGTGAAGCTTATAAAAAATCGATTCTAACAAAGCAATCAAAACAAGAATCTAAAGAAAACTAAAAATTAACGAAAGCGTAGGGCAATCAATTAAAATAAAAATAAAAAAGGTGCTTAGCAAAATTTTTTATAGAAAGGGTCCCCATTATTCGAAGCGGACGCATCAATAATGGGGGGTGTTGTATTTTTACCACAACAATTGGCGACACACAGGAGAAGAACCAGTTATCTCTGTTATGAATGAGATTTTCCTAAAATTAAAGCAAAAATAATTAAAGAAGAGAAGATTATGCTTGAAATGCTTGACTTAGTTCATTAGTCTGAATAAAAACCAGAATCATCTAACTGTAATTTTTCTTAAAATTCTTCATAAATTAAAATATTTCAAAACTCTATATCAGTCATTAATTAGCTGGAGGGATAAAGCAGGGGTCACTTTACAGCTTAGCTTTCAAAATATACTTGTTTGTCACAGGTAGAGCCACTGTTGCCAGCAAACGTCTATAGTTTCGACAGGGTTACCTTTCAATCATAAATGATTCAGAATCCCATCTGTTTAAGAATTATTGATCTAGAGATAAATCCATTTATATATGTATTACTTTTTATTTTATTTTTTATTTTTTTATTTTTTTTTATTAAATCTTAAAAGCCATTGTCCTAGTATGGTAGCCAGATAGTTGACAATGCCATTCACTGGTTAAAATTGGACTGAACAAGCTGGCTCGTGATGAGACCCCTTGTCTTATAATTGTTTGCAATCATAAGCCATTACCCTGGTTTGTTTAGCAATGTTGGTAATGTCAGCCTATTTTCCCCTATGATCATGGTAAGCAGGCTCACGATGAGACCTCTTACCTTTTAAGTTTAAATATATTTCTGGATTATTCTCTAGAAAAATAAGACTCTTTGAGACAGGGAGAATCATTGACTCCTTAAGAGTTAAGAATGACAATTTCAGAGTTAAAGGTGCTTTGCTGTAAAGTGTCTTTACTTGGTTAAAAATAACTTTTCTTGACTGATAATAGAACTCTGAAAGATCTTAATAAAATTTTGAAATCTCAAAATGATTACAATTTGATGAAAAAGAAAATTTTCAGATTTTATGATACTTTGCCAACTTCTCTTGATTGGTAATCTCTTCCTTAAATATGTTTACCTTTATAATAAGAAAATAAAACTCTTTTAAGAGATTTAAGAAAAAGCTAATAGGTAACTATTAACAATTTTTTTCTCCATGAATGCTGACCATAGTTAGGTAACAAGAAGGCCTTTCATATAAATCACAGCAAAGTCACCAAAATCAAAACTGAAAACAAAAAGGAAAGAATTCTTATGCTAAAGTGAAAAAAGAAATCAGCAAACAAAAATAAAAATAAAAACAAAGAAATCTCTAAGAATGAAAAGGAAAATCTATGTTTCGCAAGATAAACTCAAACAAGAATGTTTGTACCAATGCCTCAACAATATGAAGAAAAGGAAAATAAGCATGTAATCATTCCTTCTTATGTTGAGAGTTAGAAAAACATACCTTGCAGAGTTGTGAATGCTTTAGGCTTTTAGATAATTGTGATCGTAAAATTCAGCCACAATGAATAATTTCTGTTTGATATGAATTTTCTTGTTTCCAAGCATTATCTTAATCATTTTCTAAAAAAAAAGAATGCTTAGAGAAACAAACTAAAGGTTCAGAAACTTCCTGGTGTGGTTGTTTCAATGAGGATTATTGCTGCTTCTTGAAATAAAGCCAGGAGAAGGGTATGGACTTTCGAAAATATGATCTGGCAGAGGATTGAAAGCTTTAAATGGAGAGCTGCAAAACAGAGTTTTATATCAGCATAATTTAAAAACAAAAATGAAACTAGAATGATGAAATGGAAATGAATGAAAATGGGCACATGAATCTTACCATTGGGTAATTGCTTTTGATCTTACCTGAAAGGTATCAATTTCCCCAAACTAGCTGACTCCTTATTTTAATTATCATTAAAAACATGAAGAAATCCCACTAACCAAAATCCTATAACCCAAAATCATTATTTATTTTATTTAAACTAAAGCAAGCAGTAAAATGTAAAAATAGATTGCTTAGTGTTCAAGGGAGTTGAAATTAAAGCAAATGCATCAAAAATGAGAATGAGAATTTGCAGCAATGACTGTTTCTCAAAATATCACAAGTTTCATATAAATTCCATGATTTTATAAATAGTTCGGAATCAGGACCAAATCTACGATAATAAAATTTAAATATGAAGATAGAGAGGTCTTGAATTCCATTTTTAATTATGGAATTATATATTTAAACTAAAATGTATGAGAAATTGAAATAATTTGGATATGCTGCAAATTGGTCATTAACTGCTTTTTTACCATAGTGGTTACCCAAGCTCGCTTTTAAAATAACACATTGCCGTATCGGATGATTCACATAACATGTTTCTTCACTATGCTTCAAATTTAATCTACAGAACTTCACCTTTATTGCTATGCCATATATCGATTAAATGTTAATGGCTCATAGGCATGCATTGGAAGCTATTGCATCGGAGATTGCAATGGCAAATTGCCGATGAGAACATGTGCAATGAAATGAAGCGATCGCATCATTAAAGAAATATTATATCGGGGATCAGAGAATAAATTGCATCGTGCTTCCCATATTGCAAAATACACATTGTAGATTCAGAGAGGTGATGTGAGCGTAAGAATGTGATGAAATGATTGCAATATCGGCGATGCGATGGAAGTCGTAGCTAATCGGAAATCGGCAAATTTTGGTTACCCGATGTAACACATTATATTTTTTTGCGATGCCGATATGCGATGAAGAGCGGACCCGATAACTTTTATGATGGGATTTCAATAATCAAATCGGATCCGAGATATCGGCCGTAAATAAAACTGCAAGGGAGCGATTGCGATATCAGCGATGCGATGGATGACGTAAATCGGCGATCGGCAATCTTAAGCACTCGATGTAACACAATATGATTGTTGCGACGCCGATATGCGATGAATGACGTGGCTAATCGGCGATCGCGATCGACAATGTTATGCGCATGATTTAACAATTCTTAATATGCCGATATGTGATGAAGAGTGGACCCGATAATTTTATGTTGAAAATTTGATAACATATCGGATCTGAAACATCGGCCTCCTTTAAAGTTATACTCCTACCATTATTGCGATTGAACAGACGCGATATTTTTTATGAATTTTCTTTGAATTTCATATCGGGTCCAGAATTCTGTGTTTATCGCAATATCAGTAAACTCGATTATCGGCGATTCATGTTCATAGAAGTACACTTCGTTTGGAAAGCTCCGATATGCGAAATGCGATATGGCATATGAGTAAGATAATACATCGGAGGTCTTTGATGAACAATTCTTTATCAAAAGAAATACTAAGAACTATTTCCGATGAAATCTTATGATGCGAATGGGTTTTCTAATGAATGAAAGCAAAGCTAAAAAAATGCTTAAATTCTAATGAATCAGAATTGAATTTCCCTGAACCTGTTTGCAAATTTAAAATGAGTTTGCTGCTTACTTCAAGTTTTGAAAAGAAATAAAAACATGCAAATAAAACAGAACATAAATAAAAAATAAACTAAGAAAAACAGAACTAATAATGGATGAAAATCAAGTTGTAAATGCGTACCTGAAAAGAATTTGTCTATAAATTTTACCTGATAAATCTTCAAATTCTTCCTTTGATTAAAATCATCTCATTATTTATTTTAAATCTAAGTGCGCAATCAGCGTAAATGAAATCAATCATTCATGTTCATGGAATATAAAATTTACCAGAAATAAATATGAAACTATGCTTCCTTTTCGAAGTGAAGTAACAATTTATTACCTCTGCTAATTCCGAATTAATCTTGAGAAAAATCTGTATTGTTATAGTGACTTTTTAATAATGCCTTTAGTAAATAGACATGATGCGTTTTTACAGAATCAGATAATAAACTAAAGATTAGAATGAGATTAAGCCACTAATTGTAGAAAAATGTCGAAACAGATTTAATTGTGTGCACTTGGCAAAATGGGCATCCTTAAGATCAGCTTTTGGCAAATTCCGAGGAATATAATATGAACTTCATATGATTGTTGTGACAGGTTAGATTGACTGATAATGATTGAATTAGAATTAGGCTTATCATAGTCAATCATACATCTCATAGGATAATGGGATCATGAAGCTTTTATATCTTCAAATCCTTACCATAGAAATTTGAAAAGAAAATCTTAGAAGGAAATCTCGAAATGAAGAAAAGTGGCTTTGAGGCAATCGATACCAAATGCAACTTTAATTGAATTTAATCAAGATATTATTCGAAATAGGCAGAGTAGAGATATTGCTATAAGAAATTTCAAAAAGGAAAGCAAGAATTAAAATTTTCTGATAAGGAAAAAATGTTTCCACTGAACATGCATGAGAAGGCTGATTGTTTTGTTTTATTTTTTAATCTACAGAGCTATTACAAATAAATTAACTACATAAAACAAGCTAGCTAAATTAATTCTACTCCTATTCTAACCATATACATGAAAATGACTAGGTATAATCATATTTCCAGTGTAGCGATTTTCTCATTTTTATTCCCGCGTTTATGTACAGTTCAAATGTTAGTAATAAAAATACAGATTTGACTAAACTAAGGAAAATAAATATGAAATCAGAATGTACAGTTATTGTTAGGAATTTAATTAAAATCTCTCTCTCTTGAAATTTCCTTTCCAATTGACTACCAATTGGATCATAAAAATCTGGATGGATTTCTATTAAGGATTGAGAAATGTTCAAAGGAAGAGATAACATGCCAGATTGTAAAGATGAGATTTTAAATTCAAAGGCTTGGAAAGAATTGTTAGTATTATGTACAAATGTTAAATTATTGACAATTTTCCTTGAAGGAAAAATTTCCAAACAATTTTCAAATGAGTCAATGAAAAATGAATGGAAATCTTTCCAATGAAATGGAAAATTATTAATTGAATTGAATTGCTGGCCAGATTGCAAAAATACATTCTCTTGTTGACATTGCCTTTGAAAAGATAGAAGCTTCTGATGAAACATTAGCATTGATTTAAATTAGAATATTAATATCTTTTGATGCTGATGATTATAATATGAAACTTGAATTTCCCAATTGGGCAATGCATCGATTGAGTGTTTGATAGTAAGGCGCTCAATATGCCATCGAAGAGTGTGAAAATTTTGCAAAATAAAATCAGAAAATAAATCTAAGTTTAAACAAAATAGCTGTGAAAGAAAAACTAAAATGAAATCATTATTTGTACAACTAATGTTACAACACCTTTGGGATCGTTTTGAAATGATTTCATTTTCACAAGGAATGGCCAGAATTATGGAATTTGAAAAATTTTGAATTCCAACTTGTGAAATAGAAAACGAATTAAGATTATGAATAGGAATGAGAGTTTGATCCTCATATGAATCATAAATTGGAATGTTTTCTTGAATGGTGAAATCATGAAGATAATTTGCTGCTCTAAAATGAGGATTAGTTGGGATAATTTCTAAATTGAAGCGTTCCTCATTCTCAGATGTTATTTGAATTTTATCATGAGGATTCTCTTGAGAAAAATTGAAATCAACATCCTCAATGTCAGAGTAATCATCATAAATGACCTCACAAGACTCTCTAGAATTCCCTTCAATCTCATCCAATATATCTAAACAAGGAGGAACAAGCATTTCATGTTCATTAATGGCAAAAGAATGATCGGTTATTATTTCTTTATCTTGATAAAACTTTAATGGTAATTCATTTAAATCATCCTCTTTAATTTCTGAAATATCATTGATACTAAGAGGAAAAATATTACCATTATTGAAAATATCAGGATAAAGGGAAAAATGTGAACCTGAAACAATGCATTTAAAACTGTCTCTGTTTGAGAGCTCTTGTGCATTATGCTCATTGTAAATTTCAGATTGCAGATCATTCCTTTGCGTGCACATACTTTCTTGGAGAACACTGCTTTGCTGCTCTGATTTCGGCATTTGCTCATCATAGAAAAATTCAGAAATTTGTACAGCAGTTTGCATTTTATTATTTGCTTTGATTGTTGCTTGTACTTGCTGATTTGCAATTTGATTTTCCGAATTTACTTCAAAGTAGATTTCAAATGGCAAGGCGGCCTTTTCTCCAAAATTGTTGTTGTTGTCTTCTTGCATTTGATTAGAAATATCTTCTAAGCTTTGTGAAACCACTTCATCACCATTTATTTGCACATCCAAATTGGGATTCTCATTTATATTGGAAGGGGATAGAACAAAGCTTGAATCAATTTCATATGGATTGGGAATGGTTGGAAGAGAACTAATATATTTAAACCAATCTAATGATTCTTTTTTCGTAGGTTTATCTTCGTCCTTAAATCTTAAACAATTCAAGTGAAATCGAATATGAAAATCATTAACAGACTCATTTTTAAACCTTCGTAGATATTCGATTCCTTCACATACCTGTTCATAATCGTAGCCGTCAAATTTACACATGAAAATTGTAACAAATTGATCCCAGCTATGGATTGAGGCAACTAGAAGAGTTTTGCACCAGTTTCTGGCTTTTGCCGCAAATGTGAGAGTAAAGATTCTGCATAAGATGCCTTCATCAATTCCTTGAAAATCGTAATTTGACACATTTTGAATAAATTTAAAGACATGGTTAAACGCAGAAGAATTTCTCTTACCATTAAACTTTACCTGAGACAAGAGTCTTATCACTTCGGGTGGAGTATTGGAAGATGCACGTCCATGGATACAACTCCAAATTGGAAGTTTGAGAGGAGTCATCGCAATAAATAAAGAATTAAAATTGAAAAGACTCCAACAGACAAAAATCTCAGGCCCTCCTTCTAGCGCCAAAAATGTTGATGCCTCGAAAATCGCTGCAACAACATTGGGGGATAACCACCCGGTCCGGACCTTAAAAGCAGCTCCTTTTCCGTTTGGTGTGGTGGCTCCGACTGTTCATCTAGGTCCAGTTACCTTCTCCCTATTGCTATTGGTTTATAATGTATCTTTAACTACCAATAGACAGGGACATCAGATCACTTCTCCTTGCTGATCAGGCAAGAGAATGACCCTTAAGCTGATTTGGGCTCAGCCAAGCCACAACTAAAGTTCTGCCTCTTTGAGGAGAGGACTTAACAGAGTGTATAATTTACTCTAAATGCAAGATTATTCTATGATGCAAGCAAAAGAAGCTAATCTAAATCCTATCTTAATTAGGCAGATATAGATCTAACCCAACTAAGAGCAAGATAATTAAAATATTGGGATTTAAATATGTCTTGTTTATAATGAATATCAAGTTAATGAAGTAGTTCAATTAACTGATATTATGGTTACTAAAACACATTCTATTGAGACCTTAAAACTGAAATAATAAATCAACAACATTCAGGAAGTAGTTCTCAAAATGATATTGATTATCAAATCAATAAATCCAATAATTGAATAATGATATGTAGAAATAGTTCACACACATTATTATTCAATAAATCAGTTTCATAAGACAGATTTCAGAGTAAGTAGTTACTCCAAAATGAGAGATTAATCCATAAAAACAGAGATACATAATAACAAGATTGAGACAAATTACCCATATTGACAATAATGCACAAACATGAATAAAATGACACATTCATATCACCATAAAATTAAACTGATATTTGAAACAGTAGTATTAGAAATACCAATTTATTGTATCCATTTCTCTGTTCTTGGTCTCCAACAGCCCTTTACATTGCTTGAACTTCTGCCTTCAAAACTAGAGCCACAATAGTGCAAGCTTTGTTCCTCATGCATAATTCAATATACAAAGGGAAAATCCTCAATAATCCCCAGATCTGAGATTTTTCACTCCTCCCTCCTACAACTCTAAATTCCAATTACAATAGTGCTTTTAGAAGCTCTAAAATTGCAGAGGAGAGCAGCCCCTTTTACATTCTGCAATCTGTTATTTATAATATTTGTGAAGGAATTTTGGAGAGGAGAGTTTGTTGAAGAGAAATCTGCTAAATATAATTTTACTTGCTCCTAATTCTGATCTTCAATTGCTGGAGCATTCTCATTGCTTGAAATCCTTTTCTCCATATCTTTTCCACTGTTTTCCTGCAAAAGAAATCAAAATAAATTAAAATGCAATCAAAATATCATTTCTGGCAATTAAATCAAACCCAATCAAATTCTATTTAAATAAATAATTAAAAACAAAATATAAGCTCTGTATTTGATGCTTGGAATGGTTTGATTGGTAAATGATATTATTGACCAATGGATCTTCAATTAGAAGAGGCTTTGGACAAATGAAATTGAAAACAATAACTCAGAATTTTGATTTTGTTTTCAAAATTCGGAGCCTGATTTTCTGCCTGATTTTTGGCCCATTAAATGATCAAATCTGTTGGTGAAACCTCCTTCAAAATGTTCTCCTTGATTTTCTCTTTCCAATGAGCCGTCCTGGGCCTCATTCGGCCAAGTAGAACTCAATTTATGAGCTTCCAAAGTTGATGGGTCAAATCTGATGTAAATCTGGAAATTCTGTTGCTGGGCTAAAAAAAATGAGAATTTGAATTAAAAATTAAATCCTAAATTAGTCCCTAATTAATTCTAATTTAATTGCTAATTATAAACTAAACTATTTATTAATTTAACTAACTAATGATTTATAAACAAATCCATTCTTAATTAAAAACTAATCAATATTAATCTAATTAAAAAAACTAATTAATATGAATCTAAATGATATTTAAATTAATTAAATATTACATATAATTAATTAATTTAAATAATATAATATATTACATATTATAATATATTACATATTAATTAATTTAATTAATATAATGTAATCCATATAGTATACTAATATATTAACTAATATTAATACACATTAACCTACACTACTTCTTACCATACGTTTAACATATTTAAACATATCAAATTAAACATATATCACACCATACCTTACTCACCTACTCCACTCATAATATATAAAAAAACATTAAAACTAACAATCTTACCATACGTATGAGTCCATGTACCAATTCGTTGAACCAAACTATTTAACTTTGTTTGTATTCCTTTTCACTTATCGGCCATCGGGAGTTTCGCTTATCGGCAATTCGCATCGGGATGGTAATGAGTGTCGGCCCTTTTAAGATGTGTTAAACCAAAATCCCCGATGCGAAGATATGTTATCAGGTGGCTTAATATGTTGCGAATAAACTTGTGACCCGATATCGCATCGTGTTTTGAAAATGGGTATTTCGGGGGCTTTTAAAATGTTTCACATAAAACTTCCGATGCGAAGTCCCGACGCGATCAAAATAATTTTATTATATGTTTTTTTGTTTTAAATTTTAATTTAATTAAATTAATTATATTTAATAATTTAATTAATTTAAAATTTAATTTTAAACATAAATTTTTTTATTTTTGTTTTATTTTTATGAATATAAGTTTCTAAACTACAGCCACTTATAAAATAAATAAAAAAATAAAAATAAACTGCAGCCACTTGAATGTTTGGATTTTTTAAGATTAGGATTCGATTTGAAAATTGGAGTGAATTTCTTAACAATCCTGATAATTAATGATTTGGCTGCATAATGAAAAATGTTAGTAAATCTCTCTACAAGTTAATATTTAAACTGAATTCATTATTGAACTAATTTATTTACAAAATGCGATATTGTACATTTATGCATTTTTAACCCAGGCTAGATAAATGATGAGACTTTCAAAGGAGTGCCATTTTCAAACCAGTTGACCAAATGAGGTGAAACAAGCGTCAATGTGAAGCTTATAAAAAATCGATTCTAACAAAGCAATCAAAACAAGAATCCAAAGAAAACTAAAAATTAACGAAAGCGTAGGGCAATCAATTAAAATAAAAATCAAAAAGGTGCTTAGCCAAAATTTTTATAGAAAGGGTCCCCATTATTCGAAGCGGACGCATCAATAATGGGGGGTGTTGTATTTTTACCACAACACCTTCCAAGGATCCCTTCTTGGATTTCTTCAGTGGACAATTTGTAGCTAAATGGCCCACCTCATGACAATGAAAGCATCACACTTTTGATTTTTCAAACTTCTTCCCACCATGGAAAGAACCGGATTTGGGATGAGAATCCTTCTCCTTCCATTTCTTTGCCTTACTCGCTAAGGCACATTTTTCTTCATCCTCCTTAGAGGAAGAACCATCTTTGGTGCTTCTTCTTATCTCCTCCTGCATCAGATCTGACCAAAGTCGTTCCCAATCAGGCAGTCTCTCTCTTCCATTTATCGAGTCTTGGTAGCTATGCCAGCTCTTAGGAAGACCGACGAGTGCAAGACTCACCATGTCATCATCAGCTGTCGTGATCTCTACACTTCCAAGCTCATCCCTATAGGTGGTGAGCTTGTTCAGATATGTAGAGATCATGTCGCCCTTTTCACACTTGATTTTCCAAAGCTTGTCTTTCAATGCCAACTTCCTCTGATCACTGTTGTTCTGATATAGATCTTTCAATGTTTTCCACATCGAAAACGGTGTCTCCTTCCCATGGAGACTTGAGACTAGGTGGTCTTGAACTCCCTCCAGAAGGATTCTCCTTGCTCTAGCCACACATTTCTTCCATTCTGCCAATTCTGTAGCATCAGTCAGCTTGGGGAATTCTTGATCAATGAAGTCCTTTAGACCGTTATCCTCTAATACTACTTCTATGTGATCCTTCCAAAATATATAATTCCAGCTGCCATCAAGGGCATACTCAAGTCTTAAACCGTTGAATGCCATTGGTGAAATTGAGATGTGATAAGAACTCGATTTATATATTCAGGAACTTCAAACTTCAAACTTCTCCCTTCTTTCATATTGTTCTTCACTTTGATCACCTTTGCTCTGATACCATGTAGAAATTCCCACTATAGATCAACAGATTATGCAATATACTAAAGCAAAATACAATATTTACTTGTACAACAAACTTTGCGGAAGCTTAATCGAATATGAGCAAGATCAATGAGAACACATATAACTGAGAATGAGAAATCAATCACACATAACACATAAGAAATAACCCAGGGAAAGCCTCAGCCTAAAACCCCAATCATTGTATTATCATACAAATGGAAATATGTTCAGATTACAAAAATAATCAGCTCCCATGCTATCATGCTCTCTTTGTAATCAAACTGCTGCTCATAGACAGTCAAAGGCTTCTCAAAAACCTTCTCCTCTGCCCTCTAAGCCTCCTATTTCCTTGCGCAGTTTTCCTTGGGGTCCAGTGCTTCCACCTGTGTGAATTGGCCTCTTCACACACTCACTAACCTCTGATCTAACTACACAATCCTTAAGGAGATGATTCCTTCTGCATGGATGAGTTTCCTATATAGGAAAAATCCTCCAACTGATAGTATGCTGTCCCTTCCTCTGATCTCAACTGGGTCTTTGACTGAACTGACATGCATGAGTTATTCATGAGAGAATATTCAGTTATCTAAAGTGCAATAGTTACGTGCATGCATGCATTAACTAACTGAACTCACAATTAATTCCACAAACTGTTGGAACTAATCTAACTGGAATTAACTCAGTTAACTATGTTAACTAATTACAACTCAATATTACAACTCATTCCTGTCTCTTTAACTGATGGATAAATTCCTCAATTAATGGAGAAACTGTTGCACGTCCCTACATAGACTTCATGTTTGATTTTCTACAACTAATTAAGTCATGGTGAATTAATTAATTATTTTACAAACAACTACTAAGATCAAATTCAAATTTTTATTTCTCTATTTTAGTTCAGGGACTAACTAAAATAGGAAGGTATCTTGAAATGCTATTTATAGCAAGCCTATTTTTAGCACTTTCATTTTTCAGTCCTTGTTGCTTGTCCAACACTTGTACCCAAATTGTTATTTATAGTAGTGCTATTTTTAGAACTTCTATTTTTAGCATTTCTTGTTGCCATTTTCAATAGTTTGTTTCCCGTGGTTTCTCACAGGACGAGGGGATCCTACGATGAGACCTTTGCTCCTATAGCAAGGTACTCATCTATCAGATCGATGTTGGCACTATCAGCTCAGATGGGTTGGAAGATCCATCAGATGGATGTGAAGACAACATTCCTCAATGGGAAGATTGAGGAGGAGGTGTACATTGAGTAGCCAAAGGGTTTCAAGACCTTCGATCATGATTCACATGTGTGCCAACTCAAGAGGGCTTTGTATGGGCTAAAGCAAGCACCCCGTGCTTGGTACACTAGGATCGACAGCTATTTCACTGGGTTGGGCTTCACCAAGAGTGAAGCAGATGTGAACCTTTACCACATCATGGTAGAAGGTAAGCCATTGATCATTTTTCTTTATGTCGATGATCTGATTTTGACAGGTGATGATCAGCTAATCTAGTCTTGCAAGGAGGACCTTGCAAGAGAGTTCGAAATGAAAGACATGGGTCTTATGCACTACTTTCTAGGCATGGAGGTGTGGTAGAAAGATGGTGAAGTATTTGCGTCTCAAGGCAAGTATGCCAATGAGATACTCAGGCGCTTTCACATGGAGAAGTGCAAGCCCATGCAAACTCCTCTAGCTGGGAACTTGAGGAAGGAGGATGCTACTTCAGGTGAGGTAGTAGTTGCTACTATTTATCGACAACTTGTGGGTTCACTTATGTATCTGGTGAACACACTACCAGACTTATGCTTTGTGGTGAACCAACTGAGTCAAGCTATGGTTCAGCCTACCAAGCTGTTTTGGAAGGTAGCGGAGCATGTGTTGAGATACCTTAGAGGCACATCTCAATTTGGATTGTGGTATAGACGGACAGAGGGAGTGAAGCTTCAGGGCTTCACAGATGCGGATTGGGCAGGGAGTCCATCAGACCGGGAGAGAACTTCTGGAGGAATCTTCAACCTAGGTTCAGTTGTAGTTTCCTGGTACAACAGGAAATAGAGGTCAGTTGCACTTAGCTCAGCAAAGGCTGAATACATGGCTACTAGTCAGGCTACATGTGAGGCCATTTAGATGTAGAAGATTCTAGTGGGATTGTTTGGTCAAAGGATGGATCCAACTGTGATCTACTGTGATAATCAACATTGTATCAAACTCTCTGAAAATCTAATTTTTCATGACAGGTCCAAGCACATTGATATCCGGTATCACCATCTTCGAGACTGTGTGGTCAAGAGGATCATGTTATTGCTGTATGTTTCGACCAAAGAACAGGATGCAGATATTTTGACGAAGGCATTGTCAAAATGCAAGTTCGAGTTCCACAGAGACAGGATTGGGGTTACTGATAATCCCTTTCTTGTTGAGAGGGAGTTTTGAAAATAGCAACAAGAAATGCTAAATATAGAAGTGCTAAAAATAACATTGCCATAAATAGCATTTCAGGATACCTTTCAAATTTGATCTTAGCAGCTGTTTGTAAAATAATTAATTAATTCATCTTGAGTTAATTAGTTGTAGAAAATCAAACATAAAGCCTATGTGGACACATGCAACAATTATCCCATTAATTGATGAATTTATCCCTTAGTTAAAGAGATAAGGATGAATTGTAATTAGTTAGCTCAGCTAACTGAGTTAAGTCCAATTAGATTATTTCAAATAGTTTGTTGAACTAATTGTGAGTTCAGTTAGTTAATGCATGCATGCATGTAACTACTGCACTTCAGATAACTGAATATTCTCTCATAAATAATTCATGCATGTCAGTTTAGAAAGAGACCTAGTTGAGATCAGATGATGGGATAGTGTACTATCAGTTGTAGGAATATTCCTTGGAGGATATCTCTTGCATGCAAAAGGAATTCATTCCTTGAGGATTGCACAGTTACTTCTTCAGTTTAGTGAGTGTGTGATGAGGCCAATCACACAGGTGGCATCATTGGACCCCAAGAAAAACTGCACAAGGAGATAGGAGGCTTGGAGGGCTGAGGGAAGGCATATCTTGTGTCTATTCAGTCTATGAGCTGTATTGTTTGATCGCAAAGAGAGAAGGATAGCTTGTGAGCTGATCCTTTTTGTAATTTGAACATATTTCCACTTGTATGATAATACAAAGATTGGGGTTTTAGGCTAAGGCTTTCCCCGGGTTATTCCTCTGTGCTCATGTGTGATTGATTTCTCATTCTCAGTTATTTGTGTTCTATTTGATCTTGCTCATATTCGATTAAGCTTCCGCAAAGTTTGTTGTAGAAGTAGATCTTGTATTTTGCTTTAGTATATTGTATAATCTGTTGATCTATAGTGGGAATTTCTCATGGAAAATTTTAGGGGCGAATTTTCGCCATTGGGCTAAATTAAGGGGTTTTATATTTTTATTGGGTGAATATTTTGTATCATAGTACGTTGTTACAAATCACCTCAAATTTATTTTATAAAAAAATTAAGTATGGAGGTTAGCCCACCTTATTTTAAAGGAGAGGGTAAAAAAGTAAATTTAGCCCTTGAAATTAGGAGTTACAATCTTCCATTTGCCCTCATTTTTAAGAAAATGTATTTATGATAGTTGTAAATAAAAATATAAATACAGTGGAGGTATGGTAAATAAATAAAAGCTCTTTTTATACTTACTCCAAAGGTATGGTAAATAAATAAAAATACAAATAAACTAGAGATATGGTAAATAAATAAAACCTCTTTTTATATTTAGTCCATAACCCTCTTTCTATTTAAGAAGGCTCAAGAATTTTTTATATTTACTCCATATGTCACCTTATATTTATGAACACGCAAGCGTTTAAATAAATAAAAATATAAATAAAGTGGAGGTATGGCAAATAAATAAAACCTCTTTTTATACTTCAAAGGTATGGTAAATAAATAAAAATATAAATAAACTATAGGTATGGTAAATAAATAAAACCTCTTTCTATATTTAGTCCATAACCCTCTTTCTATTTAAGAAGGCTAAAAAAAGAGGTTTTATTTAATTGAATCCTATGGGCCACATACCATATTTATAAAAAAGGTATGGTAAATTAATAAAAATATAAATAAAGGAGAGGTATGGTAAATAAATAAAACATTTTTTATATTTACCATGGGCCAAATTATTATTAATACCATGCAAAAAAACATTATTAACCCTAATATTAGTATTAATAAAAATAAAGATAGCACATGGTATTAACCCATGGTATTCACATGGAATGCAACCTATTTAAAGGGGGGAATTAAACTAGCATAGATCCATCTTTACTCTGGATCAAATATCGTGATATGCAAACTAACATAGAGTGGAAAAATATTTGATCCCTCTTGGGGCTTGGTAGATCAAGAGTAAAAATGGATCTTGTAATTTAATGTCACTTAAACATTTTAACTTGGTTAAAATAAAAAAATAAAATAAAAATCAATTATTAATTTTATTAATTTTTATAGATTAATAATAGTAGTTTTTAAGCTCCAGGTTTATGATAACCCATGGTAATACGATGGTATTCATGTGAGCATGTAGACTATTTAAAGGGGAAATTCTATCAGGTTAGATCCATCTTAATTCCGGGTCTACCAAGTGCTGGGAGGGATAAATATATTTCATCCCTCTAAGAGTGGTAGATGTGGAGTTAAGATGGATATAGGTTGGTTTTTATGACAATGAAGATATTAAATAGACTTAGGAAATTATATTGTAAAAAAATCTTAAGGTGAATGATTAAAGCTACATTTAGTCACTTCACAAAATTTAATAAAAAATAGCGATATCTCCATTAATATTGGTTTTTCTGATTTAACAAAAAAAGTTCAAAACAATGAAATCTTAACTCTTTCCGCATCACCTTCATAGAATAGAGATAGTCGCTGCCCATATTTCCCACCATTTTTCAAACATTCTCAATATGATATCTTCATGAAAAAGTTAAGGTACTGATCTTGGATTAGTTGTTTGAAAAATATGCTGGTTTGTACAACCTTTCATTTTCTCTCCTATTCTTAGTTTGTTGTAATGATCTATAGGGGTTGGGTCACTACACCATATTGTCCTAAAAGGCTGAGATTGTGCACCAAAAAGGAAATTAATCCACATGTTACAACGCTGTTAAAAATGGTATGAAGGTAGTGAATTATGCTAATAAGAAATTTAGATTGGGAGAGACGTAATTAAATTTTATTATTCAATTGAAGATTTCCAATTAAAATAATAATAAATCTACATTTGTATATTTATATATTGATTGTAAGGCTTCTGACAATGGTCACTTCTTTCCATTAGATCCCCTTTAGGCCTTTGGGATACCTACTACTTCATTATATTATATAGTTGGGCCTTGCTACTTGTTGGCATGTTGGGGTAAACAAACTTGATGTGTTTTTTTTTTATCTAGCAGTTGGAGTCTATGGAATAAGAAAGAAATTTGATAGCTTGGCAAAAGTGGTAGCTTAACAAAAGTGGTAGAGAAAACATTAATCTCTCCTACCATGATAAACATGGTCACTAAAACTTGCAACAATGTTTTTAGGAAGTGAAAATTATGTTTCTTTTTTCCAAACATGTATGTTAGTATATTATAGTTTAATGAATATGTTTTATTATTATCATATATGGTTTCATACTTTAACAAAACATTCGCCAAGACTTCACAATGTTTTATTATTTAGTGAAAGATTTTCCAAGATCTTACAAGATTTTATAATTCAGTGAAAGATTCGCCATGACTTTACAAGATAATATAATCTGGTGAGAGATTCGCCAAATATATATATATATATACACATATTATATTAGTGATAAAATCACCTCCCATTTTTCCTATGTATCATGGGGATTCGCCCATTTATTATACATATAAATTTAGGGTGGTTTTTAAAATTTTCCCTGGAATTTCTACAGGAAAATCTCCTTGAGCTAGAATCAATTAAGAGGGCCTACCTCTTAGAACACTATTCCACTTACTGATGATCCTGCTTCCTCACTCTAGCTATCTTCCGTTTCCTTCCTTCGAATACCTAAAACAAGTAAACGACAACAACAACAAACGTGATGGCATACATTATTGTATTTAGCCTACTTAATAGGTCAAGCAACATTAAGCCATAAATATGTAAAATGACACTTCATGTAGGAAATCAATCAATAGTTGCATTTATATAAATTAGAAAAAGATTACAACTGGTGCCTTGACATTGTTGGTCTCCTTTGACTTATTCGGGTTCCCACACTTCTGCTAGCACTTCATGGATAGCCCCAACAATGGAAGTTTTAAGGCCTCTTTCCCTCTAGTCTCAAACCAAAACAAAAACACACTATTCTCGCTCAAACATACACTAGAAAACTACAAGCTATAGATGACTTACTGATCATTCAAACTCACTCCAAAACTAGTTTAGCTTGGGAAAAGAGAGGTTTATATAGCTTGGATGGATGGGAGATGGTTCCTCTCATCATGGGAGAAGGTCTTATCTCTTGAGTTTGTTCCATCCTAATAGGGGAAAGGAGCCCAAACTGACTTCCTCAGCTCCATCCTGCCCAACCATCTACAAGAATTCCATTACGAAGCTTCTAGACATGGAAGCTCCAGCTCCATATTTAAAAAACCTTCAAAAGGAGGATCGATGCGACTGGAAAATGTCTTAGTTTCTCTGTACGATGTGAGGGCTAGTTTAATCTCTACAAAAATCGACGCGAGGAGGAAACTGGTGAGTGGTGCGGGTCTTGTAAACTGGGATAAAAGGAAAATTCTTGGGAAATGATGCAAAGGGAAATTATTCTGCTCATGGAGAGGGACATATTAGGAGTTTCTTCATGATGGGAAATCATCTCAGGTTCACTGTATAGGTCCTCCAGGATCGTTGAGGGGAGTACAAGGACAATGGCAAAATGTTGCGTAACAGATGCCCCATAAAGTATGAAGGCCAAACTAGAGTGAGGGGTGAAATGCTTTACAAGTGGAAGCAGGGAACTAGAGTCCGTCATCGGAAAACTTGTAAGCAAGCATAGATACATATACATCACTGAAAACTATGAATAATGATACATGAATCATGGTATGGACGCAGCCATCTAGAGAATGACCATGTAAAATGGATCCAGGGTATGGGCGCAACCATCCAATAGAAAGGATCATAACGAAACCAAGGTATGGTCACAACCATACAATTATGAGAAGGATCACATATAACAACTCATCGGTGGCTCGCAGGCCTAAAAACTGTGGAATGCTAGACCTATGCACTAAACAACATGATGCTTATGGTAGCATGTAACTGCTCGGACTACATGAGTCAGCAGTCGGCAGATTCAATCAGATACCCCCACTGTATGCCTCTGATACTAGTGTGGGACATCACCCATCTGGGCATAGTCTGGGATCCCATGGGTCAATACCTCGAGATTCCGCACGATCTCCTCCTCACTGTCGCTTCCCTCCTGATAAGTAGCGACCTCAAATTTCCATGCAACGCGCCTAGCAATCGGGGACATCCTGGAAGGGCATTCTGGTCCAACATTTGCATTCATAAAATCGAAATATCATAAACACATATATCTCAAAAACAATAAAAAAAGATCAAAATTAAAATTGTTTGTTTTTTACCTCCATCATCATAATCCTCCCCCTCTGGGAGTGGCATATCTAGACCACTGTGGAAATAGGTACCAGTGTAAGGCCAATCCTCCACTATGATCATCTGTCATCGTACCCATGAGAAAAAGGTGGGCTTAAGGACATTTGTTGGCCCCTGGTAATCCTATTCATCAATGCACTCCAACGGACCATCCGTGGGTCTCGTGGCAATGGTAGTTCCACCTCAGCCAACTGGTAGTGGAATAGTGGAACCTGCTCTAGGAAGAAGGTCACTATCACAGACCCGTAGCAAAACTGCTTCAGGTTTCCCACCTTAGCTTTTGATATTTGGCGCTTCATGTTGACTTTCATAGCTTCCGCACAGTAGAAAATAGTGGGCGTCGTACAGTCGATAGCATACTGAAACTTTTACTTGTTGGTCTCATGCTGCGCTTGGGCCCCAACCACTATATTGATGGTTCGCAGTAACACTCTGAGGACAAGATCCCGAACAATCATAATCTCGATCTTGCCACTTTTGATTTGAGTGCTTCTCAGCAATGTTTTGCAAGTAGCATGGTCACACTTGCCCCAATTGGCCTTGACCCATATAGATTGACTGGCTCCCCTCTCCGGGACAGTCCTATGATGAAATAAATGTTTGAAGTTTCTAACTCCAGCTCTTGGTCACCGATCATGAAAATTTCCTGGTTCACATCCCAGAGACTGATCGGATATGATAACAATTCGGGTTGAGCCCGTAGTCCTGGTGTAAGGAAGAATTTGACGAGCCCACAGTTCCTCAAAGCATCCAAGCAATTTGGGTCAGCCATTGCTTGAGTGTCAATATCCTCATGCTCACGTTCCTTCCAATCCACAATTTTTCACAATTTTTTCCCTACAAAAACCATATAATCAAGTCAATAACCATCTTTGGCCAGTTAAATTTGGATTCAAATGGACAAAATGAGCAAAACCATGAAATTTTTTGTTTATTGGAGTCACCAATTTTTGGTGCAGGTAAATTCTTAGTGCGGACACAAACAATTCCCTCCAGCCCGAGAGAGCATGTCTAGCCACAAACAAACAATCTATGGAAAATATCCTTAAGCTAGAATCAATTAAGATGGCCTACCTCTTAGAACACTATTCCACTTCGTGATGATCCTGCTTACTCACTTCAACTATCTTTCCTTTCCTTCCTTCGAATACCTGAAACAAGTAACAAAAACAACAACAAATGTGATGGCATACAATATTGTATTCAGCCTACTTAATAGGTCAAGGAACATTAAGCCATAAATATGTAAAATGACACTTCATGTAGGAAATCAATCAATAGTTGCATTTATATAAATCAGAAAGAGATTACAACTGGTGCCTTGATATTGTTGGTCTCCTTCAACGTATTCAGGTTCCCACACTTCTACTAGCACTTTATGGATAGCCCAAACAATGGAAGTTTTAAGGCATCTTTCCCTCTAGTCTCAAACCAAACCAAAAACACACTATTCTCCCTCAAACATACACTAGAAAACTACAAGCTATAGATGAGTTGTTGATCATTCAAACTCACTCCAAAACTAGTTTAGCTTGGGAAAAGAGAGGTTTATATAGCTTGGATGGATGGGAGATGGTTCCTCTCGTCATGGGAGGAGGTCTTATCTCTTGAGTTTGTTCCATCCTAATAGGGGAAAGGAGCCCAAATTGACTTCCTTGGCTCCATCCTACCTAACCACCTACCAAAATCTGTTACGAAGCTTCTAGACATGGAAGCTTTGGCTCCGTATTTAAAAAACCTTCCAAAAGAGGATCAGTGTGTCTGGAAAATGGCTCAGTTTCTCCGTATGGCGCGAGGGCTAGTTTTAATCACTGCAAATTGGCATGAGGAGGTAACTGGTTAGTAGCGCGGGTCTTGTAAACTTGGTTAAAAGGATGATTCTCGGGAAATGATGCAAAAGGTAATTATTTTGCTCATGAAGAGGGACATACTGGGAGTTTCTTCATGATGGGAAAGCATGCCGGGTTCACTGTAGAGGTCCTTCAGGATCATGGACGGGGAGTACAGGGACAGTGGCAAAATCCTGTGTAATAGATGCCCCTTGAAGTATAAAGGTCAAACTAGAGTGAGGGGTGAAATGCTTTACAAATGGAATCGGGGAACCAGAATCCATAATCAAAAAACCTGCAAGCAAGCATAGATACATATACATCATTGAAAACTTTGAATAATGATACATGAATCGTGGTATGAACACAACCATCCAGAGAATGCTCATTTAAAATGGATCCAAGGCATGGGCGTAGCCATCCAATAGAAAGGATCATAATGAAACCAAGGTATGCTTGCAACCATCCAATTATGAGAAGGATCACATATAACAACTCATCAGTGGCTCGCAGGCCTCAAAAATGTGGAATGCTAGAACTATGCACTAAACAACATGATGCTCATGGTAGCATGTAACTGCTCTGACTACGCAACTCAGTAGTCAGTGAATCCAATCTGATACCCCCACCGTGTGCCTCTGATACTGGCGTGGGACATCACCCATCCGTGCATAGTCTGGGATCCCATGGGTCAATCCCTCGAGATTTTTCACAATCTCCTCCTCATTGTCGCTTCCCTCTTGATAAGGAGTGACCGCGAACTGCTGAGGAATGCACCTGGCAATTGTGAACATCCCAGTAGGGTGCTCTGGTCCAACATCTGCATTCATAAAATCGAAATGTCATAAACACACATATCTCAAAAACAATAAAAAACATCAAAATTAAAATTGTTTGTTTTTTACCTCCATCATCATAATCCTCCCCCTCCGAGAGTGGCATATCTGGATCACCACGAAAATTGGTACCGCTGTAAGGCCAATCCTCCACTACAATCAACTGTCGTCGTAGCCACGAGAAAAAGGCGGGCTTACAGGACATCTGTTGGCCCCCAGTAATCCTAGCATCAACGCACTCCAACGAAACATCCGTGGGTCTTGTGGCAATGGTGGTTCCACCTCATCTAACTGGTAGTGGAACAGTGGAACTCACTCCAAGAAGAAGGTCACTAGCATAGACCCGTAGCGAAACTGCTTGAGGTTTCCCACCTTAGCTTTTGATAGTTGGCACTTCATCTTGATTTTCATAGCTTTTGCCTAGTTGAAAATGGTGAGCGCCGTACAGTCGAAAGGATACTGAAACTTCGACTTGTTGGTCTCATGCTGCGCTTGGCCCTAGCCACTATGTTGATGGTCAACAGTAACACTCTCAGCACAAGATCCCAAACAGTCATAACCTTGATCTTGCCACTTTTTTATTTGGGTGCTTCTGGGCAATGTTCTACAAGTAGCATGGTAACACTTGCCCCAATCAGCCTTGACCCATATAGATTGACTGGCTCCCCTCTCCGGGATAGTCCTATGATGAAATAAATGTATGAAGTTTCTAACTCTAGCTCTTCGTTATCGATCATGAAAATTTCCTGATTCACGTCCCAAAGACTGATTAGATACTGTAGCAATTCGAGTTGAGCCTGTAGACCTGGTGTAAGGAAGAATTTGATGAGCCCACAGTGCCTCAAAGCATCCAAGAAATTTGGGTCAGCCGTTGCTTGAGTGTCAATATCCTCATGCTTGCGTTCCTTCCAATCCACCATTTTTCACAATTTTTCCCTACAAAAACCACATAATCAAGTCAATAATCATCTTTGGCCAGGGAAATTTGGATTCAAACAGACAAATTAAGAAAAAAACATGAAAAAATTTGTTTGTGGAATAGCTAATTTGTGGTGCAGGTAACTTCTCAGTGCGAACACAAACAATTCCTCTAGCCTGAGAGAGCAGGTCTAGCTAGAAATAGACAATCTATGGAAAATATCCTTAAGCTAGAATTAATTAAGAGGGCCTACCTCTTAGAAGTCTATTCCGCTTGGTGATGATCTTGCTTCCTCACTCTAGCTATCTTCTATTTCCTTCCTTCGAATACTTGAAACAAGCAAACAAAAAAAGCAAAAACAACAAATGTGATGAGATACAATATTGTATTCAACCTACTTAATAGGTCAAGGAACATTAAGCCATAAAGATGTAAAATGACACTTCATGTAGGAAATCAATCAATAGTTTCATTTATATAAATCATAAAGAGATTACAACCAGTGCCTTGACGTTGTTGGCCTCCTCCGAAGTATCTGGGTTCCCACACTTCTGCTAGCACTTCATGGATAGCCCCAACAATAGAAGTTTTAAGGTCTCTTTCCCTCTAGTCTCAAACCAAACCAAAAACACACTATTCTCCCTCAAACATACACTAGAAAACTACAAGCTATAGATGAGTTGCTGATCATTCAAACTCACTCCAAAACTAGTTTAGCTTGGGAAAAGAGAGGTTTATATAGCATGGATAGATGGGAGATGGTTCCTCTCATCATGGGAGAAGGTCTTATCTCTTGAGTTTGTTCCATCCTAATAGGGGAAAGGAGCCCAAACTGACTTCCTTAGCTCCAGCTAACCCAACCATCTACTAGACTTTCGTTACGAAGCTTCTAGACATGGAAGCTTCGGCTCCATACTTAAAAAACCTTCCAAAAGAGGATTGGCACCACTGGAAAAGGGCTGAGTCACTCCGTACGACGTGAGGGATAGTTTTAATCTCTCCAAATCGGCGTGAGGATGAAACTGGCCAATAGTGCTAGTCTTGTAAACTGTGATAAAAGGAAGATTCTTGGGAAATGATGCAAAGGGGAAATATTCTTCTCATGAAGAGGGACATATTGGGAGTTTCTTCATGATGGGAAAGCGTGTCGGGTTCACTATAGAGGTCCTCCAGGATCATGGATAAGGGGTACAGGTACAGTGGAAAAATGTTGTGTAACAAGCCCATGTTGATTATTTTCAAGAGAGACTTGGTAATCCAGCTAAAGGAGGAGTCAAGATGAACAACTACAAAACAATATATGGACGTGGAGTCAATGTCCACATAGAAAATGATTTGTGTATCACCATTTAGCATATGAATCATATCAACATTCACATTCACAGCTATAAGAAACCAAGTTGAGTAGGAGACGTTTTTGTGACGGATTCTCCATGTCATTATGGGTTCAGAGTGATAACAGATCAAGATGAGATATACATCATTGCCTCAACCAACATTTGGATCGACCATTGCTCCTTATCTATATGCGAAGATGGTATCTTTGATGTCATCATTACATGCACATCAATTACTATTTCAAACAACTACTTCACTAACCACGACAACATTCCATATTCCATCCATCCCATGTTTTCCTTTCTACCTTTTGTTAAAGATATTAATTCTCATTTTCACTGTTAATTTCTTTCTTCTTTCTTGAAAATCTATAATAATAGTTGCTTTGTTGTTCTCTGTGTGTATTTGAGAACTACATGCTATTAGGTCATGATGGCAATAATATTGAAGATAAAATCATGTCAACAATTCAATTTTTCAAATAAGCAATGGCATACATGTCGTCATGTGGCTCTTGTTAAAAATAACTTTATATTGAATTTTCATATATAAATATAAAGTTCAAGAATCTTTTTAAAGGTGAGACACTACCAAAATATTATGAAGCAAATAAAGGCTCACATCTTAAAGGGAAGAGTGCAAGACCGGTTTGCATTAAGGTATTGCATCCATTTAACCTTTGCATTAAACATATTTCAACATCAATTTAGTGCAAAGAAGAAACGTTAAGGTGCATAAAGTATGAGGCTTGTAATTTTAGTGATTGAGCCAATGGAAATTTAAAATCAATTTCTCCAAATAAATTATAATACGTAAATTTAATTTATTAGAATTAAACAACTCATCCTTCAAAAACGATTTTCAGCCTCCCAAATATGTGCTACTATAATATTGCCACAATATCCAAATACACATCCTTGATCTTCTAAAAGTGGTACAAATTATCCCCAATGAATCTCGACCTCCTAAAATGATGAAGAATTTAGTCTTACAAGCAATTTAACCTCCTACATAGTATATGCTCTTAGATTTAAAGAAGGAAATTATCTCAACCTACAAGAATGAATGGATCTTGGCATATCAAGAATGAATGGAACTTAGCCTATCAATATTTGATGTCAAGTAATATACCCGAGCCCCTAGATCATATAGATAAATTTAATCTTGAGAATGAGCAATAAACGCGACCTCTCTAATGTCATCCTTAGGCCTCTTTGGGTCCTCCTACAGTTACTCTCCTGTAGAGACTTTTTGGTTCCTTCTCACAACTTAAATACTTCCACAAATTTTAGAATTTAACTCGGTTCATACTTCATGTCTTCTTATTTTCTACTCCTTAATTTCTATCTCTTTTGTTCCCATCAAATCGTTTTTCAAAAGGTTGTCACAAGGCATAAAATTATCTCTCTCTCTCTCTCTCTCTCTCTTATATATACATATATACATATATATTATATATATATATAAATATATATATATATACATACACATATACATATACATATACATATACATATGTATCTCTATATCTCTCTCTATATATATATATATATATATATATATATATATATATATACATATACATATACATATACATATACATATGTATATGTATATGTGTATGTATATATATATATATATATATATATATATATACATATATATATACATAGATATATATATATATATATATATATATATATATATATATAGACCACATGAAAGAAGGATCTTCTATATTACTCTCTCTCTTTCTCTCTCTCTCTCTCTCTATATATATATACATACATACATACATACATACATACATACATACATATATATATATATATATATATATATATATATATATATATATATATATATATATATACATATATATATACATACATATATATATATATATATATATATATATATATATATATATATATATATATATATATATATATATATATATATATATATATATATATATATATATATATATATATATACCACATGAAAGAAGGATCTTCTATATTAATCTTCATGATGATAAATTTAGAGCTTTTAGAGATGTCATAAGCATATCTATGGTATGATTCATGTTTAACCCTTTCAACCACTGAAATAACATGATTTAGACAAAAGTATAATTGTGATCATGCAATCTCAAATCAGTTTATACTCAATCCTTAACAAGCCTTTCTATTAACTGAGAAACTTCAACTTCTTCTGAGGCTTCTCGGCCTGAGGTCACTCCTGAGACCTTTCATCCTTATGAGAATTTCAACCCTGTTAAAATGGGCTGAGGGAATTGGTTCCTTTGTCATAGGCTTTGGTCTTCATTAAAATTTTGATTTATGATCTTGAATTTGTTCACAAAGAAGGTTTTTATGACCTTCTTCTAGGACATAAATGAAGGCCCAAACCTTGTCCTCTTTTGGGATATACTCCTTCCTTCTCATAAATAGACTAGGATTTCTAGGGATAGAACAAACCTAGAGGATAACTTGGAACAAATTGACTTCTTCAAGGCTGCTATTTTACCCTTTCTTTGATACCATGTTGATTTTTCATAGGTATTCTAAATTTATAATTTCTTATAATTATTTAATCATTTTTCATATTTTCATTAAGTAGTTACACAGAACACATCAACAATAGAAACATTTATAAAGAGACAACCAAACAAGAGACACAAATATTTTACCCTGACAAAACACACATGGGGGAAAACCCAACAACCTTTTCCTTTGGGAAATTATTCAGTTCAACAAGAGATACATCTAATCTTTTTAGCCAAAACAAGGTCAAACTAATCATAAATAAAGTCCACATCACACCTAGTCAAACTTCCCATAACTAGCCTCAAACAATGAAGGTAAAACTGTCCAGGAGATTCTTCCTTCTGTTGTCTCATAATTTCAACCTTTTACAAAGATTAGGTCTGTCTCAAAGCCTCATAATTCAATTAGCTTCAAATATTAGTTCCGCCTTAGACTGTGAATAAACTCAGTCAACTAGCTCTTTCTCAAACTCGGTTTGCCTCAGGAGACTATGGTTTACTGTCACAATTTTTTTTTTGTTCAGATGAGCTCAACCTTCCATTTTCTTCTTTTTTGGTACATAAACAAAAGATCTTAGTTGATCTAATATGGTCTCTTAAAAGGAGGACACGACGAACATTTTATAGAAATCTAATGAACAGAATTGGTGTGTCTATAGGGGAAATCTGACCTAACTTCTTGGAGGACCGACTTTATGTTTAGGATCTAAAAATTTAATATTAGAAATTCAAAATTTCCTCTCTTTTGAAGCTGACATGAAGAACATGTCATACATATATTTGAAGGGATAACACATTTAATTATGAATATAGACCATAGCTGCAAAATTCAACACAACAATCCCTCCTTTGGTGCTCATTGGGATGTTATTGGACGAGATCTCGTTGGCTACGATTGAACTCTATGGATCGATGACTAGTATCAAGAGTGGGGGCATAAACCACTTGTGTAAACCAGATTGGCGGGGGGGGGGAGGGGGTCTGCACTCACGATTCCTCCTCCAGGTTTATCTCTTCTAATGAACAATTAAGATTTGTAAAATAGGGAAAAATTTAGGGGTTAATTTTCATAGGTGGGCTAATTTCACATTCTTTTTCCAGAAAAGAGATTTGCCCAATGCCATTTTTATAGTAACACCCAAATTTTATAGTATAAAATTATTTATCTTAAAATTTGCCAAAATTTTATAGAGACTATATAAAATTAGTAGAAATTTGAATATTTTTATAGAAATATAGACAAACATTTCACAGTTCTCATATTAGGGTCTAGTAAGATTCACCAAGGTTTCAAAACTTTAAGATAAATTTTCATCCTTAAAATTTTCCCTATGGCGAAATGAGATCAACAGTCAGCGGGAGTAGTACCCACATGACATCAATTAGAAAGAGGGGGGGGGGGTGTTTTGCACTCATAGTTCCTCCTCTCGATTGGAACCCTTCTTGGACCTGCATGTTAAACCACTTGTATTTGCATGCAAAAACGCTTGCTTTTGTGTGTCTAACTATCTATGCACCTACTCAACATTCCTTTGGCTCTCAACGTGATATCACTCTTATCGAATCCGACAATCTATATGTCTTTGTTAAGCCTTCCCACAACAAGGGTTTACACATGCCAATTCTGAAATTTTCTCAAACAAGGGAATCCACACAATTTGATGATAGGTCGTGGAAAAGAAATGATTGGATTACTCAATATTACACATGGTTAACCAAACAGTCTAGACGAAAAAGAAACTCACAATATGATATTACTTCAAAGCTTTAGTTAGTTACACAAGCAAGATTTTTTTATTCATGGACCTACGCAAGAGAGCTCTCAACATCCGATCTCTTCTCATTTTATGTCCTCCCTCATTAATTAACAAAATATCACCTTTAGACAAAATGGGTTGTAACTAATACCCTTTTAGGATAATTACATCTGTTCGTGATTCTAGAAACCAAAGGACACCTCATACTATAAGATAGTTACATTTGTCCTCTAATAACACCTCAACAAAACTAACATATTCCCGGAGTGAAAATACTCTACTTATTAGAAGAAAAATGAAATTAAGTGGGATGTCCCTGCATTACTAACCATTCTTCATTATTGTTGTTGCATATTTTCATTCACTATGCTACAAAAAGGGTTGATCATTGTTTGATGTTGTTTATTGGATGCTATAATATCTTTTATTTGAAAAATTCAAAGTTTTGAAAAAAATGAGTTTCTTGTGCAATTCTTTCTTATTGGTCATGAAAGTTCCAATAGTGATGACTAGTTCCTTACAAAATTAATGGTTAATTTTTTGTTATTTAAATAATAAGCATTTTGATTTTTTGAATATGAAAATACAAAGAAAGTTTTAGAAACAAAATTGAGAGTATTGCTTTTATGGTTTAAGGGTCTATCTTTTTATTTTTTAAAGAAAGAATCTAACCATTCTTCATTGCTCACTTTCACGTTGCTTATTAGATGTTATAATTAGCAATGTCTTTAATTTTGAATTCACCCTAGGTATAAAGGGGTTGCATTTAAGCTATTTCTCCTATAGTAAAATCTTGGTGGAGTGGTAACAATTTAAAATCAAATTTTGGACAATGTTCTATTCAATATGTAGTGTGTAATATTTAGTTATACTTTATTTTGAAAAAACAAATTAAAATGACTGTTAGTTAAATTATTGTTTTTATTTTGAATATTTTTCTATCACAGAAAAATGTATACTCAGAACAATATGAAAATGAAAATTTATGGTAGTAATTACATATAAAGATATAAAACATTTTGACACTCATAAATATGTTTAAAACATAGCATAGGAATGGAAAACAAATAAATGTCATCATAAAATCTATATTAGTAAAATTATATATAAGGATATAGAAGAATTTAACACATAAATATGTTTAAAACTATAGGAGTGAAAAGCAAATAAATGTCATCAAAATTTCTACATAATAGGCAAAATAAGTTTGAAATTCCAAGCTTAACATCAAGTAATAATTTGAAAGAACAAATATTAGTATCCTTCCATTACCAAGAAGAGGATCTAATACCTTATCAAATCTAATACCTTATTAACTTGTCTCTACTCCCCCACCTAGGATAGGAACTTCAATTTCAAGTCTAAAACCCCTTTCAAATTTAAGAATTTCTACAACTCTAATCCCTATTTTGATCATTTTAAAAATGAATGTTTAAGGATAGGGAAAACTTTTTATAATATATAATAGGTAAATCACCTCATGAAAAACAATTTGCCTCTCAAATTCCATCCTTGGGAGGCCATATTCTCTAAAGAATGTTTTATATTATTGTACTCCATAAGTCAAACTCTACACACAATTAAGTTTTCCTTGCATAGGCTTCGTGGATTGGTTTAAGGTAGACATGGATGAAATTTGAGGGGCAAATTTCCAATTATAGATTGATTTTCTTGTCAAATATAGCAAAAATTAAGTGGATTGGTTTAAGGTAGACATGGGTGGAATTTGAGGGGAAAATTTCCGATCACACATTGATTTTCTTGTCAAATATAGTAAAAAATTCTCCCAACTAGTTAATATTTTGTGTTAAAATGATTAAAACTAGTATTAAAGTTGCAGAAAATGTCAAATTTGATGGGTGCTTCAAATTTGAAATTCCTACCTTGCTGGAAATGAATCTAATCACTCCCATAAGAGTGCCAATTGAGGATCATGACCTTTCGATTTCACTTTGATTTTGACATGACCTTTCAATTTCACTTTGATTTTGACATGAGAAAACAAGACAAAACAAAGATATAATAACCCTAATGGGGAGCATGCATGGAATTTCAAAGTGTTTTTCCTATCTAGTGGAAATTTGATGATGGTTATTGGTTTTGAAAGTAGTTATCTTTAAAAGAACTCTGCTATTAATACTGGAAAAAAAAAAAAAAAAAAAAAAAGTTGTTTATGAAATGTATCTCAACCATGTTCAACTAAAGAATGCCACTACTCTAATATTTCTCTGTGTTCCTTTTTGTGTCTATAAGAATTTCACGATCACAAAAAAAAAGCGTTGCAAATAAACGAACAACTTAAATACTTACATGTCAAATTTATCATTTCAATTTTTTGTATGACTCATTTTCAACTTTTCAAAAATTTTCCTGCCCATCAAATATGATTAAAATGCCCTAAAAAACAAAAGTTTTGTCAAATTCCAACCCTGATGGGGAGCGTTATCAAAGGCGCTTTAGCAGGCCATAATTTCTCCTTGAAAACAATGGAAATTAAAATTAAAACAAGATTCTAATCAAATTAAGTAGAAATTTTTGGAAATCTTAATTGTAACTGTTAAGATTTAGAATTTTAGGCATTTTAGAGATTTTTGATAGTACTAAATCTATTTCCACCCTAAAAAAAAAAATTCTAACACTGTTAAATTTGGATTTTTTTTTAATCTCACAAGATTAAGACTAGAATTTCACCATCCATCATAGGAAATTGTGGTCTTGATAGACAACTCCTATCTACCCTGCTATGCAGCAAGAGGAAAATATACTAACTCTAATGGTACCAGTACTTGTGGGGTCTAATCAACAAACATGCTTACAGGAAAATATACTAACTCTAATGGTACCAGTACCACGATCTTTTTTTGTTTGTTGGGTCTAATCAACAACGATGCTTCCATTGGTCTGTAAGACGTTCTTCTATTCGAGCATATTTCCATGAAAAAACAGGGACTGATCAGACACGGCGATGGAGTCAACGTTTATTGAATATATTACTTTACTCTTTCCGTGCACGCTAATTAGGGGCGCAGAGCAGGCTTCCTGACCCGAGCAATCAGGTACCTACTCGATCCAGGGTTTCTGTCTTCTGTTAATTGGCCAAGAAACGCCGTATGCAGAGCTCAGAGGTCTCGTGCGCATCTAAAACGACAAACCAGAGAACTTTTTTACATGATTGTGAATGTGTGTGTGAGAATGAGGGGAGATAAAGGCTTATTTCCACCATTTCTGCAAAATACAAGGTATGGTGAACTGCTATTTTGTCAGAAGTTTTATGTGATCATTGGCGAAAACATGAGAGAGTCAGCGATGGACACAACAACTTTTTGCGCGAAGGAAGTGTAGCTTATCAAATTATGAAAGCGACTGCCCTGAAAGTTAGCCGGGTGCCACTGTGCAGTGTGCGGGCCTCGGTGTTAAGATTTGGCCAGCACTACCCACGAATTTTGAGAAAATTCGCAGTGTACGCCAAGTTACGGTCCGAAAAATTAGCTCTCGATATAAAGGATCGCGAATCGCAACTGCGAATTTCGCTGACAATAATATCCCGAGGTGGAAAATGGTTGTGGTCACCAATAAAGTCGACGAAAGTGAAAGTTTACAGAGCCGATGACAGAAATATCGGACATATCTTTACTATCATAAGTTAACATCTACAAACACAAACGCTTTCTCAGAAAGATGGAAGTATTGCTTCACTCTCGTAATTGGGATATTTTTGTGTTTAAAATGACCTATTCTGCTACTCGTCTAATAACTCTCGCAATAATTTTGCACGGAAGGGAAGAAAATAGCAAATGTCCAAGGGTCATGAAATATTGGTTGTCTTCAGCATTATCAATATTATTTTTGGAGTTATAAACGTATTTTGATTGTTTTATGATTATCAATATTTTTGGAGTTATAATTTTATTAATGTATTTAGACATTAACCTTAACTACTCCAATACATTAATAAAACTATAACTCCAAAATATTAATTACCCTCACACCATCGGATCGGACCAACTGACTAAACACTCTCCGCCGTGTAGAGTTTCTGCGAGGATTATATTCAAGTGAAGTGAAGTGAAGTGATAGGAGCAGTTGGAAAGCAGGACGACCTTAGGATTCTGCACAGACTTACCCTCTTTTTAACGTAGAAAAGAACTGTCAAATCAGTCTCGGATTGCTATCTTTCATTTTCATTGTCAGTAATATCTATGCAGAAAGATAACGAGTGATATTACAAAGGGAGCAGTCTAACTTGAGAAGTTTCTCATCCTTTTAGTAGGAAATGGATGAAAATTTGGATTGGATTGGTTTTCGTGGTTTAAAGTGCGTTTTCTATTATATAAATGGATTCAAGGTTCTTAAAAGCATTTAGGACATTCAAATTAAGACTTATCGTTTTAGGCTATCATTCTAGGCAATGCTCATTACACAAAATTTATGGGAAAATATGACTAGAAAATGTAAAATATATTTGATAGTAATTATACAAAATTTGTAATTTATTTTATTGTTGGTAGAAAAAAGGTTACTATATCTGTATTTATATTTTCTAGAAATGATATTTTTAAGTATATTATTAACTATAAATTAAACATCTTCATTTTAATTATATTGCGAGACACTCTACAATCTAGTTTAGGGTGGATGTGTCAATCTTAGATGGTTGATGGGTGAGCGTGAGCGTATTTTAATTATATTGCGAGACACTTTACAATCTAGTTTAGGGTGGATGTGTCAGCATTAGATGGTTGATGGGTGAGCGTGAGTGTTAGACAAGTGAGCGTTACATGTTATATGTGGTTGATGAGTGAGTTATATGTTATATGTGGTTGATGGTGAGCATGAGTGTTAAACCGTGAGCGTTACATGTTACATGTTATATGTTATATGTGTAAGCGTTAGATGAGTGAGTGTTAGATGGGTGAGTGTAGTGAAAATAATAATATTATTACAACAAAAATAATTGTTAACTTGAGAGTGTTACATGTTATATGTTACATGTTATATGTGTAAGTGTTAGATGGGTGAGTGTATTGAAAATAATAATATTACTATAACAAAGATAATAGTTAAACTATATTTAATCAAGTTCATACATATGAGATTTGCCAAAATAGCAAAAAAATTCTCAGTTTCACTCCACAAAATTTTTGGTAAAAATTGATATTTACCAAATTACCAAAAAAATTCCCAGGTTAACTCCACAGAATTTTTCGTAAATTGAATTTTTGGTAAAAATAAGTCCACCATAAATTGAATTTTCAAATGAATAGTTGGAGAGAAATTCAAATGGATATAAATAATTATTATAGTGTCTTATAATTGTTTGGTCTTTCAAATTTCCAAAAGTTTTTTCTTTATAAATTAGTGATCTTATTTGACCATTAAATTTTTTTATATGTATCTTTCTCTAGTTTAACTAATGATCTCTCTATATACTAGTGATATGATATTTACCAAATTACCATTGTAAATTGAATTTTTGGTAAAAATAACTCCAGGGTAAATTGAATTTTTGAATGAATAGCTAGGATAAATTCAAATGGATATAAATAATGAAGAGTTATGGAGAATGATATATAAAAATATAATTTTTCTTTAATTTTTAATTTATTTAATTTATTAGTGATTTTTTCTATTATAACAATTTTCATTGAAAAGATAAAATATGACCTTATTAAAAAGTGAATCTGTAAAGATGAGTTATTATTTTGTTCACTTTTTGGTCGAAAGTGTAGTTATTGATTTTCAAATTTTAATTAATTTTACTATAAAAGATGAGATATAAGTTTCAAATATTTTTATTTTAATATAAATTAATATTAGCTACACTTTACAAATTTAGAAATTTAAACTAAAATTTAAATAAAATTAAGAGTTTATAATATTTAAATAATTAATTTCAATAGAAATTTAAACTAATTTTAAATAAAATTAAGAGTTTATAATATTTAAATAATAAAATTTCAAACAAACAAGTGTCTCTTTATATGCTGTTTCCCATTTTGAAAGGAGTATCTTTTTACAAACTATAAAAAGAGTTTGCCATCCACTATTCTTACAATTCACTACTAAGATTAGAGACACTAAGACAAAGACAAAAGGATAGAGATACATTAACTTGAATACATTTTTAGTGGTAAATTTTTTATAAATTAGTTTTTAATCTTTAGTAAATTAACTTCTTAAATTTAGTTTTTGATCCTTAGTAAATTAGATTTTAATATTCTTTAAATTAGTTTTAATCTTTTAGAAATATTTAATATCTAAAATAAATGCATTGATTTCAGCATTATGTTGTTTTCTAAAACTTTTAGATATATTTAACATCTAAAATAAATGCATTGATTTCAACGGTATGTTGCTTTCTAAAACTTTTAGAAATATTTAACATCTCAAATAAATGCATTGATTTCAAAATTATGTTGTTTTCTAAGTCTTTTAAAAATATTTAACATCTAAATTAAAGAGATTGATTTCAACATTATGTTGTTTTCTAAATCTTTTAAAAATATTTAACATCATTATGTTGCTTTCTAAATTTTTCAAAAATATTTAACATCTAAATTTAATGCATTGATTTCAGATTATGATGATTTCTAAATCTTTTATAAATATTTTACATATAAAATAAATGCATTGATTGTAGGGAAGTTATGGTTTTTGGCCATGTAGTATTGATAAGTCATGGTAATGGTCCATAGTATTGTAACATAATAATTAAAAGCCTAGATCTATAACATAATAATCAAAAGCATAGATGAACCATGGTATTAGCTCATGGTATTATGATTTTCTTCCGGCCCATGGTATTATTGTTTTCTAAATCTTTTAGAAATATTCAACATCTAAAATAAATGCATTGATTTCAGCATATGTTGTTTTCTAAATCTTCTAGAAATATTTAACATCTAAATTAATTGTGTTGATTGCAACATTATGTTGTTTTCCAAATCTTTTAGAAATATATAACATCTAAATTAAATGCATTGATTTCAACATTATGTAGTTTTCTAAATCTTTCTAAAATATTTATCTAAATTAAATGCATTTATTTGAGCATTATGATGATTTCTAAATCTTTTAGAAATATTTAACATTTTAATTAAATGCATTGATTTCATCATTATGTTGTTTCTAAATTAAATGCATGGATTTAAGCATTGATTTTAGTGGATATTAAAAAAATAATTATTTATGACAATGCATTGATTTCTGTGTTACAATAATTGACTTTACCATATCCTCTCATAAAATGAGATGGATAATGTGCATATTGATGATATAAGAAGACATGCACGTGAACATGTTAGGCAACAATAACAACGACAAATGGAAAATTTGGAAGAAATTTATGATGAACAAAGAGAAGATGGAAGAAAAAAGGAAAGTGAAGAACAAATAGAAAATAATCAAACATATCAAAGAGAATATCAAGGAATATATGAACAAAAAAAGGCGCAACTAGTGACAACTGAAGAACATGAAGAACAAGTCAGCACAAGTCGACAAAGAAAATCACTAGAAATGTCAACTGCACAAGAAGAAGAAGAGAGAAGAAAATGTCGAAGAGAATATCAAAGAGCATATCAACAAAGAAAGGTGCAACAAAGAATAAAAGAAAATGCACAACAAAGAATAGTGACAAGTGTACAAGAAGAAGAGGAGAGAAGAGAACATCATAGACAACATAAAAGAGCATATAGTAAAAAAAAAGTGCAACAAAGAATAGAATAAAACGAACAACAAAAAAATATAGAGGATATGACAAATGAAGAGCATGAAGACCAAATAAAGGCACTAGAAATGACAAGTGTACAAGAAGAAGAAGAGAGAAGAAAACGACATAGACAACATCAAAAAACATATAGAGAAAGAAAGAGGCAATAAAGAATAGAAGAGAATGCACAACAAAGAGAAAGTCAACAAAAAAATCTAGAGGGTATGACAAATGAAGAGCACGAAGACCAAATAAAGGCACTAGAAATGACAAGTGTACACGAAGAAGAAGAGAGAACAGAACATTATAGAAAACATCAAAGAGCATATAGAGAAAGAAATACGCAACAAAGAATATAAGAAAATGCACAAAAAAAGAGAAAATCTAGAAGATATGTCAAATGAAGAGCATGAAGGCCAAATAAAGGCACTCGAAATGATAAGTGTACAAGAAGAAGAAGAGAGAAGAGAACGTCATAGACAACATCAAAGAGCATATAGGGAAAGAAGTAAACAACAAAGAATAGAAGAAGATGCACAAAAAATAGGAAATCAATAGAAAAATAAGAGGAAATGACAACTAAAGAGCATGAAGAATAGAGAAAAACACTATAAATGGCAACTAAAGAACATAATGAATAGATAAAGGAACTAAAAATAACAAGTGTAGAAGAAAAAGAAGAAAGAAGAATATGTCAAATAGGATATTAATGAGAATATCGACAAAGGCAACCAAAAACCTAGACATGTTAAATATATTTAATATGAGCAAATTAATTGTATTTTCAACATATTTTTTTTATCTCCGCACATGAATGAAACCAACCTAGATCCATCATAACCTCGGATCTATCAAGCACCGAGAGGGATCAAATTTCTCGAGGTGCAAACCTCTTTTCTGAGTGCAAAACTTGAGGAAAATTTTGCACCTCAAGAGATTTGATCCCTCTTGGCACTTGATAGATCTAGGGTTAAGATGGATCTAGGCTGGTACGGAATTAGTGAAATGTTTAATAATCTTAATATGAGTTAATTTATTCTATTACTTGAAAGGATGTCATGTTGTGTAATATTTTGACATTGCCAACATAAAACAAAATTAAATTAAATTAAAAAAAAATTAACATTTTCGGACTCTAACCCATGGTTTTTTTCATGGTATTCTTCTCTTATGTAGTCTATTTGAAGATTAAAAATTAAAGCAACCTAGTTTCATCTTAACTTTTGATCTACCAAGTCAGGAAAGGGATCATTAAGATGGATATAGGCTAGCATATATATCATAATAACTATCAGATATTTATGATCTTTAATCACATAACCATGCTTACACGGAATATATAAAAAAGTTTTATAAAAATGGTAAAGTAATATTCCATCATGATGTATGTTAAAAGTGGAAGAAAGTGAGAAACATCTAGATTATGAAGATAAAATGGAATGCCAAGCAGGGTCATCAATCTTCTCTACATGCAAACAACCTGTTTTTGTGATAGGAATGGAAACTTTTGACTGTCTCTTTTGGTTATGGTTGGAAAGCTAAGGTGAACAAGACGCTTATAATGATGCTACTTTGTCAAAGGGAAAGGGGGCGATGGAATTGGTCATCAGTCAAAACTCACCAAAACATCTAGTATAACTCCATAGTGACCAAGTATTAATAAATAATGGTGGTGCCCAAATTATAGGAAATGATGTAATAGTTAACCTTAGTGTCCTTCTCAAAGGAAGTAGTGAAAGCAATAGTATGAAGGGCATCTTTAGATGAATTCACTTTTGCAAATGTGGTACTATTATCTTCAAACATTGTTAACATAGGCCATCATATACGATCCTTAATAATCTCAACATTCTTGTCAGAAGAGCTAGTTTTAGGATTTTTGTATGCAAGGGAAGCTTTGAGATTTTTGCAAATCTCCTTCAAATAAGCCTTGGAAGTGAGGAATAACAAATATTGTAGAATCAATAGTTGAAGCTAGTTATGAGGTAGTTTTGTAGGAGTTTAGACTCTATCTAGGGTTTACTAAGGGTTGTGAGTTTTGAAAGTTGAGGTGATGCACCTATGGTTCGATAAGTGAAAAGATAGAGGAGGTGTGTTAAACTATATAAAAAAAGGGTCAATTTCATGCTCGATGAGAACATCTGATTTTAAGCTAAATACTTCAATGCAAGATAGTGATATAAAATGGATCATTATATCATTTGTCATCTATCTTGGTATTATTTAGGTGGAAAAAGTGGAGGAATTGGTTTATAGGGCCCATTTATGGGAGAGTCCTAGTGTGATGATTTGAGGTATGAAAAATTCCAATATATGTTTGAGGCATCAAATGAAAATTTTTCAAGTTATAAAATTTCAAGCAAAGATCCTAACTCATTGATGTTGTTTTGTATATTGTCATATTTCAAGAAGTGTGAAAGTAGCCTCAACTAGAGTTTGTATGTGGAAGTTATGCCTCACATAAGTTGACCTACCTTATTAACCACCATGGTACCAACTAGACGCCACATCAACCCCCATTACTCACACATGTGGGGCTAGTCATATGTGGAATTTGAAGAATATTATAGAAGGTCCAATACCTTAACACTAATTGAGAGTTGAGGCATGAAAAAACTCTAACCCTAACCCTAACCCACTTGTCCATCAAGCTATGTTAAACATTGAGCCATTAAGAAAGAAAGGGTTTCCATTATTTTGGTATTGTTGTTGTTCCATAATTGAACCAAGCACTTAGGAGTGGGATATGGAAGCATAATAGATTAGTTAAAATATTATGTAGTAACCATTCAGTCCATAATGCTCATGGAAAATCCATAACAAGTCTCCCCTTCTTTGTACTTGCATTTGATAACTAAGAGAAAAAGAGTAGAACATAGGACTCACCTTTCTAGCTAGGTTTTCTTCCATATTGTGTTTCTTAGGTCACACCATTTGTTCATTTGCTTGTTTCTTTCATTTTAGTTTCAACAATTTCCATAATTTTGATCACTGCACTAGCAATTTTAAATCTAAGATTTATGATACTAATTACATAGTAAAATATTTCAGAACATTCTAAGAATGGTTGGGATGAAGTATTCAAGTGGCACATCCATGATGATTTATGGATCTTATTAGTATCAAACCAATTATCTTTGTGGTTTGATGGGAAGTTGTAAGATTCAGGAATAGGCTTAAGAAGGAAGTCTCAAAACCTTAGCCATTGTCGATGATTCCAACTATAACAACCCTTGAGATGAGGCAAAGGAGAGATTTTCAAAGCTAGAATTATAAGCATATCTCTAGTAACATGACCGTTCTCATGGTGGCTTTAGAGAAAACGTTTGGGCCTTTTGGGAAAGTTGGTGGTTATAACATAGAATTTGGATTATAAGAGAAATTAAGAAATTAAGACCTCAAAAAGGACTCAAAAAAAGAGCTGTAGAAAAAATTTGGATGCTCCATTAGACTGTAGTTCAAATGCCAACCCCATAGTAGAAGATATGGTTAGCTTGTTTAGATTAAAAGTTCATAATCATTCTAACCCATATGCAATATGATGGGTAATAAGGATGCAAAGATCAAGGTCACTATGCAATGTAAGATGAAATTTTTTGTAGGTGAAAAATTTATTGATTAGGTAGAGGGAGATGTAGTACCACTATATGTGTGTGGTGTAGTGGTTAGAATCCCCTACATGTATATGAGGGATGCAATCTTCAAGAGGATAGAAATATAGTAGTATCTGATCAAGGATGGAAATTGTTTCATTATCAATGCACATAAAGGAAAATCTAAGATCTCTCTAGTAAGTGTTAACCAAGTCAACAAATTTATTAGTTATACTATGAAGTTTGTATTGTTCTCTAACAGAGAACCAATGAGGTGAAGGATTGATAAAAGTAAAGGAATATTTTGAGGGATATATTAAAGAGAAAAAAATGTCATTTTAAAATGTTGTTATAGCTATACAAAGAAGTATTTCAAGAGCCTAAAGGGTTGCAACCTAAGATGGAAGTGGAGCATGAGATACAATTATTGCCTAGCTCTCCATTGTTAAATATTGGGTTGTACAAACAAGTCATACTTGAAGTAAATGAAGTAGAGAAACAATTGTAGTAGCTACTAGAGCAGGGAATTATTAGACCAAGAACCTCACCTTTTGGGGAAGATATCATCATTATACCCAAGAAGGATGGGACTTGGTGAATGTGTGATGACTATAGATATTTGAACAAGATCATCCTCAAGAATCATTACCCTTTGTGAAATATCAATGATTTGTTAGATTAGTTGTAGCATGCCAAGTACTTCACCAAGTTGGATCTGAAATCAAGATACCACCAATTATGATTTAAAGAATAAGACACTTAGAAGGACATATTCAAGACAAATAAAGGTTTATATGAGTGTTTGGTAATGCCTGTTTGTTTGTGTAATGCACAAGCTACATTTATTCGTTTGATGAATGATGTATTGCATTTCTTTCTAGATTCATTTGTGATAGTGTATTTAGATGATATATTGGTCTATACCTCTACTTGGGGAGTCATATCTCACATATTATGCAAGCATTAAATACTATAAAGGATTATTAGTTTTTGGCTAACCTTAAAATATGTGAGCTTTACCAATAACCATTAGTGTATTTGGGGTAGGTAATTGGTGGGGGGAGCTCAAGATGGATCCCGTGAAGAAGGAGGCCATCATTAAGTGGCCAATTCTTTCTAATGTCACTAAAGTTAGGCTATTTTTTGGGGAAATGAGTATTATGGAAGTTTATATCTTCCTTTTCAGTCGTAATTGTGCCATAAAAACCAAAGCTAAGAGTTTTTAATGGGGGAAGAATAAACATAAATCTTTTGATAAATTGAAATGAGAGATTACTCAAACATTCATTCTTGATTTACCTATTTTTCAAAATCCTTTAAAGTGGAGACAAATGCAAGTGGATATTCTATAGGAGTGGTCTTGATGGAAGGAGGTAAATTATTATGCTATCATTTGGGAATGCTTCATAGTGGAGTCTTGAAATAGCCTAAGAGTCCTAAACTACCCAACATATGATAAAGAAATAGACAACTTAGTTCACATTGTTAAGAAGTGGGAGGAGTATCTAATGGGAAAGGAAATCATTATGCACTCTAACTACTAGCCACTAGGGTATTTACCAACCCAAAGTAAGTGTAAACAAACTAGAAACTACAAATATATGGGGTTTTAGTAGTAGTTTCATCTAGTCATGAAATATAATAAGGGAAACACTAATAGGTTGGTAGATATGCATCAAGGCTACCAACATCCAAAATTATAAATTTGGGAACTTTTATACACATGGATCTTTTTACCGATGATGCATACACAAATTAATACATGGAAGATGAGGACTTTACAGTGGTGTCTCAACAATGATAGGGCCAAATTCATGTAGAAGAAGGTGAAAATAAGGTGGGATATCATCTTTATAAGGTGTTGCTATAAAATATAGATAATATTTTTGTTCCTCAAGATCAAATATTGCAACTTATCAGAGAAACTTACACCTCCATGGTTGTTGAACAATTTGGTGTTGGAAGACAATTTTCAACTTACATAGGTATGTTTATTGGCATAGTATGCACAAATACGTAATTGGGCTTATTAGAGGATGCATACTTTGTTGTACATTCAAGATTGGTGTTGTAGCAGCTACAACCACCCTCCAAAATTTTGCCTTAGCTTCGTTTTTTTAGCCTCCCTACCAACCTTTCATGGCAGCATGTCTTGTCTTGTCAAGTTGATTTTCTAATAGAATGACAGCCTCTCCATCAAATCTTGTTACATCCCCCTCATAGGGTGTTTCACCAGACTTGGTCTAGTTGCACACTGAGCAGCTCCCTTAAGAAATTGCGCAATTCTAGAGTGCAACTAGCCTTCCCTCCAAAAATTGTGCAATTCTGCCTGTCACTGTTCATTGAGAAAATTGCGCACTTCTTCCCAACAGGGCTGCTCAACCCATAAATTGTGCAATTCTGGGCAGCAGTCAGCTTCTCTACCTAGAAATTGCGTAATCCCTTTGGGCAGCTAGCCTAGCACCCTCCCAGAAATGCATATTTTTTCCTCCTAGCTGAGCAGACTGTTGCATGTGCAGTTGAGTTGATCGGTTCACTCCGGGACCAAGAAAAACTATTTTCCATGCATGGGCTGCTCCTCCCATGGAAGCATGCAAAGGTATCCCTTGATTCAGGGATCTATTTTTAGTAGCTAGAGGTTACATGCAAGGATCATCTCAGAAACCTCCCACCAAGTGTCGCTTTTCCTATATTTGTGGCATGCGTGTCAAAACCTCGATCTTATCGAAACTCATCTACTAGACATTGCGGAGCTCATTCCACACATCGACCTTATAGCTTTGGCATCCCACATTGCATCTAGGAGTCATCAACACATTTGGTTCAGTTGTCTTGGGGAAAGCCTGCTGCTCATGACTTGCGCTACATTTCTTGCGCTTTTTGTGTTTCGCTTCGTATGAATGTTGTCTGCTTAATTTCAGTGAGCACTTGCTATCATTTGCATGCATACTAGCTTGTACTGGCATCGTTTCAGTTTTCGTTTACATCTCACTTGTTGTAGCATGCATGACACTGTTTCCATGGAGGGTCATCGTTGCGACGACTCGCTTTACTCACATACATGCTTTCTCATTTTCTGAATCCTGCACTTGTTGTTTGCATGAATGATCAGTCACTCTCGTTTGCACTCATCTCACCATGCATTCAGACTTCCCATGTTATCAGTCACCCGTTGGTCGGATTGGGCTGACTTTGTCCAGACCGTGCCTAGCCTGGCTAACACTGCAAATTTCCGGAAGCGAAGACTCTGCCTTCCCTCCAGAAATTGTGTAAGTCTAGCCAGGCACTGACCTCTAAGCTTGCATTCCCCAATTCTTGGAGGCAGTGTCCTATTGGCCCCACAAATTGCACAATGCAGTGTGCTGATTGCATGTCACTATTGACTGAGATTGCGCATTGTGCAGTTTTAGTCCTCAGCAGGCCAGGGTGGACTGTGCATTGCACAGTTCCGGCAGTTAGTTATCCTCCTTACAAACTAGATTGTGCCTTGCATAGTTTTGGCAGTCAATCTCCTGACCTCCCAGTGGAAATTTCGCGACCTTCATGATTGGTCACGCAGGTATGTTGCAAGTCATTTCTCAAGTTAAATTTGGTTTCTAACTGACAGATTGCTTGCCATGAGTGTTTCCATGTCTCCAGGTATCGCAAGTGTTCATCTGCCTCTCAACAGTATAGGTACAATGGTTTCCAGGAGAGTAGAGTTGAAGACACCGTTCAGAGCACACGTTGGGATCCAGTCGATCAAGTGTCTATGAACTTGCCTACCCACGAAGACATCAAGTTGTTTGTAGACAAGGACATCAAGATATGATGGCAGCAACATCACAGCAAGCAGCATCATGAACAACAGCTGAAGGCAGCATACCGGATGCAATGAATGCAAGAGGAAGGTTGTTGAAAACACAGACGCATAACAAAGTTGCAAGCTAAAGTAGATCCACTTGTGATGAAAGCAACTTTGGAGACTCAGGATATGAGGTGAAGGTGCGACATGAAATCGCGCGAAGGCGAAGAACGAAACAGAGAAGGAGTTGCATGTGCCGAAGCAGCAACTCAAGGAAGAAAAGGAGTTGCATAGATGAGAGAATGAGTTGCAGCAAGAACAGGTACAGCAGGGGGCACAACATGCACTCATAGATGAAATTATGCCCATACAAGTTATGGATCCATCCCAGAAGCTAGAATGGAGCAGACATGGTGAGCAATGTTGTTGATCACATGCAAGAAAATTCAATAGCATGCATGTCATTGTGCGCACTCATATGATCCCACCCATTTAGCACACTCACCAAGGAAAAGACAAGAAGAAAGTCTGACTGGAGCTGAACATGCAGTTGATAGTTAATGTGCATGACCACCAGCACACACTGGAAGATTAGCATGGATACTATGCATCAGTGTGTTTTCATTCAGGCACACCCAAGAAGACAATGCGCATGCTAGTAGACGAGTTGGATGGAGGAGCCATACAAATGCACCTGGATGTAACGGAGGTAAGAGTTCGCTTCAGCAAGATGTCATCATGGAGTGCATGCACACCATCACGGACGAACAAGCTTGACATCAGCTCACCACCTTCACCAACATAAGCATGTCAAAGAGTTGTTCTCACCACAATGGACAGAGTGTCAGTGATTTTTTGCATGGCTTGCTCAAGCCATTTTGTCTCACATGGGCGCATGTGCATTGTAATGTAACGTCTTGTCAAGTGGAAGTTCAAGTGTCGATAGTTAGATGTAACAGTCATATAGTAAATGAAGAGTCATGAGGGTAGATGAACTATCATAAAGGGGAATGTCAAGGGTCACCCCACCCTTTGATATAAATAGAACTTCATAACTCATTGTAAAGGCTTTAGGTCAGCCAAGATTCTGATAAGAATATCTTGGAGAGAGCTTGGACAATATTGTAATGAGCCTTGGCTTCTCCACTGTGTAGAACTAGTATATCTCTTTGGAGGAGCAGGCAGTTGTGGTTGTAACGTTCGGCTATTGCAACTAGTGGTTAGACATGGATGTATTGTATGACTAGAACTTACACTTCTTAATATAATAGAGCCAACACGTTTCATGCATATGTTGCATTGTATTCTATGCTATCTGGTTTACTCTAAACATATATGTATTTTTTTTTGCTCGTGCATGCATGTTGGTCTAAACATCACTTTGGATCATGCGCTAACTTTCTTTCTAGCTTGTGATGCATCTTCGCTCATGTGTTCCCTTCCAAGCCACATACTATTATAGGTTTCCAAGGGGTGCACTCACCTCACCCTCAGTGTGTTAGAACCTCTCATGCACCTTCCTTGACTTACTACAGCTGTCACACCCTTGCTACCGACAAGAACATCTTACTTGCCTCTATGAAAAATCGCGGTCAAGGCATTACCATACGACCCACTGCTGGGACTCCTACACCAAACAGTCTGAGGTCTAATTGGGACTTCTTACCGGGGAGATCCCCTTACATGTTGGTAGGTCCAGCACCGTCAACATTTTGGCACTTGAAGGAGGGCCAGATGACAAGTTGAGTCCTCACATCTATTTTGGATCTCTACATATCTATCATGACTAACTATAGAGTTTCTCTTCCGAAGTGTATGTCTTATGGAAATGATTTCATTATATCGAAGGAGCTCTCAGATAACTTGTCACATAAAACATATGATGTTGGAGGCCACATAGCCTTGGTTAGGCACGCGGTCGGCATTGTAGGCTCATGCGAAAGGCATGGAATCTTTGAAAAATACATGAGCTGTGCGTTGTTCATCTACATGCTTCGAGGGCACCCAATGCTTGGTGTGCCACGCTGCTTGAAAAATCTATTCATTCTCCTGCTCATCTGGTCGTAGAGATAGACCATGCTTTCAATCACTTTAACCATAAATAACTTGATCAAGAAAATATGAAATTACGAAAAGCACCCGATGAATCTGTTATTCTTTTTTACACACGCTTTTGTAATCTTGCATACTGATTTCCCAAAGATGAAATTGATTGGGAATTTCTTTATGGAAGATTTGAGTATCTTCTTCACATATCCGAACCCCACTTAGCACACTTTAGTGATGGAGTTTCATAATCACAGGAAGGCACAACTGCTGTCACAACTGACTATCCGCATTCACCTCATCAAATAGCTCCACCATCGCAGAGTGATGTGGGAGATCATGCACACACATCTCTTGAACTGTCACATGTTCCCAACCCACCTGCTCTGGAGATCTACGCATGTTTGGCTTGCAAGCCTATTGGTTTTCACATGGATTCATTCCATCAACCTTCATCCCTGCGTTCTGTTGATTCTCCGAATTGTACTATCTTATGTTCTTCCATTCCAGACTCCTCACCTACTATGAATGAGGTTCAAGTTGTTGACGGAGTTGGTGTTATGCAACCAACTTGTGCCATCATTCAGGATGAGTGTGTGCGGGAATCTAAAGAAGAACCCACGGTGAAGGATGACCCCCTTCAAGCCACCCCTCATCCACTTTATCCTAACATCCCTTGTGATTCTACCACTGCTAATTTCCCCTGTGAAATTCATTTCCGAATGTTTCTACTTCCGATTGTTCACAGGTCACGTCGGATGTCAGTCTATCATTACAGAGTGGAGACGATACATCTTCCTCCGGATATCCATCAAATATGTCATATGTTATTTATGAAAATATAGAGGGTGAACATCTTTGCTTCCCATCTACCCCTCTGCCTGCTTCATCAAATCATGAGGATGTCGACAAACATCCTAAATATTTTGATCTTGGTTGTCATGATCTCTCTACTTATTCATCTGATCACGATGTTGATTCAATCATTATTAATCTGTCTAAGACACTTATCTATGATGATATATCTTTCAACAAAGTCGAAATCCCATAGATTGTTGAGGCACTTCAACCCGAGCTGATGGTTATGTCATGCCCTCGTTGTCCTGAGGTTGGTTTCACTTCTGGTCAGGAAATTGTTGAAACAATCAAGGCTCCTCATCAATCTCTGCTTTGCATTGAAGATCAACCAAACACCCATATTTCACTCCCTCCACTCGAACTACACGATCCCATCGCTCACGCATTGGAGGAATCTTACACAAAAAGCACACATGCACAACGTAAGTGGTCTACCTTTCTCAATTTTGCTTGCATGTCACAGTCAAGAGAATGCATACACTCAACATTTGCGCATAGTGTAGCATAGTACCATGGTATCTCCACAGACTGCATGTCATGCGCTTTCACTCATCTTTGTTCTGTGGTTACTTGTAAACTCGGAGTGTGTTCGTCTTCATCATTATATGTTTCATGCTTGTTGGTTTGTGCAACTGCGATGTTTGAAAACCATGCCTTCACCAACATGGGTCAACCAATGTGCTGGTCATTGCATTGGAAGTATCACTTCACGTGAGATGACCCATGCACTGTTAGCTTAGGAGTAGGAGTAGTGTTTGCTTGCATGCATGTTTGCTTCTTTCTTTGTGTGTTTGTTTGTTTTCTTGTTTGTTTGCTTACTTGTTTTGTTTTCAATTTTACTTCTGCTTTTGCTTTGCTTTGTTGTCGTTTGCTTGTTTTGTTCATATTTTAGTTTCGCATGAAACCATGCATGACTCTTGACAGAAGATGGGTAAAGTACAAGAGGCCTTGTGCAACTATCACTACTTGGTTATCTGTCATCCTACCTCTGTATGAAGAACTTGTTAACTTTTATTCCATGATACGTCAATGTAAAATACGTAATGTTCGAAGTGAACCTTCGTGAAAACACAACGCTTGCATGATAACTAGTATCACCTACTCTAGTCGGTTGTTTTTGGGTTAATCCTTATCAGCTCAGTCAAGTAGAGTAAAGTTAGGGTTTAGGCCTTAACAAGAACATCAAAGGTATACATAACAAATACTTAACAACCTCTTCTACTCTTAATAAGTTGGGATCCCTCTTCCACCTCTGAAATGAATAAGTGCTATGCACAGTTATGAAGATGAAAAATGAAAAAATGAAAAAAGTGAAAAATGTTTAAAAATAATGAAAAATGAATAAGGCGAAAGAAGAGAAAGGCTTCCTATGCAGAGAGGTGATGCAGGTAACTCTATCGGGGTACTGAGTAGGCTCGCTAGTAGCAGAGCCATGCTTGTGTTCCTGTGTGACTCTGTCGAGGTACTATCCAGGCCTACTGGTAGCAGAGCAACACCAGAGATGAAACTATGACTTCGATGACTATACTGCTTGTGCATCATATACTCCTCAACTGCAATAAAAACAATTGTGTTGGCTTCGCTTGGAATGTGTGTCAATTGACCAAGATCTTGGCAGATGCTACTTATTACAATCAAGCAAGTGTGAAAACCAAGATGAATTGAGAACTGAACAATACTTCCAGAGGTGTTAGACTTGATTTTCATGAACAAGGTCCATTCAGAGAGATGGAGTTCTACCTGTTTGTCTCCAAGTGTTGTAGCAGCTACAACCACCCTCCAAACTTTTTCCTTAGCTTCATTTTAGAGCCTTCCTACTAGCCTTTCACAGCAGCATGTCTTTTCTTGTCAAGTACACAAGCTTCAATGATTTTCTTGCAGAATGATAGTTTATCCATCAAAGCTTGTTGCATCCCCCTCACAGGTTGTTTTACCAGACTTGGTCCAACTGCAGGCTGAGCAGCTCCCTTAATAAATTGTGCAATTCTGGAGGGCAACTAGCCTTCTCTCTAGAAATTGTGTAATTTTGTCTGGCAGCCTGTTGGGCTCCAGAATTTCGCAATTTTGCCTGTCACCGTTCACTGAGAAAATTGCACAATTCCTCCCAGCAGCATTGCTCAACCAAAAAATTGAGAAATTTTGGGTAGCAGTCAGCTGCTCTGCCTAGAAATTGCACAATCCCTCTATGAAGCCAACCCAACTCCCTCCTAGAAATGCATATTTTTTCCTCCTAGTTGAGTAGACTATTGCATGTGCAGTTGAGTTGACTAGTTCCCTCCGGGATCGAGCAAAACTCATTTGCATGCATGGGCTGCTCCTCCCAAGGCAGCATGCAAAGGCATCCCTTAATTCAGGGATCTATTTTTAGTAGTTGGAAGTTACATATAAGGATCATCTCAGGAACCTCCCGCTAAGTGTCGCTTTTCCTAGATTTGTGGCATGCGTGTCACAACCTTGATCTTATCGAAACTCATCAACTAGATGTTGCAGAGCTCATTCCTCACATCAAACTTGCAACTCTGGCATCCCACATTGCATCTTGGAGTTGTCGACACATTCAAATCATATGTCTTGGGGTAAGCCCACTCCTCATGACTTGCATTGCATTTCTGGCGCTTTTTGTGTCTCGCTTCATATGAATTTGTCTACTTGATTTTAGTGAGCGTCTGATGTCGTTTGCATGCATACTAGCTTGTAATAGCATCGTTTCAGTTTTCATTTGCATCTCACCGCTGTCGTATACATGACACTGTTTCGCATGAGGGTCGTCGTTGTGGCGAATCGCTTCACGCACATGCATGCTTTCTCGTTTTCTAAATCCAGCACTTGATGTTTGCATGAGTGATCATTCACTCTCATTCGCACTCATCTCACCATGCATTTAGACTTCTCATGTTTTCAGTCACCCATCGGCCAAACTGGGTTGCCTTGGCCCAGGCCGGGCTACCTTGGCCCAGACCGTGTCTTGGATGGCTAGCACTGCACATTTCTGGAAGCGAAGACTCTGCCTTCCCTCCAGAAATTGTGCAAGTCTAGCCAGACATTGACCTACAGGCTTGCATTGAGCAATTCTTGGAGGCAGTGTCCTGTTGGCCCCAGAAACTGTGCAATGCAGTTTGCTGGTTGCATGTCACTGCTGATTGAAATCGCGCATTGCGCAGTTTCAGTCCTCAGCAGGCCAGGATGGACTGTGCATTATGTAGTTCCAGTAGTCAGTTAGCCTCCTAACAGTCCGAACTGTTCCTTGAGCAGTTTTGGCAGTCAATCTCCCGCCCTCCCAACAGAAATTTCGCGACCTTCATGACCAGTCACACATGTATGTTTTAAGTCAGTTCTCAAGTTCATTTTGGTTTTCGATTGACAAAATTCTTGCCATGAGTGTTGCCATTTCTCCAGGTATCGCAGGGGTTCATTTACCTCTCAGTAGTACAAGTACAATGGTTTCCATGAGAGTAGAGTCAAAGCCACTGTTCAAAGAACACTTGGGGATCCAGTCGATCAAGTGTTTATGAACTTGCCTACACATGAAGACATAAAGTTGTTCGTAGACAAATACATCAAGGTATGACCACATCACAGCAAGCAGCACCATGAAAAATAGCTGAAGGCATCATATCGGATGCAATGAATGCAAGAGGAAGGTTGTTGAAAACACAGAGGCGGAACAAAGTTGCAAGCTAAAGCAGATCCACTTGTGATGAAAGCAACTTTGGAGACTCAGGATATTAGGTGATGGCGCGACATGAAGATTGCACGAAGGTAAAGAACGGAACAGAGAAGGAGTTGCATGTGTTGAAGCAGCAACTCAAGGAAGAACATGAGCTGCATAGACGAGAGAATGAATTGCAGCAGGAATAGGTACAGCAAGGGGCACAACATTCACTCACAGATGAAACTGCACCCATACAAGTATAGATCCATCCTAGAAGTTGGCACGGAGTAGACATGGCGTGCAGTGTTGTTGATCACATGCAAGGAAACTCAATAGCATGCATGTCATTGTGCGCACTCATGTTATCCCACCCATTCAACACACTCACCGAGGCAAAGAGAAGAAGCAAGTCTGACTGGAGCTGAACATGTAGTTGACAGTTGATGTGCATGACCACCAACACACACTGGAAGATCAGCATGGATACTATGCATTAGAGTGTTGCTGTTTAGCCACACCCAAGAAGACCATGCGCATGCTAGTAGACGAGTTAGATGGAGGAGCCATACCAATGCACCTGGATGTAACGGAGGCAAGAGTTTGCTTCAACAAGATGTCATCATGGAGTGCATGCACACCATCATGGATGAACAAGCTTGATATCAGATCACCACCTTCACCATCATAAGCATGTCAAAGAGTTCGTCTCACAACAATGGACCGAGTGTCAGTGATGTCTTGCATGGCTTGCTCAAGCCATTTTGTCTCACATGGGTGCATGTGTATTGTAATGTAACATCTTTTCAAGTGGAAGTTCAAGTGTCGATAGTTGGATGTAATAGTCATAGAGTAAATGAAGAGTCATGAGAGTAGACGAACAATCACAAAGGGGAATGTCAAGGGTCACCCCACCCTTTGCTATAAATAGAACCTCATAACCCATTATAAAGGCTTTTGGTCAGCCAAGCTTCCGATAAGACTATCTTGGAGAGAGCTTGGACAATATTGTAACGAGCCTTGGCTTCTCCATTGCGCAGAGCTAGTATACCTCTTTGGAGGAGCAGGCAGTTGTGGCTGTAACGTTTCGCTGTCAGAACTAGTGGTTAGACATGGATGTATTGTATGACTGGAACTTACACTTCTTAATATAACGGAGCCAACACATTTCATGCATATGTTATATTGTATTATATGCTATCTCGTTTACTCTAAATCGTATATGTATTTGTTTTCTCATGCATGCATGTATGGACTATTCTATATACGTATGTATGAATCTTTTTGAAATGTATTATTGGTTTAACCATCACTTTGGATCACTCACTAGCTTTCTTTCCATCTTGTGATTCATCTTCACTCGTGTGTTCCCTTCCAAGTTGCGTACTATTATAGTTTTCGAAGGGGTGCACTCACCTCACCCTCAGTGTGTTAGAACCGCTCACGCACCTTCCTTGACTTACTCTAGCTGTCACACCCTTGATACCAACAGAGACATCTTACTTTCCTCTGTGTGAAATCATGGTCAAGGCATTACCTTATGACCCACTTCCGGGGCTCCTACACCAAATAGTCTGATGTCTAATTGGGACTTCTTACTCGGGAGATCTCCTTACATGTTGGAAGGTCCAACATGGTCAACACTTGGTAACAAAAAACAAGGTTTATACCATCTTTTTCCTCTACCCAATAGACCCTAGGATAACATCTCCATTGATTTTATGGGTGGTCTTCCAATAATCAAGAAGGGAGATGGCTACATGTTTATGGTAGTTAAAGAGATCAACAAATTGTGTAAACGTATGCATTGTAAAGAGACCATCAAAGGACAGGAAGTAGAAAACATGTCCTTTTAAAATGTTTAGTCCACTTTGGTACCAAGGAGCATAATCTCAAATAGAGTTCCCAAATTTCTTAGTGCCTTTTGGATTACATTGTAGGAGAATACTGACACCAAGTCAAAGATCTATATGGATTTCTTTTAACAAAGAAATGGGAAGATAGAAGTAGCAAAAATGAAATTTGATTTATATTAAACACTTTTATAATAGAGCAGTCCACACTTCTATGGTAAGTCCCCTTTTGAAACTTTCTTTGGGTATTTTCCATATTTTCCCTTGAATACTGTATATGGATAATAAAGAGTGATCACATAAGACATCACAAGAGATTCATTAAAAAAAAATTGCAAACATGAGGAATTAAAGAATTTATAGGAAAAGTACTAGGTGTAAGAAATGTTGGAAAATGTAGCAATAAATTCTCAATTTTATTTTGCCTTGATTAAATTGAAAAAATTCGAATATCCACATCAATAGGCAACTTCGATGCAGTTAAATTGTGTGACATGACTTGAGTCACCTAGTTTAATAAGTAAATTTGAGTTGGAGGAGTTAGAGTTCAGTTAATCATGTTTGATTGCTAATTTGTAGCAATCAAAGTCAGTTATTTCAAGTTGTTTTTAGTTAAACTAGTTCCAAGTGTTGGAGGAACTAGTGTAATGTCAATTGTGTAATGGGACTTCAATCAAACTCAGTGATCATCCAGTTAACTGATCAATAAGCCAAAATAGCTAGTGCATGCAGAGAATTCGAGTTACCTAGTTGAGGTGGAGATTCCAAGGTAGTGTATCATCATTTGTAGACTATTCTGGAATGTACAGGTGTTGCATGTAACCTGATGATCAATTTGAGGAATTGCAAAATCCATTTTGGAGAAATTCCTAAATAATAGGGGCCTAATTTCTCAAGGAATTTTCGTAAGGAAATAGGGGCTCAAGCAGAATCAAAAATTGACTAAGTCTAGGTCAGAGCTTCTCAGTGAGCAGAAAGATAGGTTATGCAGTTACATATTATGCTCAGTTGAGCAAAGGAATTGTAATACATCTCTATTTATCAGATTAATGCAAGCAGACATTAGGGTTTTTCGTAGTTTGTTTTCATTAGGAAAAATACTATTTTCATGTGTGTGATTTCTTATTGCATGTCTGATATTTTTGTTCTAAATTGTGAATTAATGTACGTAGAGAAGTAGATTAGGTTCGTGTCTTATAATTTTTATTAAAACATCATGACCAGTTGCGAACTACATCATAATTTCTACATGGTATTAGAGCAGGATTCACATTAGAAGTGAAATATCAAAGTTGTTCCTCAGGAGGTTCAAATTTGGAGTTTAGTGCTGCAGGATCTCTTCAGAGCTAAGTGTTGGGAATCACGATTGTCATTAGACCAAAACCCACAGGTGTTAGTCAACGATCGCATCACCAAAGATAAAGATCCATGAGAGGTGGTTAATCCATGTCTCAAAACACACGAGGAGTGTTGGTTTATCCAATGTCCAACAATCTCCCCCCCAACATGAGTCGGGTGTGTATTGAACTCGTGGCACACAGTCTGATACCACTTGTTGTGAATCATAATTATCGTTAGACCAAAACCCGTAGGTGTTAGTCAACGATCGCATCACCAGAGATGAGGATCCATGAGAGATAGTTATTCCATATCACGAAACACATGGAGAGCATTGGTTTATCCAATGTCCAATAAATATGGCCTTCAATGGACTAAGGCTAGAGTACTCCTTAGAAGGCACCTCTAATTTTGTTGCATGGAAGGATCACATGGAGGTGGTATTGGATGACAATGGATTGCTAGAATACATCAAGACAAATGTTAAAAAACCACCAGAACCTGATGCCGAGAACCTTTCTTAATGAAAGAAAAATGTAGCCAAGGTGAGGAGAATAATCTTTGAGGGAGTACAAGATCACATTGTCTCAAATCTCCATGGAAACAAAACTTCGTTCGCAATGTGTAAATCATTGACAAAATTGTTCGAGAATAATAGTGACCAGAGGAAGCTAGCACTCAAGGATAAATCAAGATGCGGAAGAATGACACTATTCCACAGTATCTAAGCAAGTTCACACAATGTCATGATGAACTTGGTGGGGTTGGTGTTAATGTTCCTGAAGAAGACTTGGTAAGCCTAGCCCTTCTAGGCCTTCCCAAGAGCTGGCATAACTATCAACATGCATTGAACAGGAGAGAGACACTACCAAATTGGGATCGCTTATGGCCCAATTTGGTGCAGGAGGAAATAAGGGGAAATACAAGAGATGGGACTTTATCCAAGGGTGAGGATGATGAAAAATTTGCATTGGATGGAAAGGCAAAGAAGGGAAAAGGGAAGAAATATCAATCCAAACCAGAATCTGGTCAAGGGAGAAAGAAGAAAGATTTGTCCAAAATTAAATGCTTCCATTATCATGAATTTAGGTACTATGCCACAAAGTGTACACACAAAAAGGCAAGAAAGAAGACCTCAGGAGGAGCAGCAAGTGAATCCTTAGCCTCATAGTTTGAGCTTGAATTTACCCTTATCACATGTATGACCAACATAGTGATGGGGAGCGTGTGGTACTTGGACTTAGGTGCATTGTTCCACATGAAAGGGTGTAGAGACTTTTTCAGTGACTTGGAAGAAAAATATTTACAGATGCACATCAAGATGGGGGATGACAGAAGGTATAGCACAACCGAGATTGGTAAATTCACCTTTCAGAGTGAGTTGGGATCCCCCTTCAAGCTCAAGGATGTCATGTTCGTTTCAGGCCTAAAGAAAAATCTCATGTTTGTTGCAGTTTTGGAAGACCGTGTTTATGATGTGATCTTTAGCAAAGGAAAGGAATTCCTGAGACATGCAGCCATGGGATAGGTGAAGCAGATCGAGGTTTGTGTGAAGAACGTATATAAGCTAGATGTGGAAGATTATGATTATTCACGCGCAAAGGCGGAGAAGGTGTAGACCCATGATGTCTATGAAATTTGGCACAAAAGACTTGGCCATTTGCATCATGGAGCCTTGAATATTATGAAGCAAATAACCATCAGTCTCCCCAAAGGAGCACTTGAGCGATTTGATGTATGCAAAGGATGTACTTTGGGGAAGTACACAAAATACACATTCGATGATCACGACAACTTAACACATGCATTCCTTGAAAGGCTCTACTTTGATGTTTTTGGACCTTTCTCGATAGCCTCAACTACCAAATACAAATATTTTGTCATTTTTATTGATGACTTCTCACGAAAGTGCTAGATATTATTCATGCATAAGAAAGATGTGACATTATCCAAGTTCATAGAATCCAAGGCACTGGTTGAGAAAAAAACCAATAAGAAGGTGAAGGCTATTAGGAGAAATAATGGAGGTGAGTATGTGTTGAATGAATTTAAAAATTTATATGCAAAAGAACGAATTCAATGAGACTTTACAACACCACATAACCCACAACAAAATGGGGTGGCTGAGAGAAAGAACCATAGCATTATGGGAGTAGTGAGGGCGATGTTGCATGACCAAGGCCCACCTCTACATTTGTGGGCTAAGGCATGCAACAATAGTCTATTTGCAAAACCAGAGTTCTCATTGGATCCTTGACATGATTACAACAGAGGAGGCTTTCTCAGGGAGGAACCTTGATGTGTCACACTTCAGGATTTTTATAGCCTCTGTTTACTGACATGTCTCTAGAGAATCAAGGAAGAAGCTAGAGATGACAACAAAATTTGGGATATTTGTGGGTTACAAAAAAACTCCACACAACTATTCTGTGAACTTTCCATCCCTTAGGATGACTTTTCTGTGGAGGGATGTAAAATTTAATGAGGAGAAATCGATGTGGTTCTTCTTGAGAGGGAGATTCAGATCCCACTAGAAGAGGATATTTTGCTCCAAAGGAGGAAGCTAAAAAGGTTGTGAAGCAACCACAAATTGAGGAACATAGAGTGGAGAAATCCACTCAGGTAGAACCATATAGATAAGGAGAAAAAGAATCAGGGAAGATGAAAGACTTAGGCATGATGCGAGGGAGAATGTGGGCACTCCTTCAAATCAATGCAAGTAGAGAAGGTCACCTGATCGGTACAATGGATACACGGCTCTAATGACTAAGCTTGTAGAGACTGAGTCATCCTCCTTAGAGGAAGCAATAGATAAACCTATATGGGTTGATGCAATGGTGTAGGAATACAAATCCTTTGTAAATAATAGTGTTTGGGAAGTGGTTCCAAGACCAGAAAATAAATCAGTTGTGGGTTTGTGATGGGTCTTCTAGGTAAAGCATGCAGCAGACAGAAACACAAAGAAGTATAAGGCCAGATTTGTGGCCAAGGGATACTCTCAGGTTGAGGGGATTAACTATGAGGATACCTTTTCTCCTGCATTAAGGTACTAATCCATTAGATCAATTCTTTCTCTCGCTGCATAGATGGGGACAAAGATCCATAAGATGGATGCAAAAAAAGCATTCCTCAATGGAGTTATTGAGAGGAGGTGTACATCGAGAAGCCAAAATTCTTTGATACTTTTGAGCAAGATTCTCATGTGTGCAAACTCAAGTGAGCATTGTATGGTATTATATAAGCACCACATACTTAGTACACCAAAATCGATAGCTATCTCACTAGTTTTGGCTTCACCAAAAGTAAAGCGGATGCAAACCTCTATCTCATCTTGGTAGAAGGTAAATTTTTTAATATTTTATTATATGTTGATCATTTAATTTTAACTAGTGATGAGAAACTGATTAGATCTTGCAAGGAGGACCTTGCAAGGGAATTTGAAATGAAAGACATTGGTCTAATGCAATACTTCCTCGGGTTGGAAGTATGGCAAGGACATGGGGAACTGTTTGTCTCTCAAGGAAAGTATGCAATCAAATACTACATAGGTTCCACATGGAGAGTTACAAACCCATGGAGACACCTCTAGTGACCAACTAGAGGAAGGAGGATGCCACTTCAGGTGAAGAAGTGGTTGCTACCATTTATCAAAAGCTAGTGAGTTCATTGATTTATCTTGTGAACAGATGACCAGATATGCACTATGCAGTCAACCAGCTAAGCCAAGCTATGGCTAGGCCAACCAAATTATTTTGGAAGGAAACTAAGCATGTTTTATGGTACCTCAGAGGCACTACCCAGTTTGGACTATGGTATAGACAGACAAAGGGAGTGAAGCTGTGTCACTTCACAGATACAAATTGGGCAGGGATTCCATTAGATCAAAAGAGTACATGAGGTGGAATTTTCAATGTTGGGTCCACAACTATTTCCTAGTACAACATGAAGCAAAGATCTGTGGCACTCATCTTGGTAGAAGTAGAATACATGTCTGTAAGTCAAGCAACATGTGAGGCGATTTGGATGAGAAAGATACTTGTTGGATTGTTTGGTCAGATGATGTATCTAACTATGATCTATTGTGATAATTAGATTTTCATAAATATCTCTAAGAATATTATTTTTTACGTTCAATCCAAGCATATAGATATCTGGTATCAACATTTACGAGATTGTGTGCGAAGGCAGATAATTTTCTTATAGTACATTCCGATAGAGGAATAAGATGCTGACATTTTGACCAAGGCCTTGTCAAGAGGGAAGTTCGAGTTCCATAGGTGAAAGATAGGGGTGGTTGAAAATCCCTTTCTTGCTGAGAGGGAGTGTTGAAAAATGCAACAAGAAATTCTCAATTTGATTTTACTTTGATTAAATTGAGAAAATTTGAATTTCCACATTAGCAGACAACTTGAATGCAGTTAACTTGTGTGACATGGCTTGTCTCACCTAATTTACCTAGTAAGTTTAATTTGGAGGAGTTAGGTTTCAGTTAAGCATATTTTGTTGCTAATCTGTATCAATCAGAGTCATTTATCTCAAGTTGTTTTTAGTTAAACTAGTTCCAAATGTTGGAGGAACTAGTGGAAGGTTAGTTGTGAAATGGGACTTCAGTCAAACTTAGTGATCATCTAGTTAAATGATAAATCATCCCAAAATAGCTAGTGCATGTAGATAATTCGAGTTAACCAGTTGAGGTGGAAATTCCAAGGCAGTGTAACATCAACTGTAGGATATTTTGGAGTGTACAGGTTTTGCATTCAATCTGATAATCAACCTAAGGAATTGTGAAATCCATTTTGGAGAAATTCCTAAATAATAGGGGCCTAATTTCTCAAGGAATTTGCAGAAAGAAATAGGGGCTCAAGCAGAGGTGGAAATTGACTAAGTCTTGGTCAAAGCTTTTCAGTGAGCAGAGAAATAGGTTATGAACTTGTAGATTGTGCTCAATTGAGAAAAGCAATTGTAGTACATCTCTATTCATTAGATTAATGCAAGCAGGAATTGGGGATTTTAGTAGTTTTCTTTCCCCAGGGAAAAATACTATTTAAATGAGTGTAATTTCTTATTGCATGCTTGAGATTTTTGTTCTAAATTGTTAATTAATTTCTGCAGAACAATAGAGTATGTTTGTGTCTTGTGATTTTGATTAAAACTTCATGAGAAATTGCAAATCTACATCATAATTTCTACAAGAAAAAATTCAATATGGGAGATAAATTTTCATGACATCTAAACAAAGAAAGCCTACAAGGCCTTAATAAGAAGATCAACGATTTGTGGCATGGTATTTTAGAAGCATCAGAGTTGGTGGGTGATAGTGCCTAAAAACTTAATATAGCCCCATATATGTGCATTTACCTAGTAATGAATGTGAAATATATTAAACTCTATGAACCTTCCACGTTGTATCAAGAAACTAATGAATATATCCTACCTACCAGATAGGACTTAGCACCATAAAATTATTATAGTTGATAGAAGATACAATTTGGAAGAAGAAGCTCATAACTACCTGACATGGGTAGCAAGGTCTTGTTGACGGTGCTGGAAGTCCGCCAACATAAGAGGTCTCCCTAGTATGAAGTCCCAACTAGACCTCATACTGTTTGGGATAGGAGCCCTATTCGGGAATTTTGCTCGACCACCATTATGTTGATCTTAAAGATTTGTCATGGCTATAATTATCAATACAAGAGGGCATGCACATAAAATTTTGATAAGTGTTGTCCCTCCCAGAGACAACCTTGTATTGCTTACAAGGCCAGTGCCTGGGCACATCTAGATTTTGTGTGTCTCAAATGATTCTCAGGAAAATGGAGACATCACATATATTAAAAGGAATGGGTTGGTTCATTCATCCAAAGGTATATGTCATGTATTTCTGGTACTTCTTCACATTTTCAGTTCACAAAAATATGTGTGTAAAATAGTGGAGGCCGAGTAGTTTGAGGACTTACAGTTTAATATGATTTTGTTAAAGAAATGAGAGAGGATAAGAAGAAATAGAAAGTCATCACATAGAGCTTAAATCATCAAGAATTCTACATTTAACAAATAGAGTTTGAAGCATTAAGAATTTCTACACTTATTTGATTTATGGATAGATATAATGGACAAAAGAGAGACTGAATGCTATGATTCATGTAGCGCAATTTTAAAGATATAATCTCAATAATCCATATAGGCACATGCATTAATAAGTCAATACAAATGAATCTTTGAGGAAGTATGAAATATTTTTAGCAGTTATGGTTGCATGAATTCAAAGAAGGAACATGAAAATAATGGGTTTTAATAGAGGGATAACATATTGTAATACTTGAAGGGGGAATCACCACCATTTTTTTGATATTTTGAAAGAGCTGTATTATAAAGTCATACAGTCTAAAAATAACATGTAGTGTTTTCTTTAGGATTTTTGAACCTTTGTAAATTGTCGCTTCCCCCTATTTATCTGGAGAGGGGGGTGTTTGAACATTCCTTACAAAAAAATATCTTCTGCTGAGTCTCAGTTGTCAGATTGACTAGCTGTCTCAGCCAGTGATGAATCTGTGGCCCAAAAACATTACAAAATATTACTTGCCTCATTAAAGGGCAACACATTACAAGATAACAAATTAGTCAACAATAAGATGAACATGTTAATAAATATGTCTGTGCCCATCCTTGTGATCATCATTGCTTCAGGTTGAATCTTTCTCACGGTCTGGCCTCCTGCGTTACTCAACTGACTCCTGTTGCTTTTCCCTTTACTGCTTGAACCATTCATCCTTCAAAGATGGGAGTGGTCACTATCAATTTCATATTGCAGTACTGAAGCAGAGGACCCCTGGGTGGTACTTTGTCTTCCCTCTGTCTGGGGGAACCATGCTAGATAATCAAGTTCTTTGGAGCTACTAAGTCCTTGTTTACTTCTGTTATCATTGACCCTGGTTTCGTGTCACAAAGGGCCTTTCTGGATCAACCCATGTCGGGTTTGAATGCTGCATCTCCTTATCAGTTTAGATTTTCAAGCATGTATGTGTTATTTCCTCTCTCTTCTACAATCTTGAAAGGGTTGAACCATAGCAGATCAAATTTTATGTGTTTTCCTTTGTCTTCCCATCGGACGTCCCATCAGAGAACTAAATCTCCTGGTTGAAGAGGCCGATCCTTGGCCTTCTTGTCAAATAGGGATTTCACCTTTTGTTGCTAATTTGATAATTTTGCCCCCAATTGTTCTCTTTTTTCATGAAGCTCGACCAGCTGATTTATCCTTTGTATCAAGGAACATGTCTCTTCCTCAACTTCTTGTAGTAAATTCACCAGCAACATTTCTAATTGGATTGGGAAGAATGCATCCTTACCATACACTAGCTCAAAAGGTGATTTCCTCGTGGATCATTTAGGAGTTACTCGATTGGCCTATAGGGAAAACTTCAGCTGGGACTCCCAGTTCCTCTGATTCTTGGTGATGGCATTCTTTAGCACCCTCACCACAATTTTGTTTGAGGACTCAGTCGAACCATTACCTTAGGGATAGTAGCTAGTGGAGTTCCTGATAATGATATTGAATTTCAGGCAGAAGTTGGTGAATTTGGCAGATTTGAAGACTTGAGCATTGTCAATGATAATTTTGATAGGACAACAAAAGCAAGATAATATGTTCTCCTCCATAAACTTAATTACCACCGAGTTTGTAGCGTTTCTGGGTATGATGGCCTCTACCCACTTGGTGAAATAACCTGTGGCCGTTAATATCCATTTGTGTTGGACACTGGATGGTGGGTTTATTTCTCATATGAAGTATAGTCCCTAGTGTCTGAAAGGTTCTTCCACATGCCTTGGAATCAGGGGGAGAAGACAAATATTTTGTCTCTTAGCAAACACTTGGCATTCCTAACATGACCTGACCTGGGAATGAACATTTCCAAATAGCGTAGGCTGGTAGAATCCTGCCTTGAGGATTTTGTGTGTTGTGGTCTTCTGTGATGACCTCCACAAACTCCATGAAATTCCTCAATCACTTTATGGGTTTCGCCCTCTACCAAACATAGCAGCAGAACTCCCACTGGGTCCTTCCAGTAGAGTTTACCATTGGATAGGATATATTTTTGTGCTTACAATCTCAGAGTTCGGTATTTGGATTTATCCAGCCCCAGCAGGCACCTCAGGAATAAGAGATAGTGAATGATTTTCTTATACCAAGGTAATCCCTCATATTTAACATAGATTTTCTGCTCGGATGTTTTGATCACGTTCTGATGATCCTCTGGTCTTTCCTTCCTCTATTATTAGGTTTATCCCTAGAGCTTGGCAATGAGATTTGGATAAAACCTTGGCCAACCCCTGGCCTTTTATGAGCTTAGTAGGCTTTATGTTTAGCTCATATTTTTATAGCTTTTTTATTCACCTACCCCTTTTTCATTCATTGTCTCCTTGCATCAGGTTGTCCTTGACCGCTGTCATTGGGACAAATGCTGTGATTTCCGATTGTAGCACATACATACAAAATGCCTTCAAAGCCTTGACTAGTGCATAGGCTTGTTTCTCCAAGATGTTATATTTCAGCTCAACATCCCTCAAGACTTGGCTGAAGAAGGTGATGGGTTGTTCATAGCCATCTTTATTCTTCTGTAGCAGAACTGTGGCAATAATATGCAGAGAAGAAAAAGAGAAGATATAGAAAGGAATTGAATATTTGGGGTTGACTAGTACCAGGGCTTCAGCCAAAGCTTCTTTAATTTTAATGAGAGAATCTCGGGGGGCACGGCTCCACTTGAATTCATTTTCCTTCTTAAGCATATCTGTAATACCATTGACTATTTTTGTATAGTTGGTTATGAACCTCCTCAAGAAATTTATTCTTCCCAAAAAGGCTTGGACCTCTTTCTTATTCCTGGGTAGTGGAATATGACTGATAGCTTTGATTCATTTAGGATTGATCTTCACACCTTCCTGTGCTACTATGTGTCCTAGTAGCTTCCCCTCACTCAGAGTGAAATGAAATTTCTTAGGATTCTAAGAAAGACCATACCTCTTGCATTTCTCAAAGGTGAGCTTCAAGTGGAGGATGTGCTCTTCATCAGTCTTAGAAAAGACCATGATATCATCTAAATAAACCACCACGACTTTGTCTTGCTCCCCTATGAAAGCTATGTCCATAGCTCTCTAAACTGTGGCCTTGACATTAATAAGACCGAAAGGCATGCAAGCGTACATGAATGTTCACCAAGCGGTGGTGAAAGCAGTCTTCTTCTGATAATCTAGGTGGACTTCCACTTGGTTGTAACCAGAGAACCCATCCATCATGGACATTCTGATTGAGCCAACCACCTTCTACAATATATAATCCATCTTATGCTGTGGGTATTTGTCTTTCAGCGACGCCTTGTTTAGATTCTGAAAATCTACACATAGCCTTATTTCTCCGTTCTTTTTCTGGAGAGGGACTAAGTTGGCCACCGACTCAGAGTACCTTAAAGGAACTATGATCTTTTCCTATAGCAGCTTCCTCACTTCTTTTTCAATGGAGGGGAGTAAGAGTGGATTTATCTACCTGAGTTTCTACTTGCATGGTTTTATTCCACCCTTTAAAGGAATCTTATGTTGTATGATGTTAGTATCAAATTCTTTCAAATCCTCATAAGACCAAGAAAAAACATCCTTGTAGGTTTTGAATAGATTTAAATACCTTGTTCGTATTGCAAAGGGATTCCTTTTGATACCCTGATCATCTGGGGTTCCTCCTCTGAGCCGATATTGCAATCTTCTACTTGGTCGTCTATCTTTGGAGCCATTGGTTTGGAGGCTATGCCATCCTAATTAAAAATCCTTTCCAATGGGACTAGTACACGAGGGATGGTATTCCCTTTCAGTTGCAGAATTTTGCGCCAACCACTATGTCTTCCCACGAAGTGGTTTCTTGATCTGCCTATTTCTCTTCTTCTTAATCGATGGTGGAGTTAGCGAACTCCCCAACGACTTCTATGAATCTTTTCACCTGCTCATCATCCTCGAATACTTGCCAACGCTTGTCATTATCATGTATAGAGGGTCTGTATTTGACTTCTACCTCATACCTGAGAAGCGGATTTTGAGGGGGCCTGAAACTGCTTGCCACTACACCAAGCGAGTTAGCCATTTTGTTTCCTTCTTTGGGAAGAAATTGGATATTAATGGCCAAGAATAAGTTATCAATTAAATCCCACATTTCATTCCAGTAAGTCCTCAATCTGGCGTGTTTGGCTTGTCACTAATTTCTGATCTGCCTCATGACCAACTCAGAGTCTCCATAGACCGTTAGGCATTCAATATTCATATTCTTTGTCATTTGTAACCCAAGGAGAAATGCTTCATACTCCATCACATTGTTGGTCGCCTAAAACTCCAACTTGAATGTGAGGGGTATGAGGCTGCCCTTAGTAGATACCAACAATACTCCTGCTCCATTTCCCTCTTTGGAATATTCTCTGTCAAAGTATAATTTTAATACTTCGTTTTCATTTTCATGCTGGTGTTCTAACTACCCTGTCAGGTGTGATGATGTTTCTTCTAATATGGTTTGATATTCTTCTAGAAACAGGCAGGAGAGGTCACTTTCTTTTCCATGCACTAGGGAGTTCTTTGAGCCTTTAGTTGGGGTCAGAGTTTCTACAAACCTAGACTCTCTGTACAACCTCCTTTGTTCACCTCCAAATGTGGGAATAGTGGCATAAGTTAGATCTAACTTGATATATCCCCCTACCTTGGAACCCCAAGATCTAGATAGAAGCATGCCAAACCAAGGGGAATATATGCCACTACTATGTCCATTGCCACACTCTTCAGAGGGATTTGAGCTATGTTTACCACCAAAACTTTTGTCATTCCTAGACATTTGACCCTCTTAGATTCAAAGAGTATAGGTCCTTGTAGGGCTTGGTGATCTGGAAGCCAAGCTATTCCATCACTGCTAATGGAATGAGATTGTGTGAGGCTCTGGAGTCCAACATGCAATTATGTAATAAAAGGTCATGGATTACTAGGGTCACATAGAAGGGTGTAGTAGAAGGATCAAGTTCTTCCACATGTGGCCCAAAAACAACCATTGGCCTCTCTTCTTGAAGGTTTAAACAATCATGGGTGGGTGAAGAGGTGGATGGAAGCATGAATTGAGATACTTGAGCTTTATAAGTAGGCTGATTTAGAATCTCAATCAGAGGGACATGAATATTTACCTTTTCAAGTTCCTTCTGAATATTGAATGTAGGTTTGAATTTTTCTATACCTCCTGGCTCTGCTTCTCCTTCCTTACCACTAGCAGTTTTTAGCAGAATAGGTGCCTCCTTTTCTATGTGTCCCTCGGAACTATTGTTTTCCTTATTTGAGGAGACTTTTATCTTGGAAGAGTCAGGATTCAACTTACCTTTCCCTTTATCTGGTACTGAGGGAATATCTTGGGGAGAAGTTCCCTCTTGTTGTTCTGGTTCCCTTGACCTCTTTCTTGAAGATCTTAGATCATACCTTTGGTGTAGTTGTGCTTGCATGAAATCCACAAACTGTTTACAATAATAATATATATCCTCCTCATTTTCTACTGCTTCTCTATCATGACTGGTCTCCTAGTGAGCCATATTTTCATGTTCTTCTTCAAAGAAAGTGGAATACAAGTTTCCTTGCATCTCATGCGTATGTGACGATTGTTCACCGGGATCATCTTCTTAATATAGAGGATGAGGGTTCTGATCAAGTTGTCCCTTTTTTTCCCTTTGAAGTATATGAAATGGAGGCCTTCTATATTGTGGTTTATAACCCCAGTTGCTGCCTTGAGCATTCTGTTTGGAGAGACTCTTTTTCTCAATTTCAAGCTTTCCAACCTTATGTGATAAACTCCTGATGAGTTTATTCGATTCATCCCACTTTAGGTATGGTGATTGTATTAAGCTTGACCAGTGGAGGATGCCTCTTCTTTCCCCTTTTATTCTCAGTAGGTTCCTGCTTTCCTCTTGACTTCCCGGCTAAGGTGAAATTTGCTTCCACCTCAAGCGCGTTGATTTGGAGTTGATCTAAAGTGAGAGACTTCCTTTCCCTTAGAGTAAAACCAAAGTTGGATTCAAAGGCTCCCAAAAAAGCTACTCGAGAAGCCGCTGGAGGAGGCTTTATCTCACTCGACAGGTTATTATGCTGCTTATTGAACCTTTTTATAAATTCTAAGATATCCTTTTTCAGCTTCTTCCTTATAGCGTTAAACTCTATGAGGAGGTACTCATGATTTATCTTTTCACCCCATTTTTGTGTGAAAGAGTTTTTAAGTTCCTCCCAGGTAGTGATGGATGCATTGGGTAGGGATTTAAACCATTTTCTGGCTTCCCCATCAAGGGATTGTACAAAAAGTCTTAGGACCACATGCAGTTGTTCTATGTTTAGATTTCCAGCAAAAGCATAGAAGGCTTCAATGTGTCTCTGTGCAGTGTTTTCATCCTCCCCACCTAGGTAGAAGCTTTAGGTACTCCTAGGGCATAACACTTAGTGGTTGAGGTAAATCAAGAGGGGCATATTTATTCAGCAAAAAAATTGGAACAACCATCTAACTTAATGGAGGGGGATTGAGATTTTCCTGATGAACTTGGGCCAAAAACATAGTTGTAGGAGTGGCTAAACTAAAAGAAGGGTATGTGAGGGTTTTAGGAGTAAATTGTGAGTAGTTAGTAACAGCAGGTTGAGATCTGGATGAGGAAGCTTCAAATATTGATGGGATGGTAGCGCAGATAGTAGGAGTTTTCTCCTTCCAGATTTCCCTAAAAATTAATTTCTTTGGGTCAGATACAATGGGGCTTTCTGGTGAGAGGCATTTGAGTGAGTGCGAGGCTACTTAAAAGACAAGATGATAAATGATAATGGGGTTTGTGGAGTCACCAAGGTGATGTGGATGCAATCAAAACATATTTTCTCACCTACACAAAGAGTTCTCAACTTGTCATATCCTAGGGGGGAAATCCTTCAATTTGTTCCCCGAAAACGACGCTAGAAGTTGTTGTCCCTCCCAGAGACAACCTTGGATTGCTTAAAAGACCAGTGCCTGGGCACATCTTGATTTTGTGTGTCTCAAATGATTCTTAGAAAAATGGAGAAATCACATATATTATGTATATATATATTAAAAGGAATGGGTTGGTTCATTCATCCAAAGGAATAAGTCATGTTTTTTTGGTACTTCTTCACATATGTAGTTCACAAAAATATATTCGTAAAATAGTGGAGGCTGAGTAGTTTGAGGACTTACAATTTAACAATATTTTGTTAGAGCAATGAGAGAGGATAAGAAGAAAGAGAAACTCGTCACATAGAGCTTAAAGCATCAAGAATTCTACATTTAACACATAGAGCTTGAAGCAACAAGAATTTCTACACTTATTTGAATTATGGGTAGATATAATGGACAAAAGAGAGAATGAATGGTATGATTCATGTAGCGCAATTTTAAAGATATAATCTCAATAATCCATATAGGCACCTGCATTAATAAGTTAATACAAATGAATCTGTGAGGAAGTATGAAATATTTCTAGCAGCTATGATTGCATGAATTCAGAGAAGAAACATAAACATAATGGGTTTTAATAGAGGGATAACATACTGTAATACTCGAAGGTGAAATCACCACCATTTACTTGATATTCTGAAAGATTTATATTATAAAGTCATACAGTCTGAAAATAACATGTAGAATTTTCTTTAGGATTTCTTAACCTTTGTAAAGTGTCGCTTCCCCCTATTTATCTGGAAAGGGGATCGTTTGAATATTCCTTACAACAAAATATCCTCTGCAAGTCTCAGTTGTTAGATTGACTAGCTGTCTCGGCCACGGATGGCTTTGTGGCCCAAAAACATTACAAAATATTAATTTCCTCATTAAAGGGCCTCACATTATAGGATAACAAATCAGTCAACAATCAATTGAACACATTAATAAATATCTTTATCCCCATCCCTGTGATCACCGCTACTTTAGGTTGAATTTTTCTCATGGTCTGGCCTCCTGAGTTACTCAGTCGACTCCCGTCGCTTCTACCTTTACTACATTAACCATTCATCCTTCAAAGATGGGAGTGGGCACTATTAGTTTTGTACCACAGTACTGAAGCAAAGGACCCTTGGGCAATACTTCGTCTTCCCTTTGTATGGGGGCACCATGCTGGATAATCAAGTCCTTCCGAGCTACTAAGTCCTTGTTTACTTTTGTCAGCGTCGACCCTTGTTCCGTGTCACAAAGATATTTTCTAGATCATCCCATGTCAGGTTTGAATGCTCCATCTCCCTTATTAAATGCCACAGCTACCAACCCACCTTTCCTTTAAAGTTCTGAACTACCTGGTTGTGGCAGTAGGGGAGTGGAGGTGGAACGGAAGTGGGGGTGATGTAACCAGGAGGAAGTAATGGTCGGTTGACTTGGAGCTAAGCGATTGGTGGAAAAGGGTGCGGGACAGTTGGCGGGAGAGAGTGTGAGGATGAGTGGTTTTCGAAGATTGGCATTAGCGGTAAGTGGTAGGTGAGGGGCGGGGTGCGAAATAATATGAAAGGGACACGTAGTGGCAGGGCTCGGTGGGGAGACCTCTTTTTTGGACCCCCTCCCCCTGGATGATAAAGGGAAACATGCCGGGGAGGGGGCCCAAAAAGGCCTTAGAGCCTTCGATCTTGGTGGAGTCAATCTGGGTTGTCCAGAGATGGGCGATGTTTAATTAATATGCGACCTTTGAAAAGGGACGAAACCGATAGCCATTTAAATCTATCACATAAAATATCGCATCCGGGAGAGTTCCCACATATCGTAATCGCAATTCGAGAGGGACTTCAATGGAGGAGGAACTTTTGCCTGTGCGATTATCGATTGCCAATTTGCGATGTGTGATGTCATCACTACCAAGGGTCACTTTATGAGAGGTGATACATGTTGCCCTGTAATGCCCCCTTAAGATCTTGAAAATGCCAGATCAGCATGCTACGTGTCCTCCATACCACCATGTCATCGTCGTACTACCACATCATGATGATGTTAGCATCCATGTGGATTCATAGGGACCAATGGTATTTCGACATGTGGCCACCTGGTAGAGAGAGAAAAGGGCTCGACCGACCTTGTTTTTCCATTGCAATCCTTTGTTAAATGCATTTTGGCCCCTCCTGGCACTTACACTATATCAGGACTTCTCAACTTCACAATCTTTTTAACCCAAGTCCCGTCCAAAATCGTCGATCATTGATATGTTGATGCTTCATGCCTTGGGAGCTGCCAATTTGCGATTTGCGATATTGGCGATCAACTGATTTCAGATTTTTGTTGCCTAATCCTTAGCCATCTTTCCTTTGTTTTCTGGCTTTGAAAGGGTATCTTCATTCTGCTCTATCTTCTGATCTAGGAGTTAGTTTTTGGATCTCCACCTACCATTGGAAAGCTTATTTCGAACACTATCTAGAGGAGAGGGTTCAACTTAGCTTTGAGAGATTCTGTGGCTTAGAAGATGGATGCAAAACTCTATGTTCTTCAGTACTCTTTGTATAACTGGAACTTTGTTTTCAGAAGGTGACAACAATAAGAAAGTGTGTTAGCTTTGTGAAACACCAATTGCAATGCATACAAAGCACCTTCATGGATAGAAAAATAGAGAGTGATCCTTTAGAAGAAATTTAATAATACTATCATAAAAGAGACACATATGAGCATATGAATAATTGTTAATTAACCTCCAAAATAGTTTGCAAAGTAACAACGATCATGAAAGCACGTACCAATGCACATTCAACAAGATGTATACCAAATCCAACAAAATAGTTAATTTTCTTTAGCATGTATGAACATAAACATATACCATAAACATTAAAATAATAGTCTTACAATATCCATGATACATGCATGAAAGTGCACAGGCTGTAAGAGTTTCAAGATATTAAGTGAAAGTTCCAAGTACACAATTACATTGATGCAACACTAGCCACAATAGTGGAACATTAAGCCACCACTTGCTCCTTCAAAGAATGATATTCTCTCTTATTCCAAGCTAGAGAAGCCAAGGTGAAAATTCTTTTGCCTAAGTTATGAGGGTTTATTTATAACAAGTGAGGTGACCTTTCACCTCCCATGTGACTCTTGATCTCCCTCATGACTATTGGACTCCCATATGACCTTTCATCTCCTACATGACTCTTGGAATTCCTAGTGACCCCTCATATTGCATGTGTGACCCTTGGGATTCCACACATTTTACATTTTCCAATTTTCAAAAACACATAGTTACATTTCACCAATAATGTGGAAAAAATATATGAGACCAAAACAACACTCCTGTGTAGACATTTGGAAGGGCTACAAATTGGCGATTGTGACATGAGACTTCATTGTAGTGTATCAATGCCAAGTTCTTCTCTCTACTGCTATGTCTTCAATCCTTCATGATATATGTTTTTTGTACTTCATCTTCACCCTCCAAAGGGTCTGGTTATAGTATTGGAACCTTCTACATCAACACGGGTTGTCTTCTCTATGTCATGGTCCAAGACTCATTTACTCTTGCATGATAGCACCTTTGTGTATTATCTCCACAAGTGTCCTTTTGAAACCCCTTCTTGATGGCGTCCTTGAGCATTATTTGCCATGTTAATATAATAATACTTGCAAATGAAACTCATTCATGACAAGACAATATCAGTCCCAAAATCACCTATTCTACCTTGATTTCTCATGCAATATTCCAACTACGATGGGACAGTGCACAATGATTGAAGAGGAGACTGTAGGTAGTGCACATGTTGCTACTATAGGGGTCCAAAAATGGCCCTATTGTCCACTGTTTCTTTGCAATGCACGGTGAATGGAAGGCTCACTAAGGATTTTATAAAGAGGGCAAGTCCAGGAGGTAAGGGTGACAAGCTTGGGCACTGTGATTGCACAATGCACAATTATTGTGGAGGAGACTCTAAGAATTGTGAAGGTTCCTTCTACAGAGGACCAAATATAGCCCTACTGTCCACTAAGAATGGACAATGTGTGATGGAGGCAAATTTGAATAAGGCATTGAGGAGAGGGAAAGTTTAAGTAACAAGAAGTTTGGTCATTATGCACTAGGAATGCTCGATGCATAATAAAGGGAAGGAGGCCTTGGAATTGCATAGGTTTCCATTGCAAGGAGCCAATGGAGGACTCCTTGTCAACTAGGAGTTCTCAATTTGCAACACAAGGTAGGGTTGATCAAGGCTTTACACAGTGAGCAAGTGTAAGTAGTAGGGATTGAGTGAGTATGCTCTAGGGATGCACAATGTGCATTGTGAAGGGAGTTGTCCTCAAGATGGGAATAGAGGGAAAGTTCAAGCAATAAGAGGCTCATGAATGAGGCTTGGAAGTGCACTAATGCGCTCATCACTTGGCTAAAGGTTAAAGTTGTTCAAAACTTGCACCTGATGTGAGGACAAGGAAGAATTCAAAAATTGACTAAGTGTGATATTAGTGGGACAAAGAGAAGAGCATGAGAATGCATAATAGGTCATGAACATGATCTCACACATATATACAACCACACATATGAAAATAAGATGTACATTACCCAAATCCAACATGCATATAGTGAAATGACAATAAAGTGATACTTATCTCCAAGTGTGACACTTAAGGTGCATATCTTTATGACACAAGTGTCGACTGCAACCAAAAGGTGTGATGTGCCATGGGAATGTGTCCAACACATGTTAGTATGGTAAATAACATCAACTAGTGCAAGGGAGTGCACAAGAGATGCCTATAGAAGGTGTGCCAAGGTGCTCTTAGGATATGTGAAAGCAAGTGAAGGCCTAACATGCAACAGTGAAAGCGACACATGCGACAAAAAAAGAAAACACAAGAGACACATGCAAGAATGAAAACAAGAAAAAGTGACACTTTCAAAAGCTTGACCAAGCAAAAATGACACATGCTACAACAAGAGAAAGCAAAATCAACACTTGCAAAATCAAAAGAGATAGTTGAAAAACTCACTTGGAAGATGGTGCATTTTCAACCAAGAATGTTCCTAATGCTCTAAGAATGTGTACAACTCCAAAGAAAATATTGAATGTGAAATGATATCTAGATTGGAATCTTTATATAGGGAGATAATACATGCAATTAGCATTAAGGTTTGTGAGTGCACTTAATTCATGTCAGGAAACTAGGAGTCAAGAGTTGATTGACTACCACAAAGAGGTGTGATAGTACTAACTTGAAGAAGTAACCTCTCACTATCAACAAGGAGCAAGTGATCACTATATGTAGAGGATTCACCTACACTGTCACTAGGGATTTCACAATCACTGTCACAAGGAACTATGCAATCATTGTTTGGCAAGGACTGTGCAATGACTAGAAGTTAGGAGTGTGCAATGGCTATCAGCAAGGAGTTTGCAATCACTGCTGAAAAATAGTATGTAATATTGTCACTATGAAGTGCGCTTGGTCTATCTTGGAAAGTATGCTTGTGAAGACATCAAGCATTGGGCATGTGAAAGCAAGTATTTTCAACATTTAGAACTCATAAAGGAACAATTGAAAACTTAAACAACATGATAGAGCATGACATTAATATCTTAAAACGAAAGATGGCATGATCATAACAAGGCCCCAAAATTTGAACGTAGGTAAAATTTTGGAGAGGGTTGTAGCAGTGACAATAGGACTCTAGTAGGTTGGGTTAAAAGGACAACTTATAAGAAATTCTAATTGACCCTTCAAGGAGGAGGCAGAGGAAAATTTTCCTCACCATATTTAGTAGGATATCTTAGGAACAAAAGTTTCCATAAATGGGGAGGTATTATTTAGAATGGGTCATTATATAATTTTTCATCTATCTTGGTACCTTTTGGCTGGAAATGGAAGAATTTTCTTGTAGGACATTTTAGGTTCAAGTCCCAATTTTCTAATTTGTGTTTTGAAAAATTCCAAAGCCAATTTTGAGGCACTATCCCACCTTTTTGCCGGTCTAAAATTTTCAATCATAACTATAGCCCATTAACACTATTATACAAATCAAAAGGTTTCCAATGGTGCAAATAAACAATAAGAGTTCATATGCAGAAGTTGTGTCTTCCCTAAGTTGGCTTATCCATTTGACCACCATGGTACCAAATGGACACCACAATGACCCCCATTACTAACACAAATGAAGCTATTCATGTGTGGAATTTCAGTAGGATTGTGGATGGTCAAAAACTCTAATGCTAATTGAGGGTTGAGACATGGAAAAAATCGAAACCTTTTCTTTGGATGGATATCTAAAGGAAATTAAGAGAATCTAATCAACCCTTAATTTTGGTCAGATTCCCAGGGTTTATAGCCATCGACCAGGTGTTTTCCTTAATTAGAAACTTATGTTTCCTCATGTCGAGGCTTCAAGAATCACATTATAGTCTTTTTTCTGTGCTAATATTGAAGTTGATGGGATCTGTGGTATGGCCACATTACAATATTCAACCATGAAAATTTAAAATTATTTCTCGGTGGCACATCCCTCGCAACAAGTGGAATTTGTTCTCTTGTCTAATCTAGTACTTGTATTTACTCATCCCTTAGTTAGAGTGGGTGGGATTTAATATGGACAAAGTTAATGTCACCAATCTTCAACTCACATCATTAGTCCTTCCCCATCCTCCTAAGCATTTTTGTTCAGTCATGGATTATACACTATAGTTTGGTTTGTGGCTTAGTGGCAGTACTTATTTCATCGCTTCTCAAGCTCCTGCAAGCATCTATGGGATTTTGTTCCTCCTTGAACACTGGTTCAAGGTTGGAAAGAAACTTATTCATTTTTTTGTAAGTCCTTGGACATGTCGAAGCCCCCAAAGACTCTAGAATTTGGAAATGAAGGCAACATGCTTGATAAAATTCTAGTCATGGCTAAAGCCCTACTGAATGTTAGGCAAAGGTATGATGGCTTTCTTTCTAGCTTCTTATGGAAGCGAAGCTTCTGTGTCAGCTTAATGACATGGAAAATTTTCTGAATGGGTTACGGGAGGAGATCTTTTCTCTTAACTCTCAGTTTCTAACTATGGAAAATATTATTGTTGGAAGTTGTCAACTTGGTTTGGGTGGTAGTGGCTCTGGGTTGCTTCTGAGAAGAAGAGACTATGTCGCCCATGTGAAGATGACCCTTATGGGAATGGACATAGCTTATGGATGAACCCATTGGAGGCTTTTTTGTTGGTGATCTCAACCTTTAAAATGGTTTTATGTTGCCACACAAATTTTGTTTAATCCTCAGGACTTTTTTCTAAATTTTTAGTTGTAATGTTTTTTGTGCACACAAGAATGGAAGTGTCATCCGTGTTTTCTTGAATGTATGGTTAGCTTGAAAATTTATATGGTCAAATTTCTGTGTCTTATTGTAACAATTCTAGCCCAAAATTCAGTTCTTTATTAATATAAAACCATTATCTATTATATATATAATATAACTTTTCATTATTTTTATTTTTCAATTAATATTATTTAAAAATTATTAAAATTGTAAATTTGAATGATGGATTTTATATAATTTAGTACTTTCAATAATGTTTAGTATATTCATATTTAAAATTATAATTTAAATAATAAAAAATTAAAATTTTACAAATATATTTTATCTATAATTTAGAATCAAAATTACGATCAATAATCATTAAGAAAAATTGTTTAAACTCATTTAAAATAAACAATTTGAAAATCATACCTAGGATATTTTATAAAGTGATTCTTTTATACCAACGGAATTATGAATAGTTATCACTTTCTTATCCTTGTGATAAAATTACTTTTTCTTAACGATAGTATTCATTTAATGGGTAAATTTATTTAGATCTTATTCATTTATATAAACCTATTATTCATGTTTGTTTGTTTTTTTTGTTTTTTGTTTTTTTTAAATTATGATATTTTATTAGTAACAAAATATTAAATATGTTATTAATTATTATTTGTAAATGGTTTATTATATGAGAAACTAGACTATTCATATAAAAAAGTTTATCAATTTGCAAAAGGAGACTGTCCAAAAATTTATTATAATTAGACAAAATAAATTGTGATTATTTATGAGTTTCATATGATCCATTATACAAAGCAAAGTGAGAATCTCTATTAGATCTATTAATTTTATTAGCATTCTCAGGCTTGCAACTGAACACCAAATTAATAACCTATGACTATTTATAAGAAAACAAGGCAAAAATGGACACATCAACATCAATTGACGTTGAAGTTTTAGGTTTGTAGCTACTCGGTCCAGAGCCTAGAGCTATGGTCTCCTCAATATGCATTAGTGTAGTATTTGTGTCTTTCAACTCGAACACTATATCATCTTGAGAATTTTGTCTTTGGAGTTGTTCTTGTCAAGCTATACCCGTCGAAGAAGAGCCTTCATATGTGAGTAGAGATCTATAGTGCACATGTATTAAATTTATCTACCATGGGTGTGCCCTCCATATAGAACCCACACAACCATGACATTAACAGCCTCCAAGTCTGGGAGGTAGTTGTGCTGACCCATAAAATCCATCTCCACTTCACCTAGATGCTCATGAATAATCTGAGGAAATTTCTTTCTGTAAATGAGGGCCAAGGTATTTGCTCAGTAATGCACTTACCCTCGTTAGCACATTGTTAACATGCACTTCAAATTACAACATTTTATTTGTTGATGCTCTATTTTGTGCTCAAAACATATTTTTGATTTTGTAGGCGCAGGTTTAATTTCATTGAGCAGGTCAAGTTAAATTTTAGGTTCAGTTACATTGTATATCGAGCCACAGGAGAACATATGTCATCATAATCTTCTCCCCCTTTCTAAGAGAATCCTTGAGCTACAAACCTTTCTTTGTATTTCTTAATTATGCCATCAGTTCCATGTTTTATTTTGAACAGCCACTTTGAAATCATGTCATACTTCCCATTCGGTCTTGGAACAACATCCCATACATCATTTTTCACAATCAATTCATATTCCTTGGCCATAACATCTTTCCAAACTTGATCTTTTATAGCTTCATTAAATGAGGACGGTTCGGGTTGAATCATAGTGCTCATGGCTACAACATATCCCTGATATCTGCATGGTTACTTCCTTTCTCTAAACGATCTACGAATGGGAACATTTCTTTCCGCATTTTGTACAGTATCACGAAGCCAAAGTGGTCTCTTCCTTGTAGGAGGATCACTTGAAGGAGGATCTAAAGGATCTATAGGCTCCATGGGATCATCAAAAATATCAGACTCGAGCACGGAAGGACCATCTAGAATATCCTAGTCAACATTCTCCTTCTTGGGAGGAGGAAGTAGAGGAAGGTCTCTCGCTTTTCCAACAGCTGAATCTTCATCGAATGTTACGTCCCTAATAATTTTGACCTTCCTTTGACCAGGAATATATATTATATATGCTTTAGAATTTTCACAATAACCCACAAAGATACCTTTTCTTCCCGTAGCTTCCAACTTGTTCCTTTTCTCTTTCGGGACATGAAAATATATGGGGCATTTGAATACATGAAGAGGGCTAATACCGGTTTTGACACCCGTGAATATTTTTTCAGGGATCTTGTTTTCTAATGCTTGATGAGGAACCCCATTTTGAACATATACAACAACATGTGTGGCTTCTTCCCCAAGGAATTTTGGCACCTTTTGATCATGGATCATGGCACGGACAACTTATAATATAGACATGTTCTTCCTTTCAGCTAAACCCTTTTGTTCGAGAGTATATGGTACAATTGTTTCCTTCTCCATCCCTTTTTTCTTGCAAAATTCTATGAACTCATTTGACATATATTCCCCTCCATTGTCCATGAATACTTTGATTCTCTTCCTTGTTTGATTTTCTGTCAAGGCTTTGAATTCATTGAACATTTCAAAGGCTTCATCCTTGTACTTAAGGTAGTATATCCATGTCATTCTTGAGAAGTCATTAATGAAGGTGATGAAGTAGAGATGACCACCAGTATAATGCACAGGCATCATACCACACATATAAGAATGAATGAGATGGAGGATGTCATTTGTTTTGTTCTCACTAGAGGGGAATGGTCCCCTTGTTTTCTTTCCACTCACACAACCCATACAAACTCCATCATGATAGGCTTGAACATCGGGAATACATGAGACCAATTTCTTCAATTTTGCAAGAGAATCATAGTGTATATGAGGCAGTCTGTGGTGCCACAACTTGCTCAGATGATTGGTATTATGAACCAATGCTGGAAGTGGCCTTCTAGTGACTATAGATTCCTTCAAACCTTGATCCTAATGTGAATGCATCTCTCATAGGTGAACCAACAGACTAATTCAAAATTTTTCCTTTAATGAAGGAAATCATCATCCCTTTATCTTCCAATGGAGATATAGATACCAAATTCTTCATTAATTCTACCACATACATAACATCATGCACCAGAACTGATTCTCCAGAATTCAACTAAAATTTGATGGACCCAAAACCTTTCACAGGATGAGTGGAGTTGTCTCCAAGAATGATCTTCATTTTAGTCTCCCTCTCTACTAGATTAGAGGGGACTTCCTTTTATCCAGAGAAATTATGAGTGGCCCCACTATCAACCAACCAATTATCCCACAAATCCAGTGGAGAAGAACTTGTAAGGGAAGAAATAACAATGTATTCAGATTTATTTACAACATTACTTTCATACTTGGGAACTCTTGACTTCTGTCGAGGAGGATGATATTCTTCATGGTCACTTGAGGAATATATTCTTCTTCTTTCATATATTCTATCACAGTTATTTCTTTGATTGTCTTTTCTTCTTTTATTATTGTTGTTGCTTCTAGTGTTGTAATTGGCCTTTTTCTCTTCTTTTGGCAGTTATAAGATTTAATATGAGATAAATATCTGTCATTCCTTCCTTTTTCAATTTGAGAAGGAGGCTTCCTTGATGGACATCATTTTCCCTTCTTCTTTTTGTCATGAGTGATATATGCAACGGGCTCTCTCTCTTCATTCTTTTGAATCCTTCCTCTTTCTATCATCCTTGGTTATTCTTGAGTAAGCTTCCCAAAAATTTCATCAAATGACGGAAGGACATTGATGTTTGTTATTGTAGTAATGAAGGTTTCCCAAATAGGAGGGAGACCTCTAAGAGTCACAGCTACTAGTTCCCTGTCACGCACATTTTCTCCAACTCTCTGTAATTGATCTCTAAGGTGAGATATCCTCATAATGTAGGATTGAACAACTTCTCCTTTATTCATCTTGGTTTCCTTGAGTTGATATTTTAAGGTGATGATCTCATTCAAATTGTTGATTTCATACATGCTAGCTATCTTGTCATACATGTCTTTAGACTTTCTTAAACTCCCAACATATGCAATTAAATGATCTTGTAAGCCATCAACTATAATTTTCTTTGTTTTGGACTCACCTTTCATGTACCTTTTTTTGAGGGAAGTGGAAGCATATTATAGAGGCTTGGGCATCCTGCCTTTAATTTATTCCAACACATCATTGTTGTCAACTATGATCTCCAACCTAACTTTCCACGCAGCAAAGTTTGATGCATCACCCAACTTTTCATGCTCCCTGATGGTAGAGGAAGACATCTTGACCTTGACTAGACAATATTTTTTCTAAAAATGATGGCTTCAATGCTTGTCTTCTTTTGGGCTTGTCCTTCACCTCACTTCCAATACCATGTTAATTTTTCAGACTATCTATGTTGTATCAATTACTTTAGCCCAATTTACTTCTTCATTTAACAATGCATGCAATTGTTAGCAATGTAACCAATCATAAACGATAACCGAAGATAGAACAATATATGCAATGACAAAGAAGACAAAAACACAACCATAAGAGACGTCAAATAGGTCCAAGACCAGCGAAAATCCCCACAAGGGGGATAACCATTTCAAATCTTCTTCTTTATTAGATTGTCATAAAAAAGTTTTCAGCAGAGAGTACAACGAGCCCAATACATAAACTTGCAGCAAATATTTACAATAACAAAATTAGACTGCAGAACTACTGAACAACAGAGAAAAACCCTTTATCCATCAGACCATTAAATCCAATTGAAGGCAACTATAAAACCCTAGATCAAAACCCTGGAAGTTTCCAACAAGCTTCTATGCGAGCGTCTAAGACTTCCTGGATGTTCCCTTAGTTACTGTGTGAGGGTGTCTATGATTGACCTAGGCATTCCCAGGAAGGTTGTATACGTGCGTTCGGGGTAAAACACTCACAAAACTACTCCAAACCCCCATACGCTCTATTCCAGTTACTGTGTGTGCGTCTGGGACTGCCCAGATGCACCCTTGACCACTCTGTGTGTGCGTTTGGGGACCAACATCGTCTGATCTACTTCCGAAACCCCCAATGCTACCTTCAGGTTTCTGTGCAAGCATCTGAGACTGCATGGATGCTCTCTTAGCTACTGTGTGCATGTGTCCGAGGATGAAAATGCTTAGTTATGTGTGCGCATCTAAAAAACAAAAATCGTAGATCTGTGCAAGCTTCACCCATATATTTTCGAATCCATGAGCGAACTTTCTTCGTCAGACCTGTGTGAACCAAGACAATAGAAGAGAGTAGAATATGTCTTGATCAATGTGTGTAAATGAGCTTAAGGTCTATTCTATTTATAGGCTTCAATGAGGGTTCACTTGTGGTTGAGGCCGACCTATCCAATTTTACATGTGCATCAGGTTGACCTATTCCATTATACATGAGTGGATAAAATAATTCAAAAATCAACTTCCACTTGTCCAAATAAAGTGATATTTAGGTCGATTTTGGTCCTTTTGAAAAGAGGAATTTAAAGAAATCATCATCTCCATCATCTGAGTTATCCAAGGTGTAATTTGACCCTAGTTGCAAAGATTAACAAATTGCAATATGAGACATTCGATGAAGATGAAGATTGATCACCGGTTAGTGATTTTCCGCCTTTCTCCACTTTGTCCATGTTTGATTAGGTTAGGAGGACCAAATAACACTCCCTTATATATTATATAGTATAGTGTCATTTTTTTTTCTTCTAATTAATCCATATGACTAAATTATTGAGATGTTAGGGTAACAAAACTAGTGCCTCTTAAACATTATCTTTAACAATTTCACAAAAGATCGAGAGACTTGTGAGAGGCAATCTTTGCTACCTTCTCAATGTTGATTGTAAACATCGGCAGCAAAATAAAGTATCAATTTATTTTCTTTTAACATTTTGAATAAAAAGATAAAATGCTCTCTATATATACCTATTGGTATGTGTATACACATTGTAGATTGGATACTATGGAGTTTAGTTTTCCACCAACAATTAGTGTGGATTTCTTTATTGTGCGGCCAAAATTAAATCACTGTTCAGGAATTCCATTATGTAAGTTGTTAATTGATTGGGTAGTATAGATTCAATTTCATTGCTCAAGCCATTTCATTGTGCATGTTGTTCATTTGGCCATTTTGATGAAAGGACATTTAAATAAATTGAATATTTTAGTAATTTCATATTATGCCTTTTAAGGAGCTTAAATAACCTCATAACTTCATAATGAGTTTAAATAATTTTAAATATGAATAATTTCATAATTTCCATGCATTTAAGTAATTTTATATACCAATAATTCCATGCGATTAAATAGTTTTATATTGTATTGTATCCATGTATCTTGAATAGTGTTTTAAATAGGTTTTTGGGATAACCATAATCATATTTCGTTGAAAATCTCAACTAATAGTTTTGATAGCCTAAAACAATTCTATTAAATAGTTTTAATTTCCATGAGTATATATATTTTAAATCATTCTATCAAATAGTGTTTAACATCATTCAAGCTATTCTATTGAATAGTATATGCATAGTCATAGAATAGTATACGCATAGTCTTTAACATCTATATATATATATATTCATTGTATTCAAATTATCTTATTGAAGGGTTAAAAGGATAGAATAGTTGAATAGTTAAAAGGATAGAATAGTTAAAAAGGATACTTGGTAAGTTTTTGAAGTTTTAACTAATAAGATAGCTTATGAGTATAAGACATTTTTTGATATTTTTATATACGTTTTCACTTTAGAATTTCCAATAAATGAAATTTATGTTCTTTTAAATATAATTTTGTTAAATTTAAATACAAAAATATAAATTTGCAATAATAAGATTATCTAATTATCTATTGTTATAATCTATATTTTATTTTATTATTAGATATAACTCAATTTTACTTGGGAGCGGGAGCGAAAGCGGGGAGCAGGAGTGGGAGCGACATTTTTAGAAGCTCCCAGTTTGGGAGCGAATCCCGGAGCGTTTTTTATATAATATATATATTTTTTATAATTTGATACATATATGTCAACAAAAACATGTAGAATAATGAATTAGATATAAAAAACATAGATTGAACCATACAACAACAATCATCTAGAAGTTATAATCTTCATCAACCACATCCACAAGTTAGTTACATAGTAACATACAACATGTTGAGTCTCATGATTCATCAATCATAAAGTTTCAAGCTTTCAAAATTCAATATATAGCATTTATCATCATTGATCACCAAAGTTGTACTTGTAAGCTAAGTGTAACCATTACAACAAATAATATCTAACATGAAATGAAATGTTATAAAATGAAATGAAATGAAACAACTTTCAACTTTCATGAAGCATCATATTCATAATTCATTACTAATGAGTTATAATTGCCAACTTCAAACTTAAATTGTCATATATTGTTTAAAAAAATATCATAATAAATATGAAAGAGTCAATAGTTATAAAAGTTACTAGAAACTAGAAAAGAGAAGTAAATCTATTATCTATTTCTTATGCTTGGGCCTCTTGCCACCACGTGAAACGTCTAATTTTTTAGTCTTGTTGGAAAATCAGGGTCTTTGTCATTAATATCACCCTCTAAGCATTAATATGTAGAGGTATCTTTGTCATTACCTCTGTATCTGTATAGGGATCTTTTTTATTAATATCTCCCTCTAAGCATTAACATAAGATAGAACAAGCATAGCATGTCAAGTCAAGATTTTTTTTGAGTGATGCATACATTTTTAGGAGGGTCGTGATAGTGGAGTTTGACAACCAATGTCACTAACATCAAGGTACATAGAAGGATTGGTGCTTTTGATTAAATACGAGTTCCATACCCTAATACATGACAAAATTCAATGGAAACATTGCAATCCCCCAATCCTGAAATCCAATGAGGTCGGAACCACTCTCAAACATCCTGAGTCATTTCATGGTAATGTTAAAATTAAGTAAAAGGATGAAAATGAAGTAAAAGTGACATTCTCCTTAATATTCATTTTCATCCTTTTACTTTAAGAATTTAACATTACCATGAATAGCATATCAATACTAGGGCCTAGACTTGATCATTAAGCTGCCCCACTCAAAAATTATTTGTTTCTTTAAAAAAAAAATTGCATTTCAAACATTACTACAAAAAAGAAATTGCAAAAAAGGCAAAATGCTCCCAAAATCGCTCCCGAAAAGGCAGGAGCGAAATTGTTTTTAGGGAGCGTGCTCCCGACCTGCTCCCGAGTCGCTCCGGCCTGGAGTGCGGATTGGGAACGAGAGCGGGAGGGGGGAGCGCTCCCCTGCAACATAGATATAACTAATAAGTTTGAATACACTATGTTTTTATAGGTATTAACTTTTTCTATAAGAAATATATAAATGAAAAATAAAACAAACTTTTAAGACTGGCAACAATAATTAAGGATTAATGGAATAACAATGGTTAGATACTTTCAAATATTTAGTCTAATTAATCTTACAATAGGTTTTTCTTAGTCTTAGACATGATTCATAATTCGAGTGTAAGTGCATTATTAATTCTCATTAGATATTTTATAACATAATTTTCTGGTTCTATTACTATTTTTTTTTTGTAAGCTTGGTAGGACTCTCTGATTTCAAGTTTACATATCCAGTATTCACTCTGCTATGGGGGGAGGGTAGCACAACATTCTAACCTAATATCTTCAGCTCGGTGAGACTTCTTTCCATGGCCATTGCCACTTGAGCTACCCAAGGCAGACTTGGTTCTATTACTATGATAGCTTAAGATTTAGGGTTTTTTATTATTGAAGTTGAAATTTTGGAAAAGATATGGGAAGAAACATGAACACCATCATGACGAATACAAAGAGGATCATAAGATGGCCTTGGAGGAATGTTATGGGGACCATAACATAGCCTTAGGGAGACACCATATGAGCAATCCATTGAATTAATGGTTTTAAATGCATAATTAATAGTGATATTAGAATTAAATGTGATATACTTGTAATATTTGATTTATAATATTATAATATAATATTTGGTTTATATATTGTTAAAGCATATTTGGTTTATAATATTAATTTAATATAGAATGTTTATAATATTACAGTTTAATATTAGAATTTATAATATTGGCTTATATTGAGTTTCATAATATTGGGGTTTATAATATTCGATATATAATATTTTGATGAATTGAAATAATAATTAAAACATTAATAGATAAATATTTTAATAAACACATTAATTTATTAATAATTAGTTTATCGATACTATAGTTACTTAATAGATAATCAATATATTAGTATTTAACATTTAATATATTATTAATATTTAATTATGACATACATACATACATAGATACATATATATAATAATAATAATAGCATTACTAAAATATTTAAAGAATGTTAATAAGATTTTAAAATAATATTGATATATTAATCTACACATTTATAATGACGTAACTATACACTAATCTATACATTAATACATTATAACTATGGTTAAGTATTGTTAACATGGTCAACTATAGTCAACATGGATAACATAGTCAACAATACCCAAAACGACTACCATGGTCAACCATACTTGCCACAGGAATCATGGTCTATCTATATATGATCTATAGTGAATCATAGTGAATTGTAATGAACCATAGTGGATGACCATGTTTGACCATGGAGGCTTATAATGTATGGCCATGGTTGATAATGGAGGCTTATCATGGATGGCTAAGGTTAACCATAATCAAACCATGGTGAACCATAGTTGACTCTATTTAGCATGGTTGACCTTTGTCAACCATGGCAAACCGAATTCAACCATGGTCATATCTAGTCAACCATAATCAACTTTTAAAAGCCATGGTCAATCTATGCCCAACATCGTCAATGATTGTTAATATGATCAAATATGGTCAACCTAAGTCGCCATGGTAAAACATGGTCAACCATAGCCTTCCATTCTCAATATAGGCAACCATAATCTATCATAGAAAACTATGGTCAAACATGGTCAAATTTTTTAAACCATGTCCACATATGGTGAACTTGGTGAAGTCATGTGACAATCATCGTAATGTGACAAACATTATTGCAATGTTAAATTGTCGCATTGTGACATAAATTTATCAAACATCACAATATTAGGGCTTAATATTGATTTTATGATATTTGATTTATAATATTATCTTTTTAATACTGGGTTTATAATATTGGGCTTAATATTAGGGTTTAACATTGGTTTTATAATATTTGGTTTAATATTGGTTTTATAATGTTTGGTTTAATATTACGTTTTATAATACTGGGTTCAATATTACTATTTAATATTGTGATGTTGGAAAGCTACATAAATATATCCAATGCCACATTGTGAAAAGAATTGTCGCAATGTGACAATCATTTTGGGAATGTTACATTATATTGCAATTTATTCAAAGTCACATTACGACATTTAGAGTTTAATATTAGGTTTATAATGTTAGGGTTTATGATATTTTTCTTAATACTAGGGTTTAATATTGTGACATTGGAATGGTACATAACTCTATCCAATGTTGCATTGCAACAAACATTGTTTACATTATGTTATTGTTTACATTACATTACAATTTATTCAACGTCGCATTGTGACATTACAAAATTAGGATTTAATATTAGGGTTTATAATATTGGGGTTTAATATTAAGGTTTATAATACTGGGCTTAATATTAGGTTTATAATATTGGGTTTAATACTAGGGTTTATAATATTGAGTTTAATATTATGGTTTATAATGTTGGTTTTATAATGTTAGACTTATAATATTTGATTTAATACTAGGGTTTAATATTGTGACATTGGAATGGTATAGAAATCTATCCAATGTCGCATTGTGATGAACATTATCACAATGTGACAACCAATCTGACAAACATTGTCACAATGTTACATTACATTGCAATTTATTCAACATTTCATTACGACATTGCAAAATTGGTGTTTAATAATAGGGTTTATATTATTGGGTTTAATATTAGGGTTTATAATATTGGGTTTAATATTAGGGTTTAGCATTGAGTTTATAATATTGTGTTTTTACTATTGAGTTTATAATATAGGGTTTAATATTGCGTTTATAATATTGAGATTAATATTGGGTTTATAATATTGGATTTAATATTTGGGTTTAATATTAAGGTTTATAATATTAGGTTTAATAATGTATGGGTTTATAATATTTGGTTTAATATTGTGATGTTGGAATGGTACAAAAATCTATCCAAAGTTGTATTCTGACAAACATTATCACAATGTTACATTACATTACAATTTATTCAACGTCGCATGGGACATTACAAAATTAGGTTTTAATATTAGAGTAATATTTAGTTTATAATAATGTGTTTAATATTAATGTTTATAATATTAGGTTTATAACATTGAGTTTAATATTAGGATTTGTAATATTGAGTTTAATATGAACATCTAATATTGGGTTTAATATTGAGTTTATAATATTGTGTTTAATATTAAGTTTTATAATAATTAGGCTTTTAATATTGAGTTTCTTAATATTAGGGTTTATAATATTGGGTTTAATATTGTGCTTATAATATTGAGTTCAATATTAGGGTTTATAATACTTGGTTTAATATTGAGTTTAATATTAGGGTTTGTAATATTGCCTTTAATATTAAGTTTATAATATTCGGTTTAATATTAGGATTTAATATTGTGTTTATATCATTTGGTTTAATATTAGAGTTTATAATATTGTGTTGAATATTAGGGTTTATAATATTGAGTTTAATATTAAGGTTTTGTATTTGGTTTAATATTGGGGTTTAATACAGGGTTTCAATGTTAATTGAAACTTACTCAATTAGTTGAATACTTAACTTATATTTACTTATATTTAAACCCTAATATTAAAACACAATATTTAAACCAAATATTAAAATGTAAATTTAAACCCCTAATATTAAAACCCCAAACCCTATATTAAAACCTAATACTAAAAGCCAATATTAAAACAAAATACTAATACCAATACGAAAACCTAATACTAATATTATAATTATATATCTATTATTATTATTATTTTGTAATTTAAACTTTTTATTACTTTGTAAGGAAAACATACAACCAAGCTAGTTTCGTTGTGGTTTACCCGATGGCAGACAAAACGAACATCAAACCTCGAGAATTCTTGTCCAAAACAATACAAGGTTTTTACATATTTTGTCTTTTGAGTGTTCGATAACTATGAGACATCAAAACTGACAAAGATGACCATAATCTAACACTGTGAAAGAGGTTTGGAAATAAAAAAAATATAATAAACATAATGAAGAATCTAGCAACATGAAATATGACCTACTAAAGAGAGCTGGAGAGCTCAATTAGAGCCATAGATGTCCCTAGTGAAGCAAGACACTTTCCTTTGGGTAGGATAGCTTCCATTTAAGACAATTTGGTGTAAATGGATTGGTGATCCTTGGCTAATTGTTGGTTTTCTACTTGAATTTAGCATAGATGAATAACAAGCTGGTTCTTGCTATTATTTCATGCTTCCATTAATATTGCCATCAAAGTTTTCATATACCAGTATGATTCAATGGTGCATAGGTAGAGGTTCTGACAACCTATAATATGGTTGGGGGTCTAACATCCATTCCATGTTTTCCAAGATGCTCTAGTCAAATTTTACATCCCTGCCATGCATATACCAATGTCAAGTGGATGAGATTGTGCTAAATATCATCCAGAGAATCCTCAAAGAATAAATTAGTCACTTGTTGTGCATGGGAGTAAGCACATGAGCTTCTGACTCCATAGCCAACTGTCCCATGACTACACCTCATGTGTTGGTGTGAGGGCATCCTGATATGCAACAAAAATAATTCAATTACCAAGGGTGAGGACCAAAATATGGGCTAGAGGCAATGAATGGCCCGAGAGACCCCAACTTGCAAGTTTTGAAGCCACCTCGTTATAATGAGTTGACAAGATAGATGAGCTCCAACTTTCCATAGATCTTGCCAAACTCTGATCTTTACTTTCGTATAGGCTCTTCCCCTCCAAATACCTAGCGAGTTGGAATTTTTGCGAAGGAAAAACGCCTCACGCAAGAATGGAAAAAACCGACATGTAGAGGAAAATACTAAATTGGTGAAGTAATCCAAGGTTGGGAAGCCTAGACTACACCTATTCCTACGCTCTGAGAATGAGTAAACCAACAACCACATTAAGTTGACGAGTTAACCGATGAGAGAGTGAAACATTAAACCAAATTCTAGGTGATTAAAACCTACTCTATCGGGAAGCGAACACCATGAATGAGATTTGGCTCCGACACTATTTAGCGCGTCATGTAATCCCATTCTAATTATGTGACGCAGTGGTAGATGGATTGTGCCCGTCACATATTTTATATGGATATCATCATGATCAAGGAAATTAACATTAATATTATACTATTAATATAATAATATTAATATATTGTAATTATAATTTAATAATACTAAAACCTAATTATTATAATTATATATTAATTAATATTAATATTGATATTAAATCTCTATTATACACCTAATAATTATATCAATCACATTTATTAATGTATTCATGCTAATATATTTGGTAATTACCTACTCAATTAATTATTTTGGAGTACAATATAAATATTTTGGAACTGCCCAACCCATTTATTTTGTGAGTATGGTATCAACATATCAATAGTGACTTATTTATTTTGTGATACCATTCAAATCGATAATTAGTATTATATTTTAGTTAAAAACTTCAAAAATATACAAAATTTAGAAAACACGGTTTGGAATTTGATGGGATGTAACAGGTATTTCCCGCTGCAACCCATGTTTTACACATATGTTTAAAAATTATCACGCCCGACAAAAACCGCCATTCCCATTTAGTTAGCATACACCCACACATGATTTATCTCCCAGTCATTTCGTATGCTTCCTTCATTCTTTTGTCAATCTGATCTAATCTGGGAAAATAATGAAATGAAAGAGAGGGCCAGAAATAATGTTGTATCGCAGGACATTGAAACGGGCCAAAGCCACAGTGTTGGAGATACTACACACCTAGGACCTTCATTACTGGCACACGCGGACACTTAGTTAGAGCATGGGACTACATGCAAGATCCTTCCTACATGATTTGCTCCTTGAGTTGCTCCTTTCACTCCGCAACTAGCTAGTTCTTCTACATGATTTACTCCCTCATTTGCTCCTCCTTTCACTCTGCAACTAGCTAGTTCTCTCTGGAACTTGCTATAGGTGTTCAGTCCTCTCATTGATCACCACTATGGCGCATTACCTTGGGATATTAACCCAATAATGCTATATCATGAGCATTGTAACCTATTTTCTGAATCAATCATTATTTTTGTTCTTTCGATTCTTTTAGTGTTTTTGCTCTGCAAAGCTGTGTGTTCAACCTTTACTAGCTAGATTCATCTATGCAGGTTTTCTAACACATTTACATGGTATCAGAGCCCATAGGTTGTTAGATAAAAGGTGCAACAGTAATTTATTTTGCAGGCAACACAGCTTGGAGATTGAAGATTGACAGAAAAATGGAGTTTCCCAAAGCATCAATCCTAACACCGTACAACTATCACGAATGGAAGGACCAAATGGCTTGATACCTTCGTCAGAAAGGGTTGTATAAGATTACCATGGCTACAGAAGTGGAACCCACTTCAGCCATAGAGAAATCCAAGTACCTCAACCACATGGATGAGGCCCACAGATCCATATGCATGTGCATCTCATCAGAGTTGCAGTTTCATCTATCTGCCTGCAATACTCCCAATGAGATTTGGAAAAAGGTTGAAGAACTCTACGGGAAATAGGATGAGATGAAAGGACATCTGCTCGAAGTGGAGCTGCTCTCATTGGATCCACAGAACTATGACATAGTTCAAGACTTCTTCACCAAATATAATGATCTATTGCTACAATTCAAGGGTTGTGGAATTAACGAATCCAAGGATGAGAGTCACCAAGTTCTCTCTATTATGTCAAATATTGGACTAGAATACTCCATCTTTGTGTCTACATTTCATTCAGTAAGGCTCGCAACAGGTAAATCCTACACTATGCCTTCTCTCAAAGAGTTCATGGAGTCCCTCACTTTTGAGCAAGATAAACTCATTGGCATGGGGAAAATCAAACCTCCAAAATGCATGCACTTGCTGTGTATGATGGTAGCCACAATAAAAACCACAGATCTGATTCAAATTAAAAAACAACAACAAAAAGACAAGGGAAAAGCGCATTCCCATCCAAAGAAGGAAGGGTACACCAAGCCCTTCAATGTCTCCTCTGGCTCTAGAAATGAGAAAGGGAAGAAAGGAGACAAATTCACCTACTGTCACCGCAGATTCCATCTGGAATCCTCCTGCATGAAGAAACAAATTGACCAAATGGCAAAAATCCTTCAGAAGCACAACCTTGGGGACCACATCCCTCAGGGCACCAAGAAGAAAACTGAGGATCTGCCACATGAGAAAGGTAACAATTTTCATGCTTTAGTTGCAATTAGCTCTTCCCTTGATGCATGGATTATAGATTCTAGTGCATCACATCATATGACTACTACAAAGGAAGTCTATTCCTCTTTGGATGCATGCAAAGGACCTCCCATCCTCATGGGAGATGACTCACCTATTGAGGTCACCAGAAAAGGTAGAGTGGAACTTTTACACGAAAGCTTTGAAGATGTGCTTCATGTTCCAAAACTTTCGGTAAACTTTCTTTCAGTTTATCAAATCACTCATTCTGACACCGGAAAGAGAGTGGAATTCACTCCAGATGTAGTGAACATATATGACCTACATAGCAACTCCAAAATTGCAACCGGTAAGGTAAACAATGGAGCTAGACTCTATACATTTTCTGAATTTATTGAATCTGAATCCTCCTTATTGCTTACACATGCTGATGATAGTAGTAGGCTTTGGCACGAGAGGTTTGGTCACTTAAATTACAGGTATATGCAGTAGCTAAGCAAGCATGAGATGGTGGAAGGATTGCCAAATATCAGTTTCTCCAAATGAGTTTGTGAAGGGTGTGTCCTTAGCAAACATCCTAGAGAAAGTTTGACACCGGCAAGACTCACAGAGCATCCTCTCCTCTAGATCTAATACATAGTGATCTCATGGGGCCTTTTCCTCATCCTTCCATCAGCAAATTAAGGTATGTGCTTACATTTATTGATGATTCACGGTATACTTGGGTGTATCTTCTCAGGGCCAAATCTGAATTTTTTGCACACTTTGAAGATTTCAAAGAACTAGTTGAGACACAGTTAAAGAGAAAGATAAAAGCCCTCCATACAGATAATGGGGGGGAATATGTTAACACAACACTTTAGAACCTTTGCCTTGAGTCCGGAATATAGTTGCAGCACACAGTTCCATACACTTCGTAGCAAAATGGACTTGCTGAGAGAAAGAACTGATCTCTCAAAGAAATGGCTTCCTATATGTTGCATGCTAAGTCACTACCTCATAAGCTATGGGATGAAGCACTTAATTGTGCTAACTACATTCAGAAAAAATCTCCTCATAGGTCTGTCAAGTATCGGACCCCCTTTGAGGCTTGGAGTGGCACTAAACTAGAGGTCACCCACTTCTGTGTTTTCAGCTCTCGAGCATGGGCCAGGATCCCCTTTGAAAAGAGGAAAGATCTTGATCTACAGAGCATTGAGTGCATCTTTGTTGGATACCTTGTTGGTGTGAAGGGATACTGGCTCCTGATTTCCTCTACGGACAAGCTCATCATTGAGCGAAGTGTCAAATTTGAGGAAAGTCTCTTGCATGCACCTCAATTTCCGCATGCAGACACCTTTTATCTACCTCATGTCCGAGATGATGACTCAATACACTCAGATGCAGATACAGGGCATGCAGATGCCGAGGTAGAGCATGCATATGCAAAGACAAAGTCTTCAGATACAAATCTAGTGCATGCATATGATGATCGACACCCAAGCCCAGATCAGGCTTCCAACAGTGAATTAACTTCCCTTGTCATAAATCAGAGAACAAGGAGCTTAAGTGAGATATATGCACAAGACCACCCAGCTGCTAGAAATGGTCTTGTGGGGAATAATTCTAATCCGCAGAGGACTAGCTCAGAGTTTATTGAGCCTCCTCTTGCCCTCACTGCCACTAAACCAACGCCATCCTAGCATTGTCATTTGGTTCAGTCTTCTAATCTGTAGTCTTATGCTGAGGCTGTTGGGAATCCCTCTTGGGAGTCTGCGATGGAGGAGGAGTATAACTCCCTCCTCGAGAACCAGACCTGGGATCTGGTCCCCCTTCCTTCAGGAAGGAAACTTGTCCAATGCAAATGAGTCTATAGGACCAAGAGTGCTACAGATGGGAAAATCACCAGACAGAAAACCAGGCTAGTAGCCAAAGGCTTCCAGCAAGTGCATGGCATTTATTATGATGAGACCTTTGCTCCAATAGCAAAGATGGATTCCATACACCCTACACTTGCCCTTGCGGCTATCCAGGGGTGGGAAGTACATTAGATGGATGTGAAGAATGCCTTTCTTCACGGAGACCTATCTAAGGAGATTTACATGGAGCAGCCACATGGTTTCATTCAGGATTCATCTTTGGTTTGCAGACTGAATAAATCTCTCTACGGCCTTAAGAAGGCCTCGAGAGCTTGGTATGCGAAGATGGATTCTTTTCTCTTCTCACAAAACTTTGAAAGATGTAAGTATGATTCGAATGTTTACATGCTTAGGACACATGATTCTCTTCTTATCTTAGTTTTGTATGTGGATGATCTCTTGATCACTGCCAGCTTGGCTTCAGCCATTGCTACAATCAAGAGGGCCTTGCATGATAGGTTTTTAATGACAGAAATGGGTCCATTACACTTCTTTCTTTGTCTTGAGATCAGCCAGGATGCCACAGGCATCAAACTCTCTCAGGCTAAGTATGCACGGGATCTCCTCGAGAGATTTCACATGACCGATTGCAAGCCAGCACCGACTCCTTTTCTATCTGGGGTCTGCCTTGAGGATGAAGGTGACACTCCATTAGTTGACAGTACTCTCTACTGATAGCTAGTGCGGAGCTTATTGCACCTCACCCACTCCAGACCAAATCTCTCATATGTAGTAGGGGCAGTTTCCAGATACATGCATGAGCGCATGAGCTACACTGGAATGTTGCCAAGCGCATCCTTCGATATGTGCAGGGCACCATCACCTTCGGGATTCACTATGCAGCAGGCACTGCATTAAATCTCCTTGGCTTGACAGATTCTGATTGGGCGGGCAATAGCATTGCTCACAAGTCCACCTCCGGATATTCACTCAGTCTAGGGTCTGGCCCTATCTGTTGGTCAAGCAAGAAGCAGGCTGCTATTGCTCTCTCTTCAGCTGAGGCCAAGTACAGAGGAGTAGTCAACATAACCATTCAGGCTTTGTGGCTACAACACTTCCTCACTGAGTTTGGCGTCTAGTTCCACCAGCCCATTGTCATTTGGTGTGATAACCAGAGAAATCTCAAATTTTGCAGGGATCCAGTACAGTGACAACGGACAAAGCACATAGAGATCCATATGCACTACATGAGAGACTTAGTACATTATCGAATCATTGATTTGCAGTTCTGTCCTTTAGCAGAACAGACTGCAGACATCTTCACCAAGACATTTACTGAGCAAAAGTTTCACTCTCTGCATGATTGTCTTGGAGCGAAGGACATAGTTGCTTAGCAACTGTCTTTTATTCCTCTTTTCTTTTGATTACATTGTATTTTGAGCGGGGGGGGTTCCCACGACGTTTTCCCTCTTTCCTCAATTTTAGTACAAGTTGCACTATATTTTGGGTGACCTTTAGCCTTAGTTTCCAGGGCCCATTTTCTAGTTTTCCCCATAGTGGTGTTCAGGGGGGGTGTCGGAGATACTACACACCTAGGACCTTCATTACTAGCACATGCAGACACTTAGTTAGAGCATGGGACTATATGCAAGATCCTTTTTGCATGATTTACTCCCTGATTTGCTCCTCCTTTCACTCCGCAACTGGCTAGTTATTCTACATGATTTACTCCCTGATTTGCTCCTCCTTTCACTCCGCAACTGGCTAGTTCTTTTGCATGATTTACTCCCTAATTTTCTCCTCTTTTCACTCCGCAATTGGCTAGTTCTCTCTGGAACTTGTTGTAGGTGTTGAGTCCTCTCATTGATCACCACTATGGCGCATTACCTTGGGATCTTCACCCAGTAATGCTATATCATGAACATTGTAACCTATTTTCTGAATCAATCTTTCTTTTTGTTCTTTCGATTCTTTTAGTGTTTTTGCTCTGTAAAACTGTGTGTTCAACATTTACTAGCTAGATTCATCTGTGCAGGTTTCTAACACATTTACACACAGACCGTGAGGATAGCGAGAAGCCCATGACCTAAGCAACATATTCACCAGTCCCAGCAACACAATCACGTATGTAAGCATACATACCACGTAGCAGTAGCAGTAGATACATAACCTAGCACAGATACAGATGGCAGTTATCTATATTAAGTAGTCTCAGTTTCAGGTGTAGATGAAGCAGTCGTTGAAGAAGCACAAGAAGATCTCGTAGATCCTGTCCATGAAGCAACAGTTTAAGCACCACTAACAGTTGCATCAACTATTTAGATAAAGGGATTCTATGTGCATTTTAGCATGCTAAAACTAGGTTTTGAACTTCATATGATATGAGAACCTTTATACAAAAAAAATTCATTTTGATATATATTATCAAAAATGAATTTGATGGTAACAACCATAGTATTTCCCGAACTTTCCTTCTGGGCAAGCATAAACCACCTCCCATACTGTTTCTAACCCATGTCAACAATTACCTGTTATAAAATATGCAACGTATCATATTGACACTTAATTCTTACAGGACATGTCATAAAATATGCAACGTATCATATTGACACTTGAATTCTTACAGGACTTGCCATAGATTTTACTAACGGATCTAAAGAGTCATGCACCTATAGAGTATTGATTTTATCAATTTACCATACTCCAAACCTAGAACTAATTCTAAATTTTAATGCAAAGTGCAGTCTACCAGAGTTGAAACTCAAGAGCATTTATGCCCTTGCTAAAAACCAGTGTGCTTGTATTAATGGCATATATACAGTGTATAACTTATAGTTCTATGAAATTATATAATCAAAAGATAATATCATATTTACTATATCTATTTAATTCCATTAAGGATCTTGGGATTCATGTGCTCATAAAATGCATTCATTAATGTATCAATGCTATGTGATTTTTAAAACGATGAGGAAAGATAGTTGAATATGATATCTGCTGAGATAAACCAAGAATGAACGAGAAAAGAAATTGTTCAACGTATATATTTACTTGACAGAAATTTGGACATTTAATTTTGCTGGACATATATGTATCCATCCTATATTACTAGACGGTTAGAGTTGGGGAATTTTTCATGCAAATTTTGGCTTCTTGAGATTGATATGATTTTTTCCTGTTTCATATTATATTATAAATTGCTATGTTATTTTGATTTCTTGTGATTAATATGATTCGAAAGGTTATGAGATCGTTATGATTTGGGTGAGTGTGCCCAAAGATTTCATTATAACCTTTATTTAACCTTTTTGTAATGAAAAAATTAACTATTTTGTGAAAAAATCCGAAAGTTTTATGGTTTTGCGTTGTTTAAAAAAAATAGTTCACTATATTGTTTCCTCTACTTTGTTGAAGGCCAACAATTTTCTTTCCAATTTGATCTCATTTTTTTTTTTCCAATTTTTTGTAATGAAAAATTTAATTGTTTTGTGAAGAAATCTGAAAATTTTAGGGTTTTGAGTTGTTTAAAAACTTATTACATTATCTTGCTTTCCTCCACTTTGTTGAAGGCTAGAAATTTTCCTTCCAATTTGATCTCATTGCCTTACCCCGAATTGATCTCATTGCCTTACCCCGAAGAAATAGGATAATTTTTTTCTCATTGACTTCTTATGCATATTTTATACCTAACAACATTTTCTTTTTATACATAACAACATTTTCTTGTCAAAATTTGTTGGATGTTAGGCGTCAAAAAACAATATACTATACTATGGATTTACATTAATGACATCCACACAATCTTTACGAATGATGATTCTTTCAAATTGTTGTGAAACTGATATCTTAAATGCATTTTATGAGCTTCGTTAGTCGTGAATTCTCTTTAATGTGACCTAAAGGTCTTTAGTTCTTCATACCTTTTGAAATTAGAGATACTCAGAACTCCTGGTCTTTCTTGTGTATAGTCAGATAGAAATCCATCATATTTTCGAAGTGGTATCACCAACATAGAAACATGGATACGCCCGCTATCTCAGTCCATCATTGGGCAGTGACAAGGATTCTATTTCCAGTCTACTTATTCTAAAGAATTGGTTGGTGTTTTGAGCTGGTTAAGCATGTGAACAAAGGATTGTTGATGGAGTTTAAAATTTTTTTTTCTCTAGTATTTAAAAAGAAATGGATTAATTACTAGATGCTCTTGTCTCAAGAATATAATTTTTGGTTTTTGCATATGAATGTATATTATAGTATGAGTTGTAATATTTGTTAACTATTTTTACATATGAATGTATATTTATTTTATTATGAGTAGTAATATTTTTAACTATATTTACTTATGACTGTATAATTTAATATGAGTGGTACTATTTTGCAACTAGTCTTTATCTCAATTTCTTTATATGAGTAAATTTTATATCTCATATTAAATTGTTTTTATGTGAGGCAAATGGATTGGACATGCACAGAATTAGAGGACTACAACTTTACATTCATTATGAAGTTGAAGAAAAGGTTAGCAATCAAAAGAAACTTGAAATGCAAACAAAAAAAATTGTATGGAATTGTTACATTATTTTGATTTATTAAATTATGTGATGTATGATGATACAATCACTATGAACTGTAGCTATTGTGAGAAGTATAAGATGAATGGAGTATGGGGTTCAAGGAATGGTTGTACCACATCATAGCATAATGTTCTAGTTACTCATGAAAAATCATTGATACATAAAGATGCTAAGGAAAGATGGATTAATGCATTAGAAAAAAAGATGAAACCAATTCTATATCATATTAGGAAGCTAGAAGATGAAAATAGAGAAAGAGTTATCACTATAATGAAAATATCATATTTTTTTTGCCAAGCATATTTATCTTTATGAGAGTATGAAAAGCTTTGAAAATTATTCATAGAAGCAAAAACACCATATATTCCTGCAAAGTCTCAAGAGTACTCTTCATACCCAACTTTAAGTCTACAAATTATTTTATATATTATATATCAATATAACTTGAGAAAATTTAGATAAAAAATATGTTGGAAAGTCCTTTTTTCCATTAATGGTTGATGAAAGCACTACTTGAAGCTTAGAACCACATCTTATTGTGTATATGACCTATTTAGATTCAAAGGTACTTGGGTCACCTGTCTCATAGTTTATGAAGCTTAATAATGTAATGGATGTAAAAGGTAAGAAAAAATATATTATTGTGTTATATAATTCATAAAATTTTAGAGGACTTTAGGACCAAAAATTGATAGTTGTTTCCACAGATGGAGTTTCAAGAATGATTAGACATAAAAATGTGTTTCTCATTTATTTTTTAAAATATGCTCCAAACCTTATCACTATGCATTGTGTGACGCATTGTGAGTCTTTAGCAACAACATATGTTTCTAAGAAAATACTTGAGTTTTTATATGTTGAAAAAATTGCAAACAAAGAGTACTCACAGGTTCAAAACTCAGCAAGTAGAACCAATGAACTTAATGATTTTCTTAAAGTCATGCACGTTGATGTTCTTGATGTCTTACAGATACACTCAGTGAGGTGATTATCCAAGGGAGAAATTATTATAAGGCTTGTTAAGCTTATGCTAGCAATTTCAACTATGTGGAAAAATACAAAGAAAACTTCATCATGGTATGATAAGACATGGATTTAATCCATTCAATTTTGTTTTCATATGTTGGCTGATGTGTTGGGTGAACTGAATAGGTTGTTCCAATACTTTGAAGAATAAAATGTAGATATTACAACTATTGGATTGGCTCTTGAAGTAACTATAAATACATTGTCTTGATGATTTATGAGAAAAGAAACATTTGTAGAAGGTACAACTTATCTTTCAAAATTTCTAAGTGACTCTCAATATGCATATATTGAAATTAAAGATGAAGGGATATTTATAGAAAGACATGAGTTATAATACATCTTTGTCCCAACTATAGAGATTGATTATAGTGATATACATACACAAACTATGAAACCTTGCATTGAAGGCTCATAAGGGAGTTGCCAACAACTCACATAAAGTTATATTGAATCTCTCATAGACTTTTTGAATGAAAGGTTCCTAGATCTTCATCTTTTTAATGTAGAAAAATTGTTAAGTCCTCGATATTATTTGGAGGAGCATTGTAATTGTGAGAAAAATTTAGAGTGTTGGATTCTTAAACTTTTTTCAACATTTTCAGCATACCATGTCAAATTATCTTGAATTTATTCTTTTATTTTATCTTAAAGCTTGTAAAATAGAATTGCACCCTTTTGTTGATTCCTTAAATTTGGCTTGTGAGGGTTTCACAATGAAAGAAGAACAAAAGGTCTTATCCAACACAAACCAATGACACAAAACTTATCCTAATATGATAAAATTATGGAAAGCTATCCTCACTATCCCTCCATGTACGATGGACTGTGAAAGGGGATTTTCTAAACAAAACATCATCAAAGACATCATAAATTCAAGACTAGGCTTGGATACACTAGATGCATTAATAAGAATATCTTTGAATGGGCCTAAATTATTTAATTTGCATTGTGGTGTAGTTTATGGGTATAAAGAGATACAAAGTCAAGAAGTGTTCTTGAGCTTAGTCTTCTTTATCTTTTGTGGAAAATTTTGTTCATCTTGCAATCTTGTTTAATGTGAATGGAATCTTGTAGGTTTTGTTGAGTGGAAGATTGAAAACAAGAAAATTTTTATTATACTGAATCTTTTATGAGGTTTTTATAAATATTTAATACACTCGAGAGGATTTGACTTCTAATGAAGTATAATCACAATATGCAATTGAAGAATCTCACTTATGAAAAGACTGAACATTAAAAGAGCTAATAATGTTAATTGAATATTTTTTCATCTTTTTCAACTATGATCTTTATATTCGGAATACATAAAGATATGTTTGCACTATTGTTATCGTGTCAGACACTAAAAATTGTAAATATTTTCTCATAACTTTTGTCTAACTTAATATATATATATATATAGAATTCAAAGTTTTGAAAATTTTAAATTCATAGTGAAATCCTTTATTATTGGTCATTGATCATGGAAGTTGCAATGGTAGCCATCATGGAAGTTGCAATTGTGGCTACCAGTTCATTGGATAATAATAGGTAGCTTTTTTCTTTAAATAATAAGCATTTTGATTTTTTGAATATGAAAATACAAAGAAAATTTCACCAATAAAATTGATTTATTTATTTATTTTTTTAATTATGATTTAAGGGTCTATCTTTTAATTTTTAAAAGAATGAATCTAACTGACATAGTGGAAACGTGTCAGCACTTTCCGTATTATTTATTTAGGGTTAAATCTTCCATAGTTCCATGTTTCTGTTGGTTCACCATCAGACTGAAATCTTGCTGGCTGATCCTTAAGATGGTGCTTCAAATCTCCTTCACCGCAACCACAAAACCCTTTGTCACAGGTTAGGGTAATTGACTCGTAAAACCTTGGCGGCAGATGTCAATTAACGTGAGCTTGACCTTTGATGATCGTAATCTAATATTGGATATTGATGGCTCCGGACTTATCGGGAGCTAACAAATTCCAAACTCGACTGACCCCTATTCCGTTCGATGGGAACTTTCAAGTGGGGTCCAGTAGCATCATCGGGTGCAAAAAAAGGTCTCAAACAACTCCTCCTTCGGCACTTGATGGAATGTGAGTGGCCGAGAGCCTGATGGCCACACTTGTACTCTACAGATCAAATACTGGTATCCAGTGCAAGGGGTATATCCTTTGGTCAACCATAGTGGGGTCCACACTCGCGGTTCCTCCGCGATGTTTTTCTCTTCCAATGAACGGTTGAGATCTAGGAAACCAGAAAACTCTAAGGCTAATATTTGTATATGGGATGATTTATCTAATTTTCATTTTTCCCTATATAAATTCACCTAAATTTTATAGTATAAATTTATTTTATCTTAAAAATCTCCAAAATTTTATAGAGATTATATAAAATCATTATAAAATTGAATATTTTTATAGAAATATAGCCAAACATTTTACAGTGTGCATACTAGGGACTAGTAAAATTTGTTATGGGGAAATTTTTCTCTCAATAGGAACCCTCTTGTATTTGCACGTCAAATTGTCAATGCACACACTCAATGTTCCTTCGACTCCCGAAGTGATTCCACTATTATAGACTTCACCAATCTATTTGTCTTTGTTAAGCCTTCCCAAAATAAGGGTTTACACATGCCAACAATGAATTTTTCTCAAGCAAGGGTATCCATGCCATTCATGATAGTTCGTGGCAAAGAAATGATTGGATTACTCAATATTACAAAGGATTAACGACACAGTCAAGACAAAAAAGAAACTCACAATATGATATTAATTCAAAGCTTTAGTTAAGTACATAGGAATGATTTTTTGCTTCAGAGGGATGAGTGAGAGAGATCTCGACATCATATCTCTTCTCTTTTTATATCCTTTCTCATTAACAAAATATCACCTTTAGAAAAAATTGGTTGTAGCTAACAATCTTTTAGGATAATTACATATGTCCCTAATTCTAGAAACCAAAGGACACCTCATACTATAAGATAATTACATTTTTCCTCTAAGGACACCTCAGCAAAACTAACAGATTCCTGGGGTGAAAATATCTTCTACATAGCATACTCTACTTATTAAAAGAAACAGGAAATTAAGTGGGATGTCCCTACATCACTAACCATTCTTCATTTTTGTTGTTACAAATTTTTATTTCACTATGTTATAGTAAGGGTTGATCACTATTCACTATGTTATGAAACCAGCTCACAAAAAGATAGAAAAGAGAGATCCACGCCTTAGAATTCAGCCTCTTCGAGGGGAAAACCTCCTTTACATTACATAAATGAACAATTCTTGGATGATTCAAATAACAAAATCTCCTTTCTATATATAGGAGTCTATGGAGTCACAATATAATCCAGCCGACCTAACAATAATAATATAAAGCCACAAAAATAACAATAGAGGGATTCTATGGGCACATTAATAACAATATGGGGGTAATGGGGGCACAACAATATAAATAAGGGGTATAACTACAATAGTAATGGGGTAATCACTAGTATTATAGGGACCCAACATGCCCCTCTCCTTCAAAAAAGTGTTGTCCTCAACGCTTGAGTAGTTCAGGATACTTCTGCATAAAATTCTCATCCTCCCATGTGGAATCTTCAACGGATAAGTTCTTCCACTTGATAAGGTACTCTGAAATTGATCGATTTCGTAGCTGTCGAGTTCTTGTTTCTATAACTGCTTCCGGTTCCAATATAATTTTTCCTTCCTCGTCAAGTTCTGGCAATATTGTTTGAACTGGGAGCTTGTCGCCTATAACCTTCTTTAAGCATGAAACATGGAAAACTGGGTGCAATCGAGAAGCTGCAGGAAGCTCCAATTTGTATGCCATAGTACCAATCTTTTGCAACACCTTGTACGGACCATAATACTTTGGTGATAATTTATTATCCTTCTTAGCTTGCTTGAGGGACATTTGCTTATATGGTTGTAGCCGTAGGAATACCCAATCACCTACATCAAAACTTCTTTCACTGCGATGTTGATCTGCCTGTTGTTTCATTCTATTCTGTGCCAACACAAGGTTATCCTTTAAGAGTTGGAGGACTTGTTTTTGATGTTCGATGTGATGTTCCACTGCCTGAACCTTAGAATATTCTCTTAAATATGATGTGATGGATGGTGGTTGATACCCATAAAGTGCCATAAATGGGGTCATTTTTGTTGTTGTATGAAAGGAAGTGTTATACCACCATTCAGCCAGAGGCAACCATTTGACCCATTGTGTCTGTTTATCAGATACAAAGCAACGAAGATATCCTTCCAAACATTTGTTTACTATCTCAGTTTGCCCATCAGATTGAGGATGATAAGATGAGCTATGAGCTAACTGAGTACCAAGACAAGAAAATAATTCTGTCCAAAAATTTCCAGTGAAAATGGGATCTCTGTCACTTACAATAATCTTTGGGTTTCCATGTAGCTTTTGAATTGTTTCCATAAATGCAGTAGAAACTGTATTGGCTTTAAATGGATGTGATAATGCACAAAAGTGTGCATACTTGGTAAGTCTGTCAACTACCACCATGATGACACTCTTTCCCTCAGACTTGGGTAAACCTGTGATAAAATCCATTGATACCTCCTCCCAACGTTGGCTTGGAATGGATAAAGGTTGTAATAGACCCGGTGTCTTAATTGTTTCAACTTTATTTTGTTGGCAAACCAAACATTTTGCCACAAACTTTTGAATATCTGATTTAAGGCCATCCCAAAAAAATTCCTTCTTAACCCTGTGGTAAGTTTTTAAAAATCCTGAGTGCCCTCCTAAGGGAGAAGTGTGCAATTCCATAAGAATCTTTTGTTTTAGCTGGGAATTCTTACAGAGGTATAAGCGATCTTTGTACCATAACGAATCATTTTTCCAGCTAAATGTATCAGACGTACTGGAATCTTGTTGTATCTTTCGAATAAGTGCCCACACTTCTTCGTCATTCTTCCATTCCTCCCTTGCTTCATTTATCCAATCTGGTTGGATGATAGAAATAGCGCACAACAATGCTTCCACATCCTCATCCTTTCTTGAGAGTGCATCTGCCACCACATTTTGCTTCCCTTTTTTGTAGATGATTTCAAAGTCATAACCCAACATCTTTGTGACCCACTTTTGTTGCTCTTCAGAGGATAATCTTTGTTCTAAAAAGTATTTAAGGCTATCATGATCTGTTTTTACCTTGAAGTGTCTTCCCATTAGGTAGGGTCGCCATTTCTTAAGTGCATGGAGTATTGCCAACATTTCCTTCTCATAAATAGCTTTGCTTAGAAACTTTCCCTTGATTGGACGACTTTCAAAAGCAATGGGTCTTTCATCTTGCATTAGAATAACACCAATTCCATTTCCTGAAGCATCACATTCCACAATAAAGGTTTTTGTGAAGTCCGGTGTAGCTAAGACCGGTGCTTGGCACATTGCCTCTTTAAGATGTTCAAAGGCCTTTGTTGCTTCCGGAGTCCATGAAAATGCATATTTCTTCAATAATGTCGTTAGAGGCGCTGTTATTCTCCCATAATTCTTAACAAACTTGCGATAATACCCTGTCAACCCAAGAAATCCACGCAAATGCTTTATGGATGTGGGGATTTTCCATTCCTTAATGGCTTTAATTTTGGTAGGGTCTACCTTAACTCCTTCATGAGATACAATATGAACCAAATATTCCACCTCCTGGACTCCAAAGAAACATTTGGATCTTTTGGCATATAATTGTTTCTCTTCCAATAGTTGTAGCACCCTGTCAACATGTTCAACATGATCCTTCCAAGACTTGTTGTAGATAAGTATATCATCAAAAAATACTAACACAAATTTTCTAAGGAATGGTTTGAAAATTGAATTCATCAAACCTTGAAATGTTGAAGGTGCATTGGTAAGGCCAAAAGGCATGACCAAAAATTCATAATGACCCTCATTAGTTCTAAATGCCGTTTTCGGAATGTCTTCAATCTTCATTCTGATTTGATGATATCCTGAACGAAGATCCAACTTGGTGAAGTAAATTGATCCATGCAATTCATCCAGTAATTCATCAATGACAGGAATGGGGAACTTATCTTTAATAGTGAGCTTGTTGAGCTCCCTATAATCCGGACACATGCGCCATGATCCATCCTTTTTGTGCACCAATACTACTGGAGCAGAGAAATAACTTTGACTCGGTTGAATTATACCAGCCTCTAGCATTTCTGCAACCATACGTTCAATTTCACTTTTTTGGACATAGGGATATCTGTATGGCCTGATGTTTGGAGGAACACTTCCTGGAATCAGATGAATAGCATGATCATGATCACGCATAGGTGGGAGACCTTTGGGAGTCTCAAATACCTTGGAATGATTGTCTAGGACTTTTTGGAGATCTGGAGAAATAGATGATTCTAATGTGGAAACATCTAGCGAACATAATTGTGCAATTACACCCCTTTGCTCCTTTTTTAGAAGCTTTGTCATACCATTAGAGCTGATTATCTTTCATGGTTTCCCTGCAATACCTCTTAATTCAACTTCCTTTCCTTCCACAGAAAATTTGATGAAAAGTTCTTGAAAATTAAAAGCTATTGTACCCAAGGATTGTAGCCATTGGAATCCTAGTACAACATCAGCACCTCCCATTGGAATGGAAAGCATTGGGCTAGTCAATACATATTCTCCCATGGACAGCTTGATATTATGGCACTTTCCAGAGCAATTTATTGTTCCTCCATTTACAATCATCACTTGACACTCTGGTGCTGGATATAGGAAGCAATTCAATTCTTTTGCTACCCTACAATGAATAAAATTGTGGGTGCTTCCTAAATCAATCAACACTATCACCTTTTTCTTCTTGATTTGTCCTTCTATCTTGATGGTTTGAGGAGTGGTAATTCCCGCCAATGCATTACAAGATATGGTTGGACTTATTTGTTCTTCATCTAGGCTTTGTTCCTGGAGTATATCTTCTTCTTTTGACCTTTCTTGCTCCTTTTCTTCTTCCTCTTCACAATCTATGTAGAATAATTTCTTCTCAGCACACTTATGACCTTTAGTGTATTTGCTATCACAACTATAACAAAGCCCTTTTGCTCTTTTTTCTTCCAATTGTTGTGGTGTCAACCTTATAGGTTGTGGAAGACTACGAACAACTACAATTCCATCTTTATAGTTGTGAGTGGTATGCTTCCTGGTTGCCATAATTTTGCTTTCCATTTTTCTTGCTAACTTGAATGCCTTCTCTAATGAATCAGGTTCCCAAAGTCGAACATCATGTTGGATATTATCCTTTAAAGACCCTATGAACACATCAATCCTATGCTGCTCTGGAATATCTTTTACCCTTATGTTCAATTTTTGGAACTCCTCAATGTGCTCCATTATTGAACCCTTTTGTTTGAGACTTATCAATTGGCTAAAAAAAGTGTTGCTTTTTGTATCCTCATAATGTGCTATCAATTCTTCCGTAAAAATTGCCCAAGTGATAAATTGTTTACGAGAGCAAAGCCATTGATACCATACAAATTGATTTGGTTCCAAATATAAAGTTGCCATACGTACCTTTTGTGTGTTTTGCACATTATTGAGATCGAAGAACTGCTCCATCTATAATATCCATGTGGCGGGATCCTTGCCATCAAACTTCCTCATATCGATTTTTGGAATATGGTGGGTCTTTGATCCAACATTAGAATCTATGGAATCATGATTAACATTACTTTTGTTCACATCATGAGTTTCCCTTACAACCTTTTAACCATTAGTAAGTATCTCTTGTAGAAAATTTGTCAAATCTGTCTTCAAATCTGCCATGTCTGCCTTCAAATCTGTCTTCAAACTTGCCATGTCTTTCTTCAAATCTGTCTTCAAATCTATCTTCAAATCGTCCATCTTAGCTTCCATGCCATTTATCTTAGATTCCACGCCATTTATCTTAGCATCTGTTAGCTTTTGTGAGCGTGACATTTGTTGCACTTGTTCTTGTAATTTTGATATATCATGTAGCATTTCTTCCTCTTCTTCATGAGTCATGCTAGAGCTTTCAGGTTCCTTACTAGGTGTTTGCATTTTCTTTCCTCGGGGCATCAGTTACCGATAATAATGCTTTACTAGGCCCTTTGAATTCCTTCAAACCAAGCTTATGCAAAAATAAAAAATAAAAACTACACACCTTTTTTTACTTTGTAGAAGCCTGATATTGAATCTGATGTACCTCTGTAATTTCGAATCATCCAGTTCTGAAATTGTGACCTGTAGTAGCCTTCTGTGTCCTATTTCCAATGCCACTATTCTGAACCAAATTGGATTCTCCAAGAAAGAGTTATGCAATATCGCCCGCAGTGACCTGATTATAGACTAGTTCAGTAGAGCGAACTTGTATGAAGTGCCACGTGTCACTGTTTCAACCTTTGACTCTGAAAAATATATAGAAGAAAACTAAAGTCCGTCCTCTTTCTGTACCTTCTTACGAAATTTCAATCCGATGCTCAGAAAGAAAGTTATGACGATTTTCCCCAGGTCACCTTTTTTGAGTGTAATTCAGGAGTCTGCAAAAAGACCAACGTCCTGAGATCATATCTCCGAAACTATCGTGCGAAAAGCTCTGAAATTCTGACCCAAGGTTCAGCGCGATTTCTTCTCAAATGGGTTTTTTTTTGCGACTTCTGAAACGTCACAGAAAAAAAGTTATAGCGAAAATTCCACGATGGCCTGTTTGGAGCAGCGAAACACTAGAATCCAAAGCTCTGATACCAAATGTTATGAAACCAGCTCACAAAAAGATAGAAAAGAGAGATCCATGCCTTAGAATTCAGCCTCTTCGAGGGGGCAACCTCCTTTACATTACATAAATGAACAATTCTTGGATGATTCAAATAACAAAACCTCCTTTCTATATATAGGAGTCTATGGAGTCACAATATAATCCAGCCGACCTAACAATAATAATATAAAGCCACAAAAATAACAATAGAGGGATTCTATGGGCACATTAATAACAATATGGGGGTAATGGGAGCACAACAATATAAATAAGGGGTATAACTACAATAGTAATGGGGTAATCACTAGTATTATAGGGACCCAACACACTATTTCATGTTGTTTACTGGATGTTACAATATTTTTTTTGCATCCTTCAAAGTTTTGAAAATTTTGAGTTTCTTATGCAATCCTTTGTTATTGGTCATGGAAGTTGCAATAGTGGTGACTAGTTATTTGGAAAATGAATGGGTAAGTTTTTTGTTCTTTAAATAATAGTCATTTTTATTTTTTTAATATGAAAATACAAAGAAAGTTTCATAAAATAAATTTGAGATTGTTGCATTCATGGTTTAAGGATCTATGTTATTTTTTAAAGAAAAAATCTAAAAAATCTTCATTGTTGTTACAATTTTTCATTTCATTGTGCTATAGGAAGGGTTGTTCGCTATTTCATGTTGTTTATTGGATGTTATAATTAGCAATGTCTTCAATTTTGAATTCACCCTAGGTATGAAGGGGTTGCATTTAAGATGTTTCTCCTATTGTAAAATCTTGGTGGAGTGATAACATTTTAAAATCATATTTTGGACAATGTTCAGTTCAATATGTAGTATGTAATATTCAATGATACTTTATTTTGATAATACAAATTACAAGGGATGTTGGTTAAATTATTAATTTTTATCTTGAATATTTTTTGAATTATTTTCCTATCACAGAAAAATGTATAGTCAAAATATTAAGAAAAATGAAATTTATTGTTGAAAATGCAATGAGAAAATGTCAGTTTAACTTTGCCTTCCTCAAACTAGAGAAAATTCGAATTTCTATTTTAGCAGAAATCTTGGAGGTAGTTAAATGAGGTGACATGGCACTTGTCACTAAGTTAACTCAGTTAATTCGAGTTGGGGAAGCTTGAGTTCAATTCAATATGATAGATTGCTAATTTGTAGTAATCTATTTCAATTAATTTCAGTTATTGTCAGTTAAACTAGTTCTAACTGTCAAAAGAAATAATGGAGGTAAAGTTCTGGAAGTGGAACTTCAACCACACTTAGTGAAGAACCAATTAACTAATCAATCAACCCAAAATAATTGTTGCATACAGAGAGAATTAGAGTTACCAAGTTGAGATGGAGATTCCAAGGCAATGTAGTATCAGTTGTAGCATATTCCCATGTGTACAGGTGGTGCACGTAGTCAGAGGAAGGACCTAAAGGAATTGTACAATTTAATAGAGAGGCATTCCTAAATAATAGGGGTTAATTTCCTCAAGGAACGTCACAAGGAAATAGGAGCTTGGAGGGATTGAAAATTGGCTAAGTATTGGCCAGAGTCATTCAGTCAGATAGAGGGATAGACTATACACTTGCAGAGTGTGATCAGGCTTGAGCAAGCATATGTATTTCATCTCTATTCTCTCATTAATGCAATACAAATAGGAAGGGGTTTTGAGTAGTTTCTTTCCCCTAGATAAATCTTTGTGCATCTGTGATGATTCCTTTTGCTTGTCTATGATTTGTTTTCTAGATGGTGAATTAACTTCCACACATTAGTAGAGTAGCTTCGAGTCTTATGATTTAGTAAATTTCATGAGCAATTTCGAATCTACACATTTTTCTACATGGTATCAAAGTTGGATTAACTGTAGAGAAGATATTTCGAAGTTGTTATTGGAGGAGGATCTGATTTGCATGATCAATTTTTAAGAGCTAGAAGGATGGCTTTCTATGGAATAAGGATCAACTATGACCTTGAGGGAAGCTCAAATTATGCTTCTTGGAAGGACCGCATGGAGGCAATGCTGGAAGATAATGGATTGAAGGAATTCATTAATAATGATATCCTGAAACCAGCAACAATTGATGATTAGGATCTAGCAGAATGGAAGAAGTGTGTAGCGAAGGCGAGGAGAATCATATTGGAGGGAGTACAAGACCATATTGTCTCTAATATCCACGAAAAATAGACTTTGTATGCAATGTGGCAAGCATGGACTGATCTATTCCAGAATAGTGGTAACCACAGGAAATTGTCGCTCAAGGACAAACTTTGAAATGTCAAGATGTAGAAGAAGGAGACCATTACATGGTACTTGAGCAGGTTCACATAATGTCGTGATGAACTTGGTCAAGTTTGTGTTACTGTTGCAGAGGATGATTTGGTAAGACTAGCCCTTCTAGGCCTTCCCAAGAGCTAGCACAACTATTAAGATTCGTTGAATGGGAGGGAGAAACTACCAAATTAGGAACGCCTATGGTCCGATTTGTTACAGGAGGAAATAAGGCAGAATGCCAGAGATGGGACTTAATCCAAGGATGAGGATGAAGAGAGTGGTTCCTTGGCTGGAAAAACAAAGAAGGGAAAAGGGAAGAAATCCCAATCCAAAGAAAAATCTAGTCAAGGGGACAAAAAGAAAGACTTGTCCAAAATTAAGTGCTTTCACTCTCATGAATTTGAGCATTATGCCACAAAGTTTACACACAAGAAGACAAGCAAGAATACCTCAGGAGGAGCAGCAAGGGAAGCTTTGGCTTCACAATTCGAGCTTTATTTTACTCTCATTGCATGGATGGCCAACATAGTGATGGGGAGTGTGTGGCACTTGGACAATGATACCTCATTCCATATGACAGGGAATAGAGATTTTTTTAGTGATTTGGAGGAGAAATATTTCTAGATGCACATTGAGATGGGAGATGATGGAAGGTACAACGCAACCAGGATAGTAATGTCACCTTTCAAAGGGAGTCAAGCTCCCCTCTCAGACTCAAGGATGTGATGTTTGTTCCTTTTCTAAAGAAGAAGCACTAGAGTAGTAGGATACATGCAAAGGGTGTACCTTGGGGAAGTACATAAAAGCCACTTTCGATGATCAATACAACAGAGAACATGTATTGCTTGAAAGGATCGACTCTGATGTTTGTGAGATTTTCTCGACATCCTCCACTACCAGTCACAAATATTTTGTCATTTTTGTTAATGACTTATCGTGGAAGTGTTGGATCTTCTTCATGTCAAAGAAGGATGAGACTTTCTCCAAGTTCTTAATATCAAATTACTGGTTGAGAAAGAAATGGGAAAGAAGGTTAAGCCTCTCAAGAGAGATAATGGAGGTGAGTACATGTTGAATGAGTTTTAAAGTTTCTTTGTAAGAGAAGGCATTCTATGAGAGTTGACAACACCCCACAATCCATAGTAAAATGGGGTGGCTGAGAGGAAGAATTGCAACATTGTGGGAGTAGCAAGGGCAATGTTGCATGACCAAAGCCTACCTCTGGACTTGTGGGCTGAAGCATGTAAGACGACAGTCTATTTGCACAATAAGAGTCCTCATCGAATTCTTGGCATGATTACACTGGAGGAGGCTTTCTCGAGGAGGATGTCGGATGTGTCGCACTTCAGGATTTTTGGAGCCTCTGGTTACTACCATGTCTCCAAAGAATCAAGGAAGAAGCTAAAGTTGACACCAAAATTGGGTGTATTTGTGGGTTACACAAAAACTCCCCAAAAATACCATGTGTACTTTCCATCCCTCAGAATGAGAATTGTGCGAAGGGATGTAAAATTTGATGAAGAAAAACCCATGCAGTGCTCTCTTGAGAAGGCGTTTCAAACCCCACAAGAGGATGATATTTTAGCTCCAAAGGAGGAGCCTCAAAGATGTTATGGAGCAGCCAAAAAATAAGGAGGAGAGAGTGGAGATAGCCACTCAAGCAGAACCATCCTGAGAAGGTAGGAAGAGAACCAGGGAAGATGAGAGACTTGTGCATGATGTGAGGGATAATGTGGGTGCTCCTTCAAATCAGCACAAGACAAAGAAGTTCACTAGATCATTACACTGACTACATGGCTCTAATAACTGAGCTTGTAGAGACTAGGCCATTCTCTTCCGAGGAAGCAGTAGAGCAACCTGAATGGGTTGATGAAATTATGGAGGAGTACGAATCCATTGTCAACAATAGTGTTTGGGAAGTGGTCCCAAGACTAGTCGAGAAATTAGGTGTGATTTTGAGATGGATCTTCAAGGTGAAGCATGTAGGAGACAAAAGCATAAAAAAGTACACGGATAGATTTGTGGCCAAGGGGTACTCTTAGGTTGAGGGGATTGACTATGAGGAGACCTTTACTACTGTAGCAAGGTACCCATTCATCAGATCAATCATTGCTGTAGTTGCACAAATGGGGTGGAAGATTCACCAAATGGATGTGAAAAAAACATTCCTCAATGGAGTTATTGAGGAAGAGGTGTATATCAAGCAACCATAAGACTTCAAGACATTTTATAGAGTATCTCATGTGTGCACAATCAAGCGAGCATTGTTTGGCCTCAACCAAGCACCTCGTGCTTGGTACACAGAGATCAATAGTTATCTCATCAATTTCGGCTTCACCAAAAGTGAAGTGGATGCAAACCTATATCATATTTTTTTAGAAGGTAAATCGTTGATTATTGTCTTATATGTTGATGACTTGATTTTGAATGGTGATGGGAAGATGGTCAGATATTGCAAGGAGGACCATGCAAGAGAGTTTGAGATGAAGGATATGGGTCTCATGCGCTACTTCCTCCGATTAGAAGTATGGCAAGGTGTTGGGGAAATTTTTTTCTCTTAGGGAAAGTATGCCAATGAGATACTTCAGAAATTCGACATTGACAAGTGCGAACACATGGAGACTCCTCTATCGACCAACTCGAGGAAATAGGATGCCACTTCAGGTGAGGAAGTGGATGCTACTATTTACCGACAGTTAGTGGGTTCACTCATGTATCTTGTGGACACACGACTAGATATGTGCTTTGTAGTAAACCAACTGAGCCAAACTATTGTTATGCCAACCAAACTATTTTGGAGGGTAGCCAAGAATGTTCTATGGTACCTTAGAGGCACTACCTAGTTTGTACTATGGTACCAACAGATAGAGGGAGTGAAGTTGTGTGGCTTCAAAGATTCCGATTGGGTGGGGAGTCCATTAGGCAAAAAGAGTACATCAGTGGAATTTTCAGTGTTGGGTCCAGAACAGTTTCTTGGTATAGTAGGAACTAAAGATCTGTGGCAATCAACTCGACAGAAGCATAATAAAAGGTTGCAAGTCAAACACCAAGTGAGGCAATATTGATCCAGGTGGATATTGGTGGCCACCCGCTAATTCCACTTGGACCCCCACCATTGTTTCTTTCAGTTTTTCAGTTTCCTTAATTGTAGCACAATTTACTATTTTTAGCTGTTTTTCGGGTCATAAAATTTCGGGGCCGTTTTGAGGCCCTAAACGACATTTTTTTTGGCAATCTTCCACCAAATTTTTTAGGATAAAAACATCTTTTCCATCGTAGTCCTTGGAGAGATCTTTCCAATTGTATCATGCACATCAAATGAAGATAATATGACCAAGTCATGACCTCGGGAAGTTGGCTGTCCAACTAACCTCAACATGGCCCATAAAATTTTGGTGTTACATCTCCTCGGGTTAGGGTTTTGGTTGCTTAGGGTTTTCTCTTATTGTTGAATAATAAAAAAGGCCCTTGAGCCTCATTGTAAGGAAATTCAGAGGCATGTAGCCGCCACATAAGCTACCATCTCTCGAGCTAGTTTATTTCCATTTCTGTTACTAGGCATATTTTAGTATTTTACATTAATGAAATGAAGTATTATTTCTGCTGCATCTCTGTATTTATGGTTATATCTGTAATTTGTTGCATTCCTGTTTAAATCCAGATCAGTGGTATCAGAGCGGTCTGCTCTCTCTCTATTTTTCTTTCCATGTCCCCAACGAGGTTGGGATATAAGGAGTTAGGGCTTTAACTGGTCAAACCTTTGCAATACCAGCCTCGAAAATCATGACGGATTCCCATGGCGGATGAAAAGAATGATGAGGGGGCAAGAGATCCTATCAAAATATTGCTTAAGGAGACCCTCGAGCGACAAAGGAATGCGATGATGGACAACTTTGCCCAGATTCTTTAGTGGCTACTCAGAGGTGACACTTCTACTTCCAGTAGCTACTCTGGAAGCACCACACCCTTTAAGGTACAAGTTAACCTTGACATTCCCACATTTTAGGGTCAGATAGATGCAAACATTGTATATAAATGGTTAAATCTACTATAAGGGTATTTTTCTGTTCATGATTTTTCCGGATGGGAAAATATTACTTTTGCTCTTCTCAAAGGCTCCTCCCACGTCAAGGACTGGTGGGAAACCTACTGCCAGTAGAAGGATGAAAGTACGGCCTCACTATTTTCAGCCACACCCACTTGGAATTCATTCTGAGATGCCATCAAGGAGCAGTACTACCTTGTCGAAAGAAATGAAGATAAATACATACAGTGGACCACGCTGCGGCAAGGAAGGGACCAAGATGTGCCAAAGTTTACCAATATTTTTCATACCCTCCGCACAAAATTGGGTATCAAGGATACTGAGCAAAATTTGGTACTCAAATACTGCGGTTACCTACACAGGTGTTACAGGGAAAAGTGTCTATTTAGAACTAATCTATCCCACTAAGGTGTGACAGCTACCTTAGAAACAAACAGAGAAAAACTACTTTTGTATTTCCTTTATGAATTATATGTAGAGAGGAATAGAAAGAACCAACCTGTTTCTTGCGCTAATCCTTTGATCCAATCCCTCTCTTCTTTGATGGTCTCCAGCTACCCGCTCCCTTGCATGCCCAGCTTCACAAAGTACCTGTAAGATCATAGAAGCAGAGCACTATACAAAGACATGGATCTATATTCATAAAAAACTTAGGATCAGATTTAAGTTAACCATACAAATGTAACTAGCATCAATGATACAAAAGAATGGAGGAAAACTCAAATAGTTTTTATTGATAAACAAGAAAAGATCCAGGAGGAGTTACAACCAGTGGTTCCGACCCAGCATCAACCTCCCAGCAAAGAAGCCCCTCTTCACCTCAAACAAAGCATAAATCACCCAACAATATGATGTTTATCTCTAGAAACCAACAACAATTCCTTACAATATGCAAAATTCCAGCCTCTGAATCTCTGGGATGAGGGATCCATATATAGATATCTGTAAGGAGGATGAGTCAGCTTGTGATTTGATTAGTGTCTTCTCTCTGTCAGTTCTTGCTTCCACTTGGAGACTGAGGGCCTCTTACTCATCCTTGGTCGAATTCAGTGAGGCAAGTGTCACAGGAGAAGATTCTGGAAGCTTCCATTGCCTCTCCACCTCGCGGAATGACACTGCCATTTGCCATTTCTCGCCCATCGCACCCCACAAAAGGGAGTTTTGAAATGCAACGCACCCTCACAGTGTATTTAGGTGCAATGCAACGCACTTAGCCAGTGGAGCAGCTGAAATGATCCTGTTTTGACCAATTCTGAGCAGTTTCTGGTGGAGAACTTCTGGGAGAAGCTGTAATATGTTGACCTTGTTCCTTTAGGGGTTAGAACAACACTTTCAGGGACTTAGGAGCCCTTGGTTTATGGACATTTCATGCTTGGAGTTGTAAGGCACAAAAATGTCTATAACAACAGGTACTTCCAAGACGAGATGGAGTTCTGGGACATCTCCTCGCTTGGGACGATGTATCAATATGCTGTCAAGATTGAGAAAAATTTTAAACAGAAGAAGTTATACTTTGGATCTATGAATCCAAAGCAAGGGAAAGGTGCCCCCAAACACAGAACAAATGAAAAATCCAAGGCGAGATGGCCTAGGACACCGCACCAAATCCATAAGCAAAGAAAAACATCACGAAGCAGAAGAAGGACACCAGAAAGTGGTGTGAGTTCCATAAGAGCTCCACTCACAATAAAAGAGAGTGTCGGGCCAAGCAGTTACTAGTGGCTGAGCTAAAGGCTTTGGAATTGGATGCATGTTATGACTCTAAGTCAGAACCCGACAAGGGGAATGACAAAGGGAAGAAGAGTATCGATGCGGATCCCAACGCCACCATTGCCACCACGAATATCCAGAAGGAGGAACCTAAAGATCCAGAGGAGGAGTGCCTCTTCCACTCCCAGCTGTGGGTAAAGGGTTCCCCACTACAATTCATTATCGACAGCGGGAGCCAAAAGAACCTCATTTCGGTAGAGGTCATGAAGCGTATAGGCTTACCAACCATAGCACATCCCCAACCATACACCATCAGGTGGCTTCACCAAGGACAGGATCTTCGCGTGAGGTAGCAGTGCCGCCTTCCATACAACATCAAGAACTTCATAGATGAGGTATTATATGACATTACTCCCCTTGATGTTTGTGATGTAATATTAGGCAAACCATACTTGTGGAAGAGATATGTTGTGTATGAGTCAAGGCCTCGTGCTGTTATTGTTACTTTGTAAATAAGTTGTATAGGGTACCAGAGGTAGCACTGCCTATCACCATCTCTTTGGTTACTGCAAAACAATGTAGTAAGCTCATTTCCAAAACTGAGAAATTTGTTTTCCTGATGATACGCCCTCATGGAAAGAAGAAGACGTGGCCATGACCTACAGATAGGGCCCCTTCGCATGACAACTACATATGGAAAAGGTCATGGAGGAGTACAAGGACATCTTCACCTCCACTATAGGGGTTCCTCTGCACTGCCTGGTCAAGCACTCCATCAATCTGACCCCAGGTGCACCGCTGCCTAATGGACCAATCTATCGATGATTCGTTCTGGAGAACGACAAAATCAACAAGCAGATTCAGGAGTTGTTGGAGAACGGTCACATCTGACCGAGTTCATCGCCCTGTGGGAACTTGATTATGTTGGTATAGAAGAAGGATGGGACTTGGAGACTGTGTATTGACTATCGGGCACTGAACAAGATCACTGTTTGGAATAGGTACCCAATCCCATGGATTGATGACCTTCTAGACCAACTGAATGGGGCAAAATATTTTAGCAAGATCGACTGTAAGTCAGGATATCACCAGGTACCAATCGAACCCTTTGATGTGTCGAAGACTGCCTTAAAAGCCAAGGAGGGCCTTTTCGAATGGTTGGTTATTCCTTTTGGGTTAGTGGATGCTCTTGCAACCTTCATGAGGCTGATGGATGACATCTTGTGGCCACTCACCAACTCATTTGTAGTGGTATACTTGGATGACATCCTGATCTTTAGCCAAAGTTGGGAAGAGGACCTCCACAACATCTGACAGGTTCTCCAAACACTGCGGCAACACAAGTCATGTGCCAATTTTGAGAAATGCATTTTTGGCATGACCCAAGTTCAGTATTTGGGATACATTATTGATGAATAGGGGGTGCATGTGGATCTAGCCAAGATCCAAGTCATTCATGATTGACCATCTCCAACCACTCTAACAAAGCTCTGCAGTTTTCTATGTCTTGCCAATGTTGAAAATAGCAACAAGAAATGATAAAAATAGAAGTGCTAAAAATAGCACTGCTATAAATAGCGGTTTGGGTACCAGTGTTGGACTGAGAAACAAGGAATGAAAAATGGAAGTGCTAAAAATAGCATTGCTATTTTTAGCTGTTCGGGATGGATTCCAATTTTAGTCAGTCCCTAGACTAAAATAGGAAGTAAAATTCAAATTTGAACTTAACAGCTGTTTGAAAATAAATTAATTAATTCACGATGAGTGAATTAGTTGTGAAAAATCAAACATGAAGTCTATGTGAGGATATGCAACAGTTTATCTATTAATTGAAGAATTTATCCATCAGTTAAAGAGATAAGGATGAGTTTTAATTTGAGTAATAATTAGTTGGCTCAGTTAACTAAGTCAAGTCCAGTTATAATTGATTTAAATAGTTTGTTTAAATTAAGTAAGTTTAGTTAGTTAATGCATGCTTGCATATAACTACTGCACTTTAGATAACTGAATATTCTCTAATGAATAACTCATGCATGTCAGTTCAGACAGAGACCCAGTTAAGATCAGAGGAGGGATAGTGTACTATCATTTGGATGAATATTTTTCCTATAAAGGAAGCTCATCCATGATGAGGATTTTTCTCCTTCAGGACTGCATAGTTGGATTAGAGGTTAGTGAGTGTGTGAAGAGGCCAATTCACATAAGTGGTTGCACTAGACCCCAATTAGAATTGTGCAAAGAAATAGGAGGCTTGGAGGGTAGACCATAGGTTAGATAAAGGCCTTTGACTGTCTATGAGCGGCAGAGGTATTGTAGAGAGAGCAGGATAACTTTTGAGCTAATTCTTTTTGTAATACTAGCTATATTTCCACTTGTATGATAATACAAAGTTGGGGTTTTAGGCTGAGGCTTTCCCTAGGTTACATCTTCTGTGTTATGTGTGATTGATTTCTTCATATCAGTTATATTTTTTCTTATTGATGTTGTTCATGTTCGATTAAGCTTTCACTAAAGTGGTTGTAGAAGTAGATCAAGTATTTTGATTTATTATATTGCATTATCTGGTGATCTACAGGTGGGAATTTCTACATGGTATCAGAGCAAGGTTTTGTAGAAACATTCTACATGGTATCAGAGCAAGGTGATCAAAGGAGAGAACAGTATACTGAGAGGAGATTTCAAAGTTTTGAGTTTTGGGCCGAGAGTTTGCAGAGCAGATCTAAAAATTTCTGTACAAAATTTTCAGAAACAAATAGCATATTTGGATTCCTTGTGGAAAAAGACCCAAATTCAAAAAAAAAAAAAATTGTGAATCAGAGTTTGGATGAGGGAGATATTGCTGATTTAAAATAAACTCTTTTTCTAGAAAATTTCGTGACGACGAGAAAAATGAAACAGATTGGTGTGCTAGCCAAGAACCTATATGCACTTGAGGTACAAGATGCATACAAAGCCTTTAGGAGCAAGGCAAAGGTTAGATACTTGGTGGTTGAAAGGGAGAGCAAATTACCTCTCAACATTCAGCGCCAGAAGAAGTCTCAGACAATTGTGAAGGAGCCACGATTGGTGAAGCAGCTTCAGGAGGTTATGGAACAGCCGCAACTGGGGAAGCCAAGAGGATACAGAGTGGAGGCATCCACTCATACAAAGACCTCCAGTAGGGGAAAATTTCGAGCCATGTGGGCAAAGGGATCACATGCATCCATACCTCTAGGTAGGAGGTGGAGTGATGTGCAGTGATCGTCCCAAGAAGGCTGGAATAGGGGTAGGATCCTTGAGGTACCCAACCTCTTTGATTCGAGTTTGCTACAAGAGCCTCGACAAGGAGTAGCAGGACTGGCTGATTGGGTAGAGACGGACATAGATGGAGCAGTAGAGAGAGCTACAGTGTAGGAGTCCCAAGATAGTGTAGGGAGAAACTACCAAATTAGGAACGCCTATGGTCCGATTTGCTACACGAGGAAATAAGGTAGAATACCAGATATGGGACTTCATCCAAGGGTGAGGATGAAAAGATTGGTGCCTTGGCCAGAAAAACAAGGAACGAAAAAGGGAAGAAATCCAAATCCAAAGCAAAATATAGTCAAGGGGACAAAAAGAAAGACTTGTCCAAAATTAAGTGCTTTCACTCTCATGAATTCGAGCACTATGCCACAAAGTTTCCACACAAGAAGACAAGCAAGAATACCTCAAGAGGAGCAACAGGTGAAGCTTTGGCTTCACAATTCGAGCTTTATTTTACTGTCATTGCATGGATGGCCAACATAGTGATGGGGAGCGTGTGGCACTTGGACAATGATATCTCATTCCATATGACAGGGAATAGAGATTTTTTTAGTGATATGGAGGAGAAATATTTCTAGATGCACATCAAGATGGGAGATGATGGAAGGTACAACTCGACCAGGATTAGTAATGTCACATTTCAAAGGGAGTCAAGCTCCCCTCTCAGACTCAAGGATGTGATGTTTGTTCCTTGTCTAAATAAGAAGCACTAGAGTAGTAGGATACATGCAAAGGGTGTACCTTGGGGAAGTACACAAGTCACTTTCCATGATCGATACAACACAGAACATGTATTGCTTGAAAGGATCCGCTCTGATGTTTGTAAGACTTTCTCGAAATCCTCCACTACCAGGCACAAATATTTTGTCATTTTTGTTAATGACTTATCGTGGAAGTGTTGGATCTTCTTCATGTCAAAGAAGGATGAGACTTTCTCCAAGTTCTTAATATCAAAGTACTGGTTGAGAAAGAAATGGGAAAGAAGGTTAAGCCTCTCAAGAGAGATAATGGAGGTGAGTACATGTCGAATGAGTTTTAAAGTTTCTTTGTAAGAGAAGGCATTCTATGAGAGTTGACAACACCCCACAATCCATAGTAAAATGGCGTGGCTGAGAGGAAGAATTGCAACATTGTGGGAGTAGCAAGGGAAACGTTTCATGACCAAAGCCTAACTCTGGACTTGTGGGCTGAAGCATGCAAGACAACAATCTATTTGCACAATAAGAGTCCTCATCGGATTCTTGGCATGATTACACTAGAGGAGGCTTTCTCGAGGAGGATGTTGGATGTGTCGCACTTCAGGATTTTTGGAGCCTTTGGTTACTACCATGTCTCCAAAGAATCAAGGAAGAAGCTAAAGTTGACACCAAAATTGGGTGTATTTTTGGGTTACACAAAATCTCTCCACAAATACCATTTGTACTTTCCATCCCTCAGAATGGGAATTGTGCGAAGGGATGTAAAATTTGATGAAGAAAAACCCATGCAGTGCTCTCTTGAGAAGGCGTTTCAAATCCCCCAAGAGGAGGATATTTTAGCTCCAAAGGAGGAGCCTCAAGATGTTATGGAGCAGCCACAAAATAAGGAGGAGAGAGTGGAGATAGCCACTCAAGCAGAACCATCCTGAGAAGGTAGGAAGAGAACCAGGGAAGATGTGCATGATGTGAGGGAGAATGTGGGTGCTCCTTCAAATCAGCACAAGACAGAGAAGTTCACTAGATTGTTACACTGACTACATGGCTCTAATAATTGACCTTGTAGAGATTAGGCCATTCTCTTCTGAGGAAGCAGTAGAGCAACCTGTATGGGTTGATGAAATTATGGAGGAGTATGAATCCATTGTCAACAATAGTGTTTGGGAAGTGGTCCCAAGACTAGTTGAGAAATTAGGTGTGATTTTGAGATGGATCTTCAAGGTGAAGCATGTAGGAGACAAAAGCATAGAAAAGTAAAAGGATAGATTTGTGGCCAAGGGGTACTCTTAGGTTGAGGGGATTGACTATGAGGAGACCTTTACTCCTACAGCAAGGTACCCTTCCATTAGATCAATCATTGTTGTAGTTGCACAAATGGGGTGGAAGATTCACCAAATGGATGTGAAAACAACATTCCTCAAATGGATTTTTTGAGGAAGAGGTGTATATCAAGCAACCATAAGACTTCAAGACATTTTATAGAGTATCTCATGTGTGCACACTCAAGCTAGCATTGTTTGGTCTCAAGCAAGCACCTCGTGCTTGGTACATGGAGATCAATAGTTATCTCACTGGTTTCGGCTTCACCAAAAGTGAAGTGGATGCAAACCTATACCATATTTTTTTAGAAGGTAAATCGTTGATTATTGTCTGATATGTTGATGACTTGATTTTGACTGGTGATGGGAAGCTGATCAGATATTGCAAGGAGGACCATGCAAGAGAGTTTGAGATGAAGGATATGGGTCTCATGCACTACTTCCTCCGATTAGAAGTATGGCAAGGTGTTGGGGAATTTTTTTTCTCTTAGGGAAAGTATGCCAATGAGATACTTCAGAAGTTCGGCATTGACAAGTACAAACACATGGAGACTCCTCTATTGACCAACTCGAGGAAAGGGGATGCCACTTCAGGTGAGGAAGTGGATGCTACTATTTACTGACAGTTGGTGGGTTCACTCATGTATCTTGTGGACACACGACTAGATATGTGCTTTGTAGTAAACCAACTGAGCCAAACTATTGTTATGCCAACCAAACTATTTTGGAGGGTAGCCAAGAATTTTCTATGGTACCTTAGAGACACTACCCAGTTTGTACTATGGTACAAACGGATAGAAGGAGTGAAGTTGTGTGGCTTCACAGATGCTGATTGGGTGGGGAGTCGATCAGGCAAAAAGAGTACATCAGTGGAATTTTCAGTGTTCGGTCCACAACAGTTTCTTGGTATAGTAGGAACCAAAGATCTGTGGCACTCAACTCGACAGAAGCATAATACAAGGTTGCAAGTCAAACATCAAGTGAGGCAATATTGATCCAGGTGGATATTGGTGGCCACCCACCAATTCCACTTGGACCCCCACCATTGTTTCTTTTAGTTTTTCAGTTTTTCAATTTCCTTAATTGTAGCACAATTTACTATTTTTAGCCATTTTTCGGGTCCTAAACTTTCGGAGCCATTTTGAGGCCCTAAACGACATTTTTTTTGCAATATTCCACCAACCTTTTTAGGATAAGATCATCTTTTCCATTGTATTCCTTGGAGAGATCTTTCCAACGGGGTATCATGCACGTCAAACAAAGATAATATGACCAAGTCACGACCCCAGGAAGTTGGCTGTCCAACTAACCCCAACAGGGCCCATAAAATTTTGGTGTTACATCTCCTCGGGTTAGGGTTTTGGTTGCTCAGGGTTTGCTCTTTTTATTGAAAAATAAAAAAGGCCCTTGAGCCTCATTGTAAGGTAGTTCAGAGGCGTGTAGCTGCCACATCTCTTCTTAGGGATAAGCTATTATCAACCGAGCTAGTTTATTTCCATTTCTGTTACTAGGCATATTTTAGTATTTTACGTTGATGAAATGAAGTATTATTTCTACTGCATCTCGGTATTTATGGTTATATTTGTAATTTGTTGAGTTCCTGTTTAAATCCAGATCAGTGGTATCAGAGTGGTCTGCTCTCTCTCTATTTTTCTTTCCATGTCCCCAACAAGGTTGGGATATAAGGAGTTAGGGCTTGAACTAGTCGAACCTTTGCAAGACCAGACTCGAAAATCCCGACGGCTTCCCATGGCGGATGAAAGGAATGTAGTAAGCTCATTTCCAAAACCGAGAAATTTGTTTTCCTGATGATACGCCCTCAGGGAAAGAAGAAGACGTGGCCACGAACTACAGATAGGGCCCCTTCGCATGACAACTACATATGGAAAAGGTCATGGAGGAGTACGAGGACATATTCACCTCCCCTGTAGGGGTTCCTCTACACTGCCTGGTCAACCACTCCATCGATCTGACCCCAAGTGCGCCATTGCCTAATGGACCAATCTATTAGTGCTTCATTCTGGATAACGACGAAATGAACAGGCAGATTCAGGAGTTGCTACAGAACGATCACATCCAACCGAGTTCATCGCCCTGTGGGAACTTGATTATGTTGGTACAGAAGAAGGATGGGACTTGGATACTGTGTATTGACTATCGGGCACTGAACAAGATCACTGTCTGGAATAGGTACCCGATCCCATGGATTGATGACCTTCTAGACCAACTGAAGGGGGCAAAATATTTTAGCAAGATCGACTGTAATTCAAGATATCACCAGGTACCAATCGAACCCTCTGATGTGTCGAAGACTACCTTAAAAGCCAAGGAGGGCCTTTCCGAATGGTTGGTTATGCCTTTCGGGTTAGTGGATGCTCCTACAACCTTCATGAGGCTAATGGATGACATCTTGCAGCCATTCACCAACTCATTTGTAGTAGTATACTTGGATGACATCCTGATCTTTAGCCAGAGTTGGGAAGAGCACCTCCACCACATCTGATAGGTTCTCCAAACACTGTGGCAACACAAGCTATGTGCCAATTTGGATAAATGCACTTTTGGCATGACCCAAGTTCAGTATTTGGGATACATTATTGATGAATAGGGGGTGCATGTGGATCCAGCCAAGATCCAAGTCATTTGGGATTGACCATCTCCAACCACTCTAATAGAGATCTATAGTTTTCTGGGTCTTGCCAATGTTGAAAATAGCAACAAGAAATGCTAAAAATAGAAGTGCTAAAAATAGCACTACTATAAATAACAGTTTGGGTACCAGTGCTGGATTGAGCAATAGGGAATGAAAAATGGAAGTGCTAAAAATACCATTTCTATTTTTAGGAGTTTGGGATGGATTCCAATTTTAGTCAGTCCCTGGACTAAAATAGGAAGTAAAATTCAAATTTGAACTTAACAGCTGTTTGAAAATAAATTAATTAATTCACCATGAGTTAATTAGTTGTGAAAAATCAAACATGAAGTCTATGTGAGGACATGCAACAGTTTATCTATTAATTGAAGAATTTATCCATCAGTTAAATAGATAAGGATGAGTTTTAATTTGAGTAGTAATTAGTTGGCTTAGTTAACTGAGTCAAGTCCAGTTATAATTGATTTAATCAGTTTGTAAAATTAAGTAAGTTCATTTAGTTAATGCATGCTTGCATATAACTGCTGCACTTTAGATAACTGAAGATTCTCTCATGAATAACTCATGCATGTTAGTTCAGACAGAGACCCAGTTAAGGTCAGAGGAGGGACAATGTACTATCATTTGGATGAATATTTTTCCTATAAACGAAGCTCATCCATGATGAGGATTTTTCTCCTTAAGGACTGCATAGTTGGATCAGAGGTTAGTGAGTGTGTGAAGAGGCTAATTCACACAAGTGGTTGCACTAGATCCCAATCATAATTGCGCAAAGAAATAGGAGGCTTGGAGGGTAGACCAGAGGTTAGATAAATGCCTTTGACTGTCTATGAGCGGCAGAGGTATTGCAGAGAGAGCAGGATAACTTTTGAGCTGATTCTTTTTGGGATTTTAGGCTGAGGCTTTCCCTGGGTTATATTTTCTGTGTTATGTGTGATTGATTTCAACATATTAGTTATATGTGTTCTTATTGATGTTGCTCATGCTCGATTAAGCTTTCGCTAAATTGGTTGTAGAAGTAGATCAAGTATTTTGATTTATTATATTTCATTATCAGGTGATCTATAGGTGGGAATTTCTACATGGTATCAAAGCGAGGTTTTGTAGAAAAATTATACATGGTATCAGAGCAAAGGTGATCAAAGGAGAGAACAATATACTGAGAGGAGATTTCAAAGTTTTGAGTTTTGGGCCAAGAGTTTGTAGAGCAGATCTAAAAGTTTCTGTACAAAATTTTTAGAAACAAATAGCATATTTTGGTTCCTTGTGGAAAAAGACCCAAATTAAAAAAATTTTGGCTGAATCGGAGTTCGGATGAGGGAGATATCACTAATTTAAAATCAGCTCTTTTTCTAGAAAATTTTGTGACGGCGGGAAAGATGAAACAAATTGGTGTGCTAGCCAAGAAATTGTATGCACTTGAGGTACAAGATGCATGTGAAGCCTTGAGGAGCAAGGAAAAGGTTAGATACTTGGTGGTTGAAAGGGAGAGTAAATTACCTCTCAACATGCAGTGCCAGAAGAAGTCTCAGACAATTGTGAAGGAGCCACGATTGGTGAAGCAGCTTCAGGAGGTTGTGGAGCAGCCACAACTGGGGAAGCTGAGAGGATACATAGTGGAGGCATCCACTCATGTAGAGACCTCCAGTAGGAGGAAATTTCGAGCCATGTGGGTAGAGGGATCACATGCATCCATACCTTCAGGTAGGAGGTGGGGCGATGTGAAGTGATCATCCCAAGAAGGCTGGAATAAGGGTAGGATCCTTGAGGTACCAAACCTCTTTGATTCGACTTTGCTACAGGAGCCCCGACGAGGAGTAGCAGGATTGGCTGATTGGGTAGAGACAGACGCAAATGGAGCGGTAGAGAGAGCTATAGTGCAGGAGTCCCAAGATAGTGTAGAGCTAGCAGGTTGCAATAATGCGAGAGGCACAAGAATGTTGCACCAGTGTAGGATGACACAGAGAGGTGTGCAATGGTGCGAGATGCATGGAGTGTGGTAGCAGCTCATAGGTTAGAGAGGGAGCACTTGTCAGCAGCACGTAGAGCTTTAGCATCAGAGCACGTTTCTAGCCCAAAAGAGAGGTCAGTTGGGATTTTTTTTTGTTTCTAGAGTTGTTGGAGCAACCATACTTGGTAGAAGTGTTGCATGCAGAACATTCCAAAGTTACAAGATCGGGTTCGAGTTGAATGCCTTTTTTGTTGAGAGGGAGTGTTGAAAATAGCAAAAAGAAATGATAAAATTAAAAGTGCTAAAAATAGCACTGCTATAAATAGTAGTTTGGGTACAAGTGCTAGATTGAGCAACAGGGAATGAAAAATGGAAGTGCTAAAAATAGAATTGCTATTTTTAGCAGTTCGAGATGGATTCCAATTTTAGTCAGTCCCTGGAAATTCGAATTTGAACTTAACATCTATTTGAAAATAAATTAATTAATTCACCATGAGTTAATTAGTTGCGAAAAATCAAACATGTAGTCTATGTGGGGACATGCAACAATTTATCTATTAACTAAGGAATTTATCCATCAGTTAAAGAGATAAGGATGAGTTCTAATTTGAGTAGTAATTAGTTGGCTCAGTTAACTGAGTCAAGTCCAATTATAATTGATTTAAATAGTTTGTTTAAATTAAGTATGTTCAATTAGTTAATGCATGCTTGCATATAATAGCTGCACTTCAGATAACTGAAGATTATCTCATGAATAACTCATGCATGTCAGTTCAAACAAAGACCTAGTGGAGATCGGAGGAGGGACAATGTACTATCAGTTGGATGAATATTTTTCATATAAAGGAAGCTCGTCCATGATGAGGATTTATCTCCTTTAGGACTGCGTAGTTGGATTAGAGGTTAGTGAGTGTGTGAAGAGGCCAATTCACACAAGTGGCTGCATTGGAACCCAATTAGAATTGCGCAAAGAAATAGGAGGCTTGGAGGGAAAACTAGAGGTTAGATAGAGGCTTTTGACTGTCTATGAGCAACAGAGGTATTGCAGAGGGAGCATGATAGCTTTTGAGCTGATTCTTTTTGTAATACTGGCTATATTTCCACTTGTATGATAATAAAAATTTGGGTTTTAGGCTGAGGCTTTCCCTAGGTTATATCTTCTGTGTTATGTGTGATTGATTCCTTCTTATCTATTATATGTGTTCTTATTGATGTTTCTCATGTTCGATTAAGTTTCTGCTAAATTGTTTGTAGAAGTAGATCAAGTGTTTTGCTTTAGTATATTGCATTACCAGGTGATCTACAAGTGGGAATTTCTACAACCAATTTCTACCACCTGCTCGTGTTGGGATTTTCTCATATCACTTGGCCCTTGAGTCAAGTCACCAAGGAGGGAGCGAAAGCAAAATTATTTTGGTCTGAATCGCAACAGGAGGCATTCACAGAGTTGAAACATCACCTCTGCTCGGCACTAGTGCTCGCATTACTAGACTTGCAACAATCACTTGAGATCAAGACACATGTCTCTGACTATGCTATTGGGGCAATCCTTACTAAACATGGGCATCCAATGGCATATCATAGTGAGACACTTTTAGACATAGTCTGAAAGTATCCTGCTTATAACAAAGAGATGTATCCCATTGCGTAGGCCTACCGACAATGGAAGCATTACATTTTGGGGAAGGAAACGATCATCCACACATACCACCAGCCCCTATAGGTTATTTAGATGCAAGGGAAGTTGCAGAATGATCTCCATCAGAAGTGGTCCACATACCTACAATAGTTCAATTTGAATATAAAGTATAAGAAGGGCAACACTAATAATGTTGCATATTTCCTTAGTTAATCACTAATCATGGCGTTAACCACCGTGCTCAACTCTTATGGGCACAAGACTTCTGATTGGCCGCTTCTCTACAAAAGCAACCCAAATTTAGCCACACATACTAGACACTCTTGGAAGGTCAGCATGTTCCAGATTTTCACCTCCAAGAGGCCCTGTTATGCCACTTGGGTCACCTTTATGTTCCTTCAAGCGAGCGTGCCAAGATGATTTGGGAAGCACACTACAATCGCGCTCCTAAGCATTTAGGTGTCAAGAAAATGGTGCCAGTATTGCAGAAGTATGTTTATTGGCCGAATCTTCGACATGATTTCGAGAAGTACATCAGATCCTACAATTCCCGTGCCATTGCCAAAACGACCATCAAGAAGCAAGGCCTCTATACTTCGTTGCCTATCCCTAGTCGACCTTGGGAATCCATCTCCATGGATTACATGTCAAACCTTCCTTCTACTAAGCATGGAAATGACTGTGTTTTTGTGGTCATCGACAGGTTCTCAAAGATGGCCATTATGGCGGTCTGCAAGAAGAATATCACAGCATAAGCCACTGCTAAACTCTTCTTTGAACGAGTGTGGGTACACTTTGGGATCCCACAGTCTATCATCTCAGATCGGGACAGCAGGTTCCTCAGTACATTTTGGTCTAGTCTTTGGTCAATGATGGACACCAAACTCACTAAGTCCACAGACTTCCATCCTCAAACTGATGGCCAAGCAGAGGTTGTCAACAGGATGATCGTACACATTCTACACATGTATAACTCAAAGCATCAACGCACATGGGATGAGAGCCTCCCTTATGCTCAACACAACTATAACTAGGCTCTCCATAGCTCGACTAGCCACAACCCTTTTTAGGTGGGCTTGGGATTCTAGCCACTGTGTCCCATTGATGTTGCCATGCCATTTGCAGCTACTTAGGTAGATTTGTCTCATATCCAGTCCAAAACAGATAAGATAACAACTTCATTGAGCACATCTAATATATTGCCCAGTAGGTCCATGACATTCTGGAGAAATCAAATTCCAAGTACAAGCAACGACATGATCAACATCGGGTGCCACGCAAGTTTCAGGTGGGTGACAAAGTCTGGTTGCGTTTGCAAAAGAAATGCCTTACCGGAGCCTATCGAAAACTCAAACCACTCCGTTATGGTCCTTACACCATTACCAAGGTTATGGAAGACAATGTATTTAAGCTCAGCATTCCCCCATTCCTTGGCCTGCACCCAGTGTTCAATGTGGACCGCCTTCGGCCATACTTTCCACCATTACTAGACACATCCGATATTGCAGAACAACTCACACCAATAGAGTGAAATCCAGATTGCATGGAACAAGCTGCAACTGATCGGATCATGGACACGCAGATCAAGCACACTTGCCAACGGAAGATCCAACTATAGCGAGTTGTCAAAGTAGACCAACTTCTTCACTAGGGCAAGTGGCTCACCAGGGACCAAGTTCAACAGAAGTTTCCTCATCTCATGGAGGAACTCAACGCAATGGGGACCATTTCTTCCTAAGGGGGGAGGAATGATCCAAGTGGATATTGGTGGCCACCCGCCAATTCCACTTGGACCCCCACCATTGTTTGTTTTAGTTTTTTAGTTTCCTTAATTGTAGCGCAGTTTACTATTTTTAGCATCTTTTTGGGTCCTAAACTTCCGGAGCCATTTTGAAGCCCTAAATGACGTTTTTTTGGCAATCTACTGCCAACAATTTTTTGATACATTTGTTTTTTTCATCGTAGTCCTCAGAGATAACTTTCCAACAGGTATCATGCGCATCAAATGGAGATAATATGACCAAGTCATAACCCTGGGAAGTTGGTTGTCCAGCTAACCCCAACGAGGCCCATAAAATCTTGGCGTTACATCAACTCAGGTTAGGGTTTTGGTTGTTTAGGGTTTTCTCTTATTGATCAATAATAAAAAAGGCCCTTGAGCCTCATTGTAAGGTAGTTCAGAGGCATGTAGCCGCCACATCTCTTCGAGCTACCATCGCCTGAGCTAGTTTATTTCCATTTATGTTACTAGGAAAATTTCAGTGTTTTACATTAATGAAATGAAGTATTATTTCTGCTGCATCTCTGTATTTATGGTTATATCTGTAATTTTTTTCGTTCCTCTTTAAATTTGGATCAAATATGGATGAGAAGGATACCTGTTTGATTGTTTTGTCAGATGATGGATCCAACTTTAATCTACTGTGATAATCAAAGTTGCATCAAGCTCTCTGAAAATCGTGTTTTTCACGATTTATCCATGCATATTGCTATTTGGAATCACCATTTACGAGATTATGTGCATAGGTAGATCATGTTGTTGTAGTACATTCTGACAAAGGAACAAGATGTTGACATTTTGTTAAAGGCCTTGTCAAGAGGGAAGTTCGAGTTCCATAGGTGAAGGATAGGGGTGGTTGATAATCTATTTCTTACTGAGAGGGAGTGTTGAAAATGCAACAAAAAAATCTCAACTTGATTTTGCCTTAGTTAAACTAGAGGAAATTCAAATTTTTTTATAACAGAGATCTTGGAGTTAGTTAACTGAAGTGACATGGAACTTGTTGCTTAATTAACTCAGTTATTTCGAGTTGGGGAAACTTGAGTTTAGTTCAATATGATTGATTGCTAATTTCTAGAAATATAATTAAGTTAATTTGATTTATTGTCAGTTAAACTAGTTTTAACTGTCAAAAGAACTAATGGAGGTCAAGTTGTGGAAGTGGAACTTCAACCACACTTAGTGATCAACCATTGAACTGATCAATCAACCAAAATAATTGTTGCATGCAAAGAATTCAAGTCACCGAGTTGAGACGAAGATTTCAAGGTAGTGTATTATCAGTTGTAACATATTCCGATGTGTACAGGTGGTGCATGTAGTCAGAGGAAGGACCCAGAGGATTTGCACAATTCAATAGAGTAAATTTCCTAGCTAATAGGGGCTAATTTCCTCATGGAACATCGCAAGGAAATAGGAGCTTGGAGGGCTTGAAAATTGGCTAAGTGTTGGTGGGAGTTAGTCTGTCAGGTAGAGGGATAAACTATACACTTGCAGGGTGTGCTCAGGCTTGAGCAAGCATATGTATTTCATCTCTATTCTCTGATTAATGCAATACATATAGGAAGGGGTTTTGAACAGTTGTTTTCCCCTGGATAAATCTTTGTGGAGTTGTGATGTTTCCTTTCGCATATCTATGATTTGTGTTCTAGATGGTGAATTAACTTTTGCAGATCAGTAGAGTGGCTCCATGTCTCGTGATTTAATAAATTTCATGAACAATTTCGAATATACACATTAATTTCTACATTTATGGTAATAAAATTTATAGATAAGGATATAAAATAATTTGACATTCATAAATATGTATAAACCTAAAATAATAGGAACGAAAAATATATAAATGTCATCAAATTTTCACTTGATAAGCAAATTAAATTTGAAATTCCAGGCGTGACACCAAGTGATAATTCCAAAGATCATCAATATCCTGCCATTACCAGGAAGAAGATTTGATACTCCGTCAACTTGTCCCTATGCCTAAGAGTAGGATAGGAATTTCAAATCTGAAACACTTTGACAATATTTACAACTCTAATGCATGTTTTCATCATTTTAAGAAAGAACGTTGATAGGTAGGGAACTTTTTTTACTATATTTAATGCGTAAATCACCTAATGACAAGAAATTTTCCCATCAAGTTCCATCCTTATGGGTTTGACCCCCTAAAGAATATTTTATATTATTGTATTCCATAAGTCAAACTCTACACGCATTTAAATGTCGTTTTCTCTGCCCACCCTTCCAATTAGACATTAAAGTTGACTAGTTTAAGCTGAATGCTTGTTGGCCCTTCCAATCAGACATTAAAGTTGACTTGTTTAAGCTGAACGTTTGCTGGCATGTGGGGCACTGACAAAACAGTGCACGGGCTAGCCATTGATTTTCTAGCATCACATCAATACTAGGAATCATGGATGGAATTTGACGAGAATATTTCCCATCACAAGTTGATTGCCAAAAGTCCCCCCTGCTTGTAAATATTTTGTGTTGAAGTGATTAAAACATACATTAGAGTTGCAAAAACCATCAAATTTGAAATTCTTATCATGTTGGGAATATATCTAATGGTATTCCCGTAAGAGTGCCCACTACTAGGGATGATTATGACCATTTGATTTCACTTTAATTTTGGCATGAGAGAACAGGACAAAGCAAAGATATACTAACCCTAATTGGGGAGCAAACATGAAATTTCAATTTTATTTTTCTTGTCTAGTAGAAATTTAATGATGGTCATTCATTTTTCATGCCTATCTCTTTACGTTTTATATATGGATTAGTGAAAGTGAGGTAGGTTGGCAAGTAGTTATCCTTAGAAGGAGAATCTTCTACTAACACCTAAAAATTATTTATGAAATTTATGTCAACTATGTTCAATCAAAGATTGCCACTAATCTTTCTTTGTGTTCCTTTTTGTTTCTAGGAATTTTGTGTCTATAGGAACTTCATTTCCATTTTGATGGACCAAAAAATGGTCACAAGAAATAGGTATTGCAACTAAACAACTTGTAAATCACTCATTAGAATTTAATTACTCATTAAAATTTAGATACTTAAATGTCAAATTTACAGTGTCAAAAATAATTTTTAACTTAAAAAAAAAATTAGCCATCAAATAGGGTTAAAAAAATAAAAAAAAATTGTAGGCTTGATGGGGAGCCTTATAGGCAACCAATATTCACTGTTCCATTGAGCCATTAACAATTGGGGTTGTATATGCCCGTAGTTGAATTTAAGCAAATACATTATCCAACTATAAACATATACAAACCCACCCATTAATGGATAAATAACACTTAAATATTGGTGTTCAACCTTATCTACTCTGCTGAAAATATATCCACCAGGGGTTAAATTTGACGGGTCCCCTTGCCCATCATAGAAATTTTTTTTGACGATTTTATTTTTAAACTGCCCTTCACATGACTTTCTATATTTACTTTTACCAGTTTTATTTAACTTTTACAAATTATATTCATAATTACTTTTACATAAAAGAAAAAAACTGTGTTCAAGTAAATGAAATTGAATATTAAAAACATTAAAGTAAAAAACAACTTGGCAAAAATAAATTTTCAAGATTTAGTTTTTGGTTTTTTTTTTTTTCAATAGCAAAAAACATATTCTTTCATTTTCCATCAAAACAAAAACATATTACATTACCCAAAGTCTTTCTCATGACCAAAAACATTAGAGACTATACTTGACATTAAACTACAATTGACATCTTGTTTCCAAAGTTTGAAGAGGCGAATGAAATATCGATTGCCAATTTGATGCCACAAGACATTTGCTGCCATTATCTTGACTCTTTATATGCAGTGCTATGCTCAGTCCGCCCAGCTGTCAATTTCATTATCAAAACCAAGATTTTGAAAAATCCCTCCATCGTAAAGAGGCGCAACAGGGTAACAAGCACTGCAAAACAAAATAAAATTAGTGGATACCCACGGTGAAATGCAAAGATCTGGCTTAAACCCAACTGGGAAAATCAAGAATGGAGATTGAGCAGAAGAATATCAATAGGGAAAATCAAGAATGGAGATTGAGCATAAGAATATCAATACCAGTGTAAAGGCAGAAGACACCTCTTTCATTTTAGAAGCAATATAATCCAACCTTAGACCCATAGGTTTAATATATTTCCAAACTTTATAAAATTCATTAAGTTTTGTGTTACAAAATGTATACGTATAAACTTTTACCCGTGGAACAACCACTGTGTTTGTGCACATACTTAGTAGACCGCGAAATATCAAAATGTTACTAAAGGATACCAACTTGGGTCCTGGAGTAATGCTTGGAGTAGGACATGCCATAGCAACAAAATAATACAATGAAACAACAACAATAGATCTGGATGTGAACAATAGAGGTCAACAAGACGTAACTAATCACTGTTATCAGCTAAGCCTCAGCCATCTCATGGCATTCCATTAAAAACACGCCACGACCACTGGCCACACTGGGATATGGTTGAGACACTTAGTTTGCGCGTAGTCTAACGAGGCAGAGGAGTTGCTCGAAAGTTATGGAAATTCCGGTCATATTTAGGGAAAATCCAACAAGGATTTTTGTAAATCCAAGTTATAGTTGTTAAACTTCAAAATTTTAGGTGTCCTAGACGTTTTTGATGGTGTTGAATCCATTTCCACCATCAAAAACACAATTCAAACACTGTCTCTATAAGATTTTTTGAAATTTTTTTACTCGGATTCCAACCACTTTTGGCCGCAATTCCTTCACCTCTGTAGATGACTCCCTTAGTTTGCTTAGCTTGTGCAATTTAGACTCTATGTAGTGTCCTTCAACTATAACATTGTCTAACCTAAAAATTTTAGAACTCCAATGTCATGGCTCAGAAATCTGCTAAGACAAGTATCTAGTCATTTTGGGCCACTATGGATGAGTAATTGAGAGGGTACCAATCACTATTCAAGTGGTGCACATTAAAGCATGTGAATAAAAATTATTTAAAAAAATACCACATTTTTAAAAAATACCACACTAAAGAGTCAGCTAGATACCCTGTTCCACCCTTCCATAAATAAATAGATATAATTTCAAACTTCCCATTTTCTGATATGCGAGTGATTTTGACATTTTCCTAAATTATTTGCAATCAACTCTTATTTTAAATTGAAGTTGTCTAACCAGGAATTGCCTGGACGATCAAAAGTGGTCGGAATTCAGGAATTTTTTTTCAAAAACTCTTGTAGAGGCAATGTTTGAATCCTGTTTTTGATTGTGGAAATGTATTCAGCGTCATCAAAAACCTCTACGACACCTAAAATTTTGAAGTTTAAAAACTATAATTTGGATTTACAAAAATCCTTGTCAGATTTTCTCTAAATATGATTGGAATTTCCATAACTTTCCGGGTTAAAAATGAATAAAAAGATGAATAAAAAGGACATACTGGCGTCAATTTTAAAGCCTAGGTACCACCAGCTTTCTTTTTTGATTGTTGGGGTCTAATCAATGACCAACCTTGCATCGGTCTGTAAGACGCGCTTCTATTCGAGCAGACTTCCATAAATAAACAAGGACCGGTCAGACACGCGCGGGGGAGTCGACATTTAATGAATACATTATTTTCTTCTTTTCGTGCACACTAATTATGGGCACAGGGCAGGCTACCTGACAGGAACAGTGAGGTACTCACGTACGTACTCGATGCAGGGTTTCTGTCTTCCGTTATTTGATCTCAAACAGATGCAAGAAACGCCGTATGCGGAGCTCTCGTGCGCCGCCTAAAACTACAAAACAGAGAACTTTTTCACATGATTGTGAATGTGTGTTACTGAGGGGGAGATAAAGGCTTATTTCCATCATTTCTGCAAAATATAAGCTATGCTGAACTGCTATTTTCTCACAAAACTTTGTGATCGTCGGCCTAAATATGAGAAAGTCACTGATGGACACAAGAATTTTTTGTGCCAATGAACTGCAGCTTATCAAAATGTGACGTTTGCCGAGTGCAGCTGTGCAGTGAGCGGGCCTTGGGGTTAAGATTTTGGCAAGCATTAACCAGGAATTTTGACAAATTTGCAGTTACGGTCCGAAAATTAACTCTTTGATGTGAAGGTCGTGATTGTGAATTTCGCTGACAATAATATCCCGAGTTACAAAAAGGTTAAGATCTCCGATAAATTCGGATGAAAGTGAAAGTCTGCAGAGCCGATGACAGACAGTTCGGAAAGATGTTTACTATTATAAATTAACCATGTACAAACTCTTTCTCAGAAAGATGAAGTGTTGGTCGGGATTTTATTTTTTTTATTTTGGTTTGTTTTGGTAATATTGGAGGAAATTGCCTCGATAGTCAAAAGTAGTCTGAATTTGGACAAAAGAAATTCAAACACAAAAATCTGGTAGAAGCAGTGTTTGAATCGTGTTTTTATGGTGGAAATGGATTCAACACCATCAAAAATGTTTAAAACCCCTAAAATTTTGAAGTTTAACAATTATAACTTGGATTTACAAAAATCTTTGATCAGAATTTCAATAACTTTCTGACCAACTCCTCCCTAACCCTATCTTTACGTTAATAGTGAATTTTTAAAATTTTCAATATCTGACAAACATAATTATACTAAAAACACTAATAAAATTTTACAAATCGATTGCAAACACCAAAACTTAAATTTGAAATAACATTAATCGTACCAAACCTCTCCATGCTTTTTTAATACTTATTAGACGGTCCACCATTAAAGTTTCTGCGAGGAATATTGTAGTGAATGCCTTTTAAATACTTATTACACGGTCCACCCTGTAAAGTTTCTGCGAGGAATATTGTAGTGAAGTGAAGTGATAAGAGCAGTTGGAAACCATGACCATTTTAGGATTCCACTCACACTGCCCTCTTTTTTCACGTAGAAAGTCTGCATAATGAAGTGGCAAATCAGTCTCGGATTGCTTTCTTTCATCTTCATTGTCAGTAGTATCTATTTAGAAAGATAACGAGTTATATTACAAAGTGAGCAGCCTAAGACGTTTTCAAATTTTAGTTGGAAATGGATGAAAAATTTCATGGAATTAGTTTTTATGGTTTAAAATGGTGTTTTTCAATATATAAATGGATTTGCGTTTTTAAAATTGGGAGTATTTATATTGTATTACAAATAATGTAATTTTATTATTTGAAGTAATTTTTTTGAAATAAAATTGTCCACGAGATTTTGGATAGTTTTTTTGTTGTGTTAAGTTATTGGTTCAATTACAGGGTGTTCAGTTAAGTTACTGGTTCAATTCTCCTTAAATTATTAGCTCAATTCCCCACCCCGCAAGGTGATATATTGGATATAATAAAGATATAGCCCTACCAAGTTTACAAAAAAAAACCTTATATGACAAAATTGATGGAAAATATCTCCAAAGTCATAAACATTTGATAGTAATTATAAATTATTTCAATTTCACCTTTTTATTTTTTCAAAAGAAAGTAGTAAAAAGAAAGTTATTTTTCTCCATATTTATACCTTCTAGGGATGACATTTTTAGTACACAACACATATTTCATTAAATTTGGAAGTAGTGAGTGGATCTAGAATTTAGAAGTTCAACTAGATTAAGTTTTTTTTCAAAATGAGGAATTAGAAAGTCACTTAGTTCACTAATTTTAATTTAGAGATTCACCATTTTTTGTGTAAAAATTATCATGATAAACTTTATAAAACACATTTATATAATCTTGCAAAAACAAATCTTTCACATCTTAATCTTGGATTCCTTACATTATCTATTTTAATAGTTTTTATGGTTTCTATTAAAAGATAAGTTTAATAAGGTAATTTTATGAAAATAATGATGTGTATGTTACTATTATCAACCCATTTAATTATAATCTGATATGGTAAATATCATGTATGTGTTAAGTTACGATTATTACTAAGACAATGTTGGCACAATTTAAAAGTCTACCCACTTTATACTCATATTGGATTTAAATTTCAAAATATGTGTGATGCTACCAACCTTCTTGATCTTTTAACTAAACAAAATTATGATGATCTTGAAACACTTCTTTTAATGTTTTTTTGAGCATAACAATAAAATTCAAAATAATTTTGAGCAATATCTTTTTGCCTTCTTATATACCATATTTGGTCTCAGTGGATGATAATCATCATTATCACCAGCATCATTAGATACTATTGTAGGAAGTTTGCACCATTTTAGAGTTGAGGAGATTTTTTTTAGGATCAAATTAAATGTTGAATGCGAGTAGTAGCATATTTTATTTTTATTTAGTATTTGTACTTTAGTGTTAAAAACTAAGTTGATTGAGGCTTACTTAATGAATAATAGACTAATATGCAAGATATATATTAAGTATAAAGTTATTTAACGACAAATGGTCATAGTAATGTGTCTAATATATACCATCATAGATCCATCTTATGTAGGGATCAAGTATAGATGTAGGGATCAAATTTCTTCACGTGCAAACAATTTTAGAGTGCAAAATACAATGTGTTATTTTTCATTGTTGAAACTGTATTTTTGAATGCTAAATAGAGTATACATAAGACCAAATAAAAATTTTAACCATAATTTTTTTTATATAGATATATATGAAGTTGATATTGACATAAATTAGTTAACATAGATCTTCAAATAGTTTATTTGAATCTCTAGCTCAAAATATTTTTGAAAAGTATAAGATTTAAACCTCTAATTCACACATTTTTTTTTACTTCTAATTACTTTACAACATATTCATTTTTTTTATTTTTCTATTTAGGACATAATTTTTATTTTAAACTTGGTACACATGAACACACAAACTTACACATCCCCTCATACTTGGTTGTAGAATGAGCCTCTGGACTCAATGAGCCTCTTGACTCAATTAGTAATCATTTTAATAATCAAAATCAATCATGAATTAGAATAGTAACAAAATAGTACAATTTGGTTATTGTCAAATACAAGAGGAAAGAGAGAAAATTGACTAAACTATTTATTACAAATGTTTAGCTTTTATTCTTGTAGCGTTTAAGGATATTATATTGAAAAGAACATATTAATATTCATCTAAAACGTAGATTCCTTACATTATTTCTATTATCATTAATATAATATTTTTGTATTAAATTTGACTCATGAATAATTGATTTTGTAAGACAATTCTTACCTATAAAGTTATTTAACAATATATTAATATTGTTTTTCTTACTATTATTGACCATTTTAAATTGACACTAACTACTTTTCCTAAGTTGAGAACAAATTTATTATACTAGTACAATGTTGGCACCACTTCAAAATCTATAAGAGGAAATATTTTATAATTCTAGTTATGTTGTTCAATGATCAACATATTTTTTTTATAAATTAGATTGCAACAAAATAGAAAATTTGATTTATATCAATTATAATAAGGAATACTAAGGAAAACTCACTTCAAACATTATTACAAGTGTCTAGCATTTATTTATTAAGTGTTTAAATAGTTTATATTAAATAGAATACTAATAAGGTACTCCACTATTGTTTTAATAGACCAAGTTTAGAAGATGTTTTTAAGTGAATTATTGAATTTGATTATGCATATTTGATATGGTGAGAAGTCATGTTGGTCAATTAAAGCTTTGAAAACTTAAATATTTTATGGCATTATCATGTAATTTGTATACACATGATTACATTCGAATACCAAATAATATAAAACTCCAAAATAATAATGACGAGAATAAATGATATACAATAAAACAAATATTGAAAAGTGTGTCAAATGTATATTAATAGATCCTTAAAAAAAATTTACATTCATGAATCATATAAACATAATCTTCAAATATTCGCTCAAGTAATCAAGAATGGCTTCTACACCATATTTATTTATCTTGGTCTTCTTGCAATGTTCTTTCTTGGCATCCCTACCCACACTATGGTATTAATTGGAATAGAGCCAATTTCCGTGTCATCGGGATTTGGTACCCAATATTGCTCTAAAAATTATCCATTGTATTTCCTTGACATAGGCTTCCAAAAATCAACCTTTACATGAAGATTGTCACTTTCATTATCCCTAAAGATATCTGAGATGGATTTTTCCATCCAAATCATCTCTCTTGCATCCTCATTTCCTGATCTAACTAGCAACAACTTTCCTTTCTCACATCAATCATTGGATTGAATGGTGTCTTTGGCTTGTTGCATGGGTCTAACATATACTGGTTCATCTATCACATCATCAAAATATCCATCCATAATACTTGAGATACTTGGAGTGTATTACGATCAACATCAACAATGTGCCTTATCTTGAGACATAAATCCTTAGAAGATGAATCACTTCCATATATTGTTCTATGATCATTATAGATTCCATCTAATGTGTCAAGAACTCTTTCCAATACACAAATTTATTTTTCCATTCCCCTGTAAGAATTGGTGAATCCTCATTCCCAACAGTGTCTTTCCACATTTTTATGTATGATGTTATCTCTTCCTCTAGTTCTTTTAGATAAACATCATTCTGTTTGGAAGCTAATAAAGATGGCTTCCTTATGGGTATTATAGGACAACCTTCATCATCTATATTCCATAACTCAACTAGTTCTGACCACTTAATATCTCTAATTGATTCTTTGTACCTTAGTATTAGAACATCATTGAGTACAATAAGTTTGGAAGTATTGGACATTAAGATGTCCAACTAGTGCATGTTTTTCCCTCCTTGATGTATTCATTAAGGAAAATTTTGAAGTCATAGACTGTGTCAATAATTGTAGGTGGAAACACTCAAATTTCTTCAATTATGCGATATGTATCCACCATTTTAGGTAAAGAATAAATATATATTTACTTTTTAGGTTGGAAGACATTCTTTTGTAGTTCCATCTATGTCTTCATGGTGTGCCCCACAAGAAAGAACCCAACCTCAATAGTGATGAAGACACTAGGTGCAGTTAAAAGTGATAGAAACATGAAAAGATAATGATTCTTATTATCACTTGCTACATTGTCCAACTGTAACAACAAACATGGAGGAAGAGTTTTAAAAATCAACATTTTTACTTTTTGATCTTCCACGAGATATGAAATCATCCTTGTAAACTTGACATTTGAGTAAATAGAGGTGTCAAATAATGTGTTTGTAAGTGGGTTTCTTGAACATCCACTTTCATAAAGTAGATCACCATACATATCCATTTGTGGGTCTTCAAGGTCCCTTAAGCACATTGCAAGGGATGTAATAGTAAATTGCGATCCCATATGTACAAATGGTAGGGAGAAATGACCAAAACCTCTTGTCATATGCCCATGTGTAAGCATACCTGTCAATGAAAAACCTAAATTTGTTCCTATAATAATTTGATTTGACATGTAGCCTTGGATTGAAGTCTTTGTTTTGTCCATTTTATCATTGATAATGCTCAAATACTCCTTTGGAACCGCTCTGGCATAATTCTATGGGCATAAACAATATAAATCCATACTAACAATCTTATTATGTTTGGTCAGCCTACCTCGTGCCTTTTCTTCCAACTCTTTTGTAGTTGTTGACTTCATTTGTTCTTTCAACACAATAGATTCACTGCATTTATTGAACTTGGTGTTCTTTTAAAATGCCACATCTTGAAACTTAGTATTCTAGATCTTTCTCATTGTTGAACTGTGATATTGACGGGTAATTGAGATTTTGAAGAGCCTCATTGATCTCTTTTAACAAAGAATTTTTTGTGTAAAGTCGAAGGAAGCAATCTTAAAGGAGAAGATGTTCCATCTTCTTCAACTTGACGTGTTTTGTTTGGTGAAAAATTTCAATTATCCATTACAATTTTGTGCAATATTTCTATAGTTGCCACTATGTAGCTCGTGCATTGCATGTGTTGGTGTTACCATGAATAACTTTGATTTGTCCATGTGAAATAATGTTGGTAGTTATAGAATGTGCTTTGAGGAATCTTATGTATATTATACCATTCTTTCTTACAGATAATATTCCCATTAAATCTCATGTTCTTTACATTTCTAGCAATAGGTTGTAGGCCATGGACCTTTGACATGATTGTGTCTACCATGAGTGAATTCAAGACAAATTCCCAATACCATTTTTATTTATTTGTCTCATACCCCTTCTAGCACCTGCAATAGCCTTCCTATCCACATTTGAAGACAATCTTTTCTGCAACATACATCTGCTGCCAAAAGTCAACTTTCTTTCTCTTCATCTATTTTTGTTTGACATTTTGCAATATTTTTTGTAGCCATAACTCGTTTAAATCCTTAATATGGTTTTGTTACATGCATATCAATTGAGTTTTTATATATTTTCATTAAAAAGATACCCATCCCATTTGTTTAAGGGATTTGCGTCCTCTATAACATCCCATATCACCATTTCCTTGGGTGGCTCCTTGAAATTTTCCTTGACACTTAATATCACACCTTTGTTGTTCACCAACTTATTTATTGCCATGTAACCAAACAATTATAGACTTATCCCCAATTCTGCATATCTCACAATTTCCATCTATCTCTTCCAAAAAAACACCAAATTCCATTTCATCTAGTGTTTCACCCTAAACAATGTCATCTTCATAGATATTAAATAGCATTCCTTTGACAATGCACATTCTTGTTCCCATGCATTCATGTGTAAGAAAAACATTTGTACATATGAATCTAACCCATCTTGGGAATATTTATGTCATGATCATGACAGTGAGGCTCCAGATATGATTTTGGCCAAATCTCATAAGATTCCAATGCACCTCCTAGTGTATGCTCAAATCCTGTTGGATGCGGTAGAGGAGCATCATCTTTTGACACCTTCTCAAGTTTAACCACCATGCATCCTTTCTTTACCATCACTCCATGTTGCAAAAATATTTACCTTGTCTCCAATAGAAAATGTAGAAGAAAACATTTGCACCTATAAACGAATGTAAATAAGGTTAGTATTTACTCAAAAAAACATTTATTATACTATCAATAATATTTAACACATGCTTCAATATTTTTATTTACCTATGTTGTGTCTCAAATCCATGATCTTCCATGGATGTATGTCCCCTTCATTAACATCCTCATCAATCAAATGTGGTTGAGTGACATCAATTATCAAAATTGTAACATAACCTGCATTAACCCTTTCTCTGACATAATAAGTTCCAGACTCTGCAGATTCGACCCTTCCTAGACCAATGACTTGATAATTAATAAGGAGATAAACATAGCCTCATTTTTCCAAAAATTATATTTTCCATTGTAGATTGTATGAATTCTATAACAACAATAAATCATAACTTGTAATTAAAATGTTGAACCATGTAAAGTGTGACTTTATATTTTCGCAAAAACACACAACTTATGAAAAAGTGATATAGATGCAATGATTTAAATAGTAGTAGTCATATTGTATATAATGAAACATTTTTTCCCACCATCTAGTGCCTACCAGTAAAAAATTACTTTACATAGAAATTACACAAAAATATATATGAAGACCAGGCAATTAGAGATGTAGATAGTATCATAGAATGGAAAATATCAACTCATATCAAACCACCAAGTTCTTATTTAAATTTAGAAATGACACTTGTAGTCTTGATGCATGTGTATGAATAATGATCATAAGAATTTTGTGGAGTTGAAGAACCAAAACATGGTCCTTTGGAAAATATAAGAAATTCCAAGATTGATGCTACATTAGATGTCTAAATCCCCATGAGAAGGAGAAATTGTATTTATATTTCACTTAGTGAGGATGTTTGATGTTTTAATTTGATAATCGAAAAGCCAAACTACAGGTTTTCTTCCAAATAAAAGTTTTGGTATTGTAAATACTAGATAATTCTCATTTTCTAAAAGCAAAGAAATTGCATTGGAAGAAAAATGTAGTATACCTCAATAATACATTTATTCATAAAATTCAAAATTATACAAAGATAACGTTATTCTCCATGGATCAAATAATTATGATTGGATTATTGTGTTTGTGCCAAAAGGAAAGCTATACCATTATTTTTCCTTCCAACTCAAGCACAAATGTAGTGCCAACAAGAGCATATATTTATATACACTTGTTTTGCACTATCATTGATCTTCATAAATTGTTCCAAATTCAATAAAAGGGCACATCAAAAGCTATAACTTTAACCATTGTGATTATTGAGACAACGTCACTCCTAGAACATTGGTTGCATAAGTGTAACGATGTTTAGAAGAAATTTAGTAATCACTAGGTATCCTTCTTGCATAGTCACAAATGCACTGCCAAGAACAATATCAGAGCACTAACCTTGGTGAGGGTGAAATCTTGATAGTTTTTTTTTTTGGCATAAGAACAAAGAAGTATAGTGCATTCTATAATTCCTTCTAACACAAAGAAAAGCACATTTCCAACAATAATTTTGCATTGCGAAAAAAATTTAACGCATGAAAGATTTAATTCTATCACAAACACAAACAGATTTTTCAACAATAACATTGCAAGATGAAGGAATTTAACACATTCTAACCTTCCTTCTAGCATAACGACCAACATATTTCTAATAACAACATTGCATTATGAAGGAAAGAGAATGTGTGCTAGCTTTCCTTCTATCACAAGTAGAAGCCCATTCCGAACAACAACATTGAACCTCAAATGAAATCTAACAATCAATATTATTCCTTCTACTACAAACATAAGCATATTGCTAGAAGCAACATTACATGGTCAAATAAATCTGGCACGTGCTAGATTTCCTTCTAGCACAAACACACAAAACATTTCCAATAACAATATTCTAAGGCGAATGAGATCCACCACATGCTAAATTTCCTTCTAACGTAAATAGAAGCATATTACTTACAAAAACATTGCAAGGTAAAAGAAATCTTACACATTCTATAGTTTTTTCTAGCACAACATAATCACATTGCCAAAAACAAGATTGCAGGGTGGAATATATCTAGCATACACTTGATTTACTTCTAGCACAAACAAAAGCACATTCCAACAATAACATTGTAGGGAAAATGAAACCCAACGCATGATAGAATTAATTCTAGCACAAACACATGTACATTTCCAACAATATTGCATTGAAAAAGAAATCCAATGCAGGTTATATGTCATTCTAGCACAAATACAAACACATTGCCAACAACAATATTGCATTGCAAAAGAAATATATTGCATATTATATTTTATTTTAGTACAAACGAAAGCATGTTTTCTAACACCAATATTACATTGCAAAATAAATTTAGTGCATGTTAGAATTCCTTCCACCATACAAGAACATATTTCCAACATCAATATTGTAGGGTAAAAGAAATCTATCTCAGGCTAGATTTTCTTCTATGACAAACATAAGCATATTTCCAATAACAATATTGCAAGGTGAATTAAATCTAACACATGCTATACTTCCTTCTCTCGCAAACACAAGCACATAACAATATTGTAGGGTGAAAGAAATATACTACATATTAGATTTACTTCTAGCAAAAACAAGCATATTTCTAGAAACACCTTTGCAAGAGAAAAGAAATCCAATGTGTGGTAGATTTCCTTCTAGCACAAACACAAACACATAACATTGTAGGGCTAACGAATCTAGCACGTGCTAGATTTTTTTATAGCATAAACACAAACATATTACCAAAAACATTCTAGGGCAAAGGAAATCTATCACATACTAGATTTCATTTTAGCACAATCACAAGCACATTTCCCATAGCATCATTGTAAGGTGAAGGAAATACGATGCATACTAGTTTTCCTTCTAACACAAACTATTGAATTGCCAACAACAACATTGCAATGCGAAAGAAATCAAGTGCACACTAGATTTCCTTCTAACACATATACAACCACATTGTCAATAAACTCATAGAAGGGTGAAAGAAATCTAATGTATGCTAGATTTCCTTCTAGCACAAACACAAACACATTATAACATTTCTAGATAAAAGAAATCTAGCACATGGTAACATTTACTTCTAGCACAAACAAAAGCATATTGCCAACAACCACATTGTAGTGAAAATAAATCTAGTGGATGCTAGATTTCTTCAAGCCAAAATACAAGCATGTCACCAATACAACATTGCAAGGTGAAGAAAATCTAACACATGTTAGATTTACACATTGCACAAACACAAGCACACAACAACATTGTCGCGTGAAAAAAATCTAGTGTGTTACATTTTCTTCCAGCATAAAACAAAGCATATTTCCAACAACAACATTTCATGAAAAGAGAAATCTAGAACAACTTCTATCACAAACACAATCACATTTCCAATAACAGCATCCCAAGGTAAAATAAATTTAACGCATGATAGCTTTACATGTAGCACAAATACAAGCATACTACCAACAACAACATTTCATGCAAGAAGAAATCTAGTGCATGCTATATTTCATTCTAACACAAACACAAGCACATTGCCAAGGTGAAGGAAATCTAATAGATGCTAGATTTCCTTCTATAATGGAAAACTAAATTGAAAACAACAATATTGCATAGCAAAATAAATATAGCACAACTTGTAGCCAAACACAAGCACATTTCCAATAACATTGCCAAGGCGAAGGAAATCTAACACTTGTTAGATTTCCTTCTATCATAAACAACCAAATTGACAACAACAATATTGCGGAGAAAAAGAAATCTAGCATAGTTTTAGCCGAAACAAAAGCACACCTCCAATAAATACATTTCAAGGTGAAAGAAATTTAACGCATGTTAGCTTTACATTTGGCACGAATACAAGCATACTACCAACAATGACATTGCATGCCAAAAGAAATCTAGTGCGTGCTATGTTTCTTTTTTAACACAAACACAGGCACATTGCTAATAAGAACATTCCAAGGTGAAGGAACTATAACACATGTTGGATTTAATTCTATCATAAAAAGCCATATTACCAACAATAACATTGCATTGCGAAAGTTCCTTCTAGCATGTCAATAAAAATATTGCAAGGTGAAAAAAAAGTAAGATGTGCTAGTCTTGGAAATATTGGGAGGGGGGCGGTGTTGAATCAATATTTCTTTACAATTGTTATATTATGCTAGTTAAAATCACCAGTTAAACCAAAACACGAGATGTGCAACAAGAAAATAATTTGATTAATGAAAATGATGAGGAATCTAAAAACCCAAGCTCCAACTTGTACAACAAATTCTTTAACTCCTTCAAGGCTCCAACCCTAAATAAAGACTCTAATATTCAACTACAAATACAAGCTCCAACCTAGTCTCTCACAAGGGTCCAACCTTGTATGAGGACTCCAATCCCCACAGATTAATCCAGGCTCCAACCTAGTTTCTCACAAGGCTCCAACCTTGTATGATGACTCCAATCCTCTAGGGATCCAACCCTCTCAGTTTGCTTCAATCCCTTAAGGTGACTTCAATACTGCTTCACACCTCCATCAAAAACTTCAAATAATTCTAAATTTTTTATCCAAGATAGGTCTACAAAGTGCTCTTAAATCTACCTCTACAAAAACTTCAGGTCTGCATCAGCAAAACTTTTATGGTTGTGCCAACAAAACATGTCTTCAAGTGTTGATCTTCAACTATGCTCCAAGGATGCTGCTCCAACAAAGTAAGTCTTTAAGTGTTGGTCTTCAACTATACTCCAAGGACGACTGCTTCAAAAAAACAAGTCTTCAAGTGTTGGTCTTCAACTATGCTTCAAGAGTGACTGTTGTTTCAACAAAGGCTTGAATAATGCTCAATTAATGTCATCATGAATGCACTCTACTGTCAACTCAAAATATGCCTTAAGTATGCTATCATTTTATCATTCGATGAAGTTGTCCTCCTAGTTTCTTCATGTGTGCTTAAAGAATGTCCTTCGGTCTGTAAGGGTTACTTTATTTCTGTTTTAGATCTGACTTTAAGTCTATTTAGAATGCTTCAAAGGGTTTCTTCAAAGACACACTCCATATAATCTATCACAAAAAAACTCTTCAAAATCTAGTTTGAGCAGTACAATCAAATTGGATTTGATGACAATCTTTACTTCACAACAACTCTAATTAGATTAGAGTCAACTCTGACTTGACAAGCTTGATCATAGCCTTTATCCATAAGTAAACATGAACCTTGATCACAACCTTCCTCCACAAAAAAACATGAACCTTGATCACAACCTTGAATCCCGTCATAGTAGCCTCTCATCACATGTTTACCCCAGTTGGCCGACTACTTGGTAGATGTGCGAGGAGGGTGTTACAATGTGCATGAATATCAACATATCTAGTAAAACAATAATTAGCACAACAAAATACCTAACATGAGCTCCAACATTTCTGCTATGGCTCCA